>OY982577.1:9509302-9824218 GCA_963859945.1 Euplagia quadripunctaria
CGTCAAAATGTTAAATTCAGTCTAGTTTAAGTACTAACATTATGAGTTCTCTCCTAACAAAGTAATTTAAAAAAAAAACGAGTTCTTTCTATTATTTTACTACAGCTAACGGTATTAGTAATATTTTACAGGTTTGAATGCGTCATTCATGGTCAGGCACTTCAGATTAGCTTGTTCCCTAACAACAGATTATCAGTTCCAGTAAGGCTCTATTACTCTCTCCGAGTATAAAATATTCTGAAGAGATGCAGAGACTGTTGTCTAATCATAAGAGACGAAGAGAGACATTTCGATCGGATCCCGATGACATTTCACAAATTAACCCTCTTCCCGGACTACAATTTGATCTTACGTGCATGCAATTGCAGGTACGAGATAAAAAATAAAGAAATAATTACTTGGGCACTACATTCTTAGCAAAGTTTATAAATTTGATGTATAATTAGATTAATAAATATAAAACTCGTAATATAACCATAGTGTATTACATTTTTTATGCGCTGATAATTTTGCTGTTATCGTAGCGTGACTGTTACAAATTGTAGTTTCTAAAGTGCACACATAACCACCAGATAAATACCTAAGTCAGTTGAATACGTAAGTTAAAATATGGGTTTACATTTTAGCAATGGCGGTTTTAGATAACGTTATTTATACTATAAACAAACACTGCCTTTGAACACTGAAACTTCATTTCAATTATTAAACTGAAGCTTTAAAATTTAATTATGCAAATTGCAATAGGCTTTCAATTTGACTGGCCTGTTGGTCTAGTGGTTAGTGACCCTGACCGCTATGCTTATAGGTCGTGGGTTCGATTCCCACCTGAGTCTGGGTGTTCTTTGTGTCCGTTGTTTCTATGTCTGTAAAGTCCCCCGCGAAACGGGAGTAATTCCTAATGCGGGAGTTGTCTTTTAAAAAATAAAAAAAATCCTTAGTTTGTATGGAGTTAAATAACGTAACAAAAACGTAACGAATCATGGAACATAAAATGACATGGCATGACCATGTCATTTTATGTTCCATGATTCGTAAGAACTTTGAAAAATGGATTTTTACATCACAATGTGACTTAAAAAGTTGCCCTAACTAATAACACCGCGGATTCCAATTCCATCGTGTGCGTTAATTCCCAGTTTAAAAAGGGCTAATACTTTGCAAATTGCAAAGCGACAAAAAAGTATTTTTAAAAATCGGTAAATTTATATATATTTAAAAAAACTCGTACTTATTGAAACAAATTTGCTATGTACTTAATTTGAAAAATTATTCTTATAAATAGGTAATTTCGTTCTGATTTTAGTGTGTAGTAACTTAGTTATATTTGCTTTATATAAAATATATATACTTTAGAAATGTATTTAATGTACAGTTCGGAATATGCTTCATTTTATTCAAAGAACAGTAAGTAATCCACTATCCATCAGATACCTTATCGTGTCTTATAATAAATGTATTTACTTCAAATCGTGAACTGTGGTATGGAAGAAGTGAAAACATCAAAATCAAGTTGATTATCTAACAAAAACCTAATTATTCACGCCCACAATATACATTCGTTAATTCAGTCGAGCCAATAAATTTTGTTTAACCATATTGATGACGTTAGCTTCGCTGTAGGCATCAATGACTGCTTTTGTTAAACACAATCCTGTAGTAGCACCGTCTATTTCATCATCACAAAGTGGTCTATCTCTATTTACATAATCCCGGAGATTCGTTTTTATTAACTTAACCAATTCTTCAGCTGTAATCGAAGCAGCATTTTCCAGATTGTTCGATTTATCGTCTATCAAAGACTTGACATCAATGTCTCCGACTTCAGTCGTTATAGGTTCGTCTTCGCGAGTTCTCTGTCTCTTCGCACGTCGAAGCTTGCGCCTGTTGTCCAAATACGCGTTAGCTACTGTTTCTAATTGTAAAAATAGTACTGATAGTGGCGTATCGGCTATATCGTCCTGAAAATAAATAAATATTTATTTTATTTTATTATACTTAATTATATATTTGGTACTAACAGCACCCCGCGGTTTCACCCGCGTAAGTCCCGATCCCGTGGGAATATCGGAATAAAAAGTATATAGCCTATATGTTAATCTAGATCTCCAGCTATCTACATACCAAGTTTCATCTCAATCTGTTCAGTAGTTTTGGCGTGAAAGAGTAACAAACATCCATACATTCTTACAAACTTTCACGTTTATAATATTAGTAGGATATAAAAAAACAATGTAAAACTACGTGTACAGCACACAATGAAATTTTGAAGAACCGACTCTCAGTAGAAATACAACATAACTCTTCTACCGAAATCCCTGAACAATGGGGATGATTCCTCTGCCAGACGGCTCAAATTTGAGCAGAAATCTACTTTGCCCTACCTCTAAGAATCTTTAAATGATAAATAAACTCTGTAGAACTTTTACTACATGCTTTAGCATAACAATAACAAAAAGGAGGTTTTAAAGCCAGCATTCCTTCAGAACCATCACCTATTGCATCACCGTCACGTGCACACAGAACTGGAGGTAGGTATAGGTACATTTCATTTATACGTGTAAGACTAGATTGTGAAAGAAATATGTACACATACTGTTTGTATCAACTTTCTACAACCTAGATAGATTCATCACAAAACAATTACATTTCACCCCTCTTGTAATATCATATAACAAGCTTACCGATATCTGTTAGTGTTATAATTAAAAATGATGTACAATTCAACAGGTATTTAAAGTATTATGGTACTTCTATTAGGTAATGCGAGTATACGTATTTTAGTGAAACTGCTTATATGTAGTAGGAAAAGAAAGGAATCAAATATGTTCATGGCACCTGATTCTAGATGTGAAATCAAAATCACGATGGGTGCGAGTTCCGACAACGGCAGAAAATCCTAAGAATTTATTTTATATCTTTCAGTGGTAGTATAACGAGTCAGTTCCTAACACTTTACATATAATGAACAATGACGTTACGAAGATTTTAGGCATGGACCTAACCAGTCTATTTCCCTTCGAAGGGAACACAGCAAATATTTCTTAAGTCAGTTTCCGCCGGTTCCAGGTCCTGCATACTCTAACTACAAAAAGACAACTACCCCTACCACTTTTTCAAACGGTTTAAAGCATAATATATAGGTATATTGTAAGTCGTAAATAAGATGACTCTAAAATATATTTTATCGGCAATAGGTACTTAGGCATACAACATCCAGGGCAGGAACTGCGAAGGGTTACGCCACAATTGCGGCGGTAAGACCCATCATGGAGGATTGGCTGGAGAGGCAGCCTCTCCAGCCAGCCTCCAGACAAAAATACCCACATAACTGACTAGTAATTAAATATTCAGATTAATTAATTGTTTAAAAAAAAAACAACCTTGAAGTCGCGCCGTCCTCAGAACAGATAAGAGTTACGCGATAGAAAGAGACGCAAATTCTAGGTGAATATAACTGTAGGCGATTAGCGCTGTGTGACCTGAATTGCGACTTAATTGTGTAGAAACAAGAGTCGCTATTTATTTAAATGATTTGGCGGAGTGGGACTTCTGTACCTGCACTATTATGTATTCTGTGGTTACTCGTAAAGAAGAGTTACATTTGATAGAATCTAGAATACAATATGGATGTAGTTTCGGTGTCACTCGTAATTTTTTTTTTTGTTTGATGATACCGAGCTGGGACAAAATACAATTTTTGCGCCGCAACTTGCCGAAAACAAACTAAAAATTCAGCCAGTCTCTATTGGACTCTGAAACATGCATAAGGAGGCGAAATTAACAAATTAAATCGACTTCCTTCTTGAATTAGTTTCAATGCTTCACTAATCAAGACGTTATTTGATAGCTCTGCTGGCCGTAGTAACTGACTCCACCTCATGATCACGAAGAATCGGAGTTACGCTACTTCAATTACAATCAATGCATAACCGTATAAATATAAATAGAACACGTCATGCTTGAAAATAACAGTAAGGTCATACGATGTCCTTTAATAGTTCAAGGAGACGTAACAAATTGCAGTCATGTAAGCGCATAACCTGTATGATATCATTTAATGATCTCATTGATGTTGTAATCTTCTGACATATTATAATGAGCACAATGTTAGACGTTTCATTTTAGACCCATGCATTAATCGCTTAATCGCGCTCAAGCGATTATTTTCTTAAAGAATATTTGAATATCAGACACACTAGGAAGGTATTTCAATTGGCCGCTGCCAGAAGCGTATTGTACTTATGTGTGATGACTGATGATGAGTTATTCCAAGTTTTTCGATTCAAGATTTTAAGATACAACACGGAGGACAAATCTTTTTGAGGAGTAGACATGCGTATTCGTATTATAAATTAACAGCCGCTAGTATTTTTTATTTTATTTTGTAATCATATTTTACAATGATGCAGTACCCTAATGTAACTGTGTACAGCAACTTAATTTTTCCAATTTCCTAATTCTCAATGGAAGCCGAGAAAAAATAGATTAGATTTTCTTTTATCTGAATTAATCTCTCAAATTTAAATTGATTAAAACCCCAAGGTGTCTCCGACATCAGTCATGTCGCCGGAAGTATTTAAGATGACGAACGGCTTATGCCCGGTTCCTATAATCAATAAACGATTCGTTTTGCTTTCGGACGGTAAAATTTCGTTGAATTTTCAACGAAAAGCAAAGCAAAACGAATCGTTTCTTGATTATAGGAACGGACATTAACCAATAACCGTCGCGTCGCAGGCCCTGGCCACCCGCCCGCACTTGAAGGAAAGTGAATCCACGTCACCGATTGTGAAAATCACACTTTTTACTAATCGGCGGGTAACCCGGAATAACAGTGACATGTCTTCCACATCCATCTCAGCAGAACATTAGCAGGAACCAATAAGGGCCCCCTACGAGAAAACAGAAGAGACGATCCCCTTCAATTACCCAGGGAACAACCGCGCGGTTTTCTAGCCAAGCACCCCAATTATAATTTACCTGGCTTCAACATACAAATACCACTTCATCTTTTCGAATATTCAAATATAAATAATTTAAGTAAATTTTATATTCAAATACTACTTTTGTGTTTTTATTTACAAGTAAATAATAAATCGTAGTCTGTATGCTACATAATATGCATACATCAAGAAACTGAACAAGATAAGTATATAGACAATAACTACAAGATTTATGTATAATTAAATACAAGTAGCAAGTAATTGCGGTTTTTTATATGTAATAATAACACATACCTCATTAGGATTAATTATTAACTTCGCGGTTTCCTGTGGAAGATCCTTGCATATTTGTGCTACAAATATTTTAATCAGAGCTTCAGAAACTCGTGTTGAGCCATCTTTTTCCTGTTAACAATGTATAAGAAAACAAACACTATTATTATACTTTTAAGAATAAACAATTAAATACTTAAAAATGCATGGTTTGATGCTGTTTTCACTAGTACATATCGCCTCCCGGCAAACAAAGTGTCATATCACATGTTATACGTTTAACATTTTTATAGCATTAAATAGTAAATGTTGCATTTGGTCAGCTGTAAAAACATCGTTATTAGCTCAGTGAAAAGGGGAACAAAGTTCTCTTTTTCACTGAGCTGTTTTGTTCAATTCACAGGTATAAAGACGTGTTTTTTCGAAATAGCTGTTTTTGTATTATGACACTTTTTTTGCCGGGAGGCGATATGTAATTGTAATGCTATTTTTTGACCATTATTTTCAACAATCACAATAATATTATAATTCAAAATGACTAATCATTAAAATAAATGTGTAATTTGATAATAAGAGTAATGTAGTTCACATAATTTTCTGCGATCACCAAACACAAAATTTGACAATCTTATGGAGTACCAGGTACGAAGGTAGAACCAGTACAGATCAGAGTATCTCAACTCACGGGCGTACCCTTGGGGGACCTCTGCCGCCAGAGCTATTCTATGGTTACGTTCACGTACCTGGGCGCCCGGGATCCTACTCAAGAAATTTTTGATTTGCTTTACCCCTGAGCCGCAAAACAGGCGTGGATTCGAGGTTAGGAAATTTTTGCTCTCCCCTCTGAGTCATAAGCCTAGTTAGTAGGTACGCCCATGTCCTCACCGAACAGAAGATGGCAATTAAAAAACAGGCGGGATCATAATTCTGCTGCAGTCTAATCGGTTCATAGTTCAATGTAGGAGTAACATCACTGGTGGTTAACCACTTACAATAGGTAATTGTAGATCAGGACCAGGTGGGTGCTTGTTTGCTAACATAGTTGTATAAATATCTGTCACGGGAGACCATCCATTAGTCCAAGGTACAGCAACTGTGTCATTTTAAATAGAGTCCGCGAAAATGTCAAAACGGAGACTCTAGACAAATTAAAAGTATACCTAAAACGGTCATTAAAAATGATCTATGGACCTAAGTTTCGCCTCAGCGTTACATCATTGCTGTCTAGCCAATTTAGATAGAAGCCCTAGTATTCTTCATTTGTAGTTCTTGTACTTACACTTTTAAAATTTGAAGTATATTAAGTATACAATAATATATTATACATAAACAGTAAATTAATTATATTATATGTAACATACATGAGGTAACCAAATGTTGAGTGCTATATTTATTGGATCTATGTTCTGCACGTAGTGCCACCAGCCTCTTGGTACGAGGAGGGCATCACCAGCGGATAGCTCTACCATACGGCCACCTATCAAACCTAGAATAATGGAATAGATACTTATACTATTAACCACATTATAATTTGCTGAGAACAATAATAATAAAAAAATACATTTTATTTCCCCAAATTCTAGTAGTTTATGAATTTATGTTTAATTTTGAAATGAAAAACACTTTCTAACTGCAGGAACAGTCTAGCACAAGCTCAGTAGCTTAAGTAGTTCGAAGGGTACACAAGGGACAACTGTTTTTTCTAAGTCGATAGATTTAAAAAGTAAAGACTTGAATTATTTGTCACACAAGGAAAGTTGTGGGTTAATTAACAATTGCAATAATAGTCCCGGCGCCAGAGCATTAGAGGATGGTGGTCTTTTATAACAATATGATACTTGCCTTAAAATTTGAAGAAAAATACGTAGAATAACATCCTAAAGTGTCTACATCGACGGAGATACGCGTCACTGTTTATTATTGCAAAATAACTTAAAAATCGTTTTTTTTAAATATGGTTTTCGTTAAATATCTAGAAAAGTATTGCTTTTAGAGCAAAATTCTAAATGCAAAAGCTGTCTATATCAATTTCAAAAACAATATTCCTAATATTGATTCTCTGTAAAGACATTTTCGGCCCGTATATTGTTGTCTGGTCATAATAATATACTTCCTGTTCAAAAGAAACCAACTAAGGACTAGAAAAGTAACGATTTTAAACTTCGATCATACGTAGGGCGCCACATAAGTTTTGTCGTATGCAAACTAGATATCATCTTAATGTGATTTGAAGTTATATCCATAAACTCCAAATAATATTAAAAAAAACACATTTGGAGCCAGGGAATTGTTTGTTCGATTTTTAAATTAATTTTTTAATGAAAATGGCGGGCTTCTCTCGTTATGATATTCGTGTAATATTTTGTATGTCGTAACTTAACGTTTCGAGGAAATGAGTAGTACACTGAGGGAAACTATGCTTTAGATGCAAAGTATTCATGAAATGTCGTACTTTCGATAAGTATAATATTTTTATGATATGACTAACAGACCCGCGCAACTACGTCCGCGTTTGTAAATTTTCCCCGTTTTTGAGACATTTTTCATTGATACTCCGCTCCTATTGGTTATAGCGTGATGATATATATGGCCTATAGCCTTCCTCGATAAATCACCTATCCAACACTAAAATATATTTTAATTCGAACCAGTCGTTCCTGAGATTAGCACGTTCAACCAAACAAACTCTTCAGCTTTATAATATTAGTACAGATATAATAATGGCACTGTAACAAACAATAACTAAAAAAATTGTTATTTTGTCACTTTGATGTGCTGCATTCAGAATCAACATTAATCAAATTAACTAAATAAATCGATTTTAAGTTGTACTTTTAAGAGTAAGCTATTTAGATGTGTTTTTAAACTTTCCGCACAAAATTCTATATTGTAAATAAATAAATATCTTAAAATAAATTTCAAAATGTTAATTCTGATAGCACAGCGAGCTGTTTTTATGTTGGTTTGGGCACTTATTAATGAGAAACCTTAACTTATACCATTGCAACTACAACTGCACCAAAAAGGGATATTCTTATGCTTGCTTACATTTAAAAATGATGACAAAGTAAAATTTTTGGAATAGGTGGTATGCGCAGCCATTGACTACATGGATGGCGCAATGGTTGAAGTGGTCACTTCACCTCTACGCTGCGCCGATTGTTCAAATCCCACATGAGACAAACATTTGTGTGATCCACAAATAGTTGTCCCTAGTCCAGGTGTTCTTTGTGTCCATTGTTTAAATGTTCGTGAAGCCCCCTGTGACACAGGAATATTCCTAATGCGGGAGTTGTCTTTTTAAAAAACAAAACCATTTATGTGCTTACAGAGAATCGGATAAAAAAGTTTTATACCGAGTACCAAACTAGTTAAATAGAATACTCACTATTGAAAACATCTAAATTATTAGGACAGTAGAAGTTCAGTTCACTGTAAACACTTGACTCTTCATATGGCACTCTTGTGGGCTTTAGGCCTCCTGTGCCCGGAGGAAACAGTATCCAGCGTTTTCTATAACAAAACATGAATTACCATACTAATTAAGCTATTAAGAAGAAATCAATTATAAATGTTTCTCAAGTTCCATTCCTGCCTTCATCATTGTTACTGCTAGGCAGAGTTTGCAATTAAAAAATAACATACAAATTACTGTTGTTTTATTTGGTTTCTGGTGTCTAGACGAACTTACTTTCCAAACAACTGGGTGACAATATTAACCCCATATGTATCCTGATGAGCAGGTGTATGAGCCCCACTACTGCCTACCCACAACGTCGCGTCAGCCGCACCTTTGTCTGAGTAACCAAACTGCTTCCAAGTTATATCCTAAAAAATAACATAAACTATCTAATCATATTTTCAAGAACGTAAATTAAAGCACCAGCCTGTAAACATGTTGAAGAAATACCTTGTATAGTTCATCATCAGTGTTAAACCACTGATAAATATATTTGTAATCGAAATACATCCACTCGTCGCTTGTAGATGAAATGTCAACAAAACTCTTAAATGTCATATTTTTAACGGAGCACCGTCTTTCCCAGCAAGGTTCATCTGATAGGAAATCTTTTTTTAAACATCGAAATGGTATTTCCTTTTCCCCAAACACTGAACACCACTTTTCTACACTCCACTGACATATTGGCCAATTTTTAATAAAGCCTCGAAATACCAATGGGCTATTGTAATTTACGACTATATTGCGAATAATATCCTCGTTTAGTACAGACATTTATATAAACATCTATATAAATAGTAAGGAAAATGAACGGAAAAGTTTTTCCTTTAGCCAAACCAGTTAAGGCGGTAGTGTGAAATTAGAGCCAAGAAGTAATACACAATCAACTAAACCAAACACAACAAGGCAAATGTCAGACAGATGTAGGGACTAGGGATAGATATTCACCTAGCATCAATTTATCGAGATTACTCGATGTTTACCATACGATATATCGGATTGAATTGACGTTTTGATAAATATTTATTCAATTCGATATATCGATATATTTATTTACAGAAACATCGAATCTTTGTTTTTTGTCAATTCTATTAAAAAACTACTTCTGACTAATAATTACAATAAAAACAGAAGTAAGTAAATTTTTTTGAAGTACTTGATGATTTTAATTTTAACTAAATCATACTTATCATAAGTCATTAACACCAAATAAGAAATAGAATGAAAGGTAATAGATTAAGTCAACTTTTTAAGCACTTTTTGCAAAGTTTTTCTAAAGAGCATTTGTCTTAAATGGGTAAAGTGAAAGTAAGTTTTTATAGGTAGATTAAGACTAGTAGTAAATTACTGTATTTTTCTTTCTGATGAGTAATACAATATTTATATTAATTTGTCGTTTTTATTTGACTTACAAAGTTACAAACGTATAACTCATCATGTCATGTCATCTAGCTACTATCTTAATAGAACAATTTCTATTCAAGTAACACTCATAGAAAATCCCTATTATTACTCCATTAGTATAGCTATGTGACTCTGGTCTCTGATTCTACATTCACACATTCAAAATCAAGGACAGCAAACTTTCTGCGTTTGACTGGAAAAAGATAGTAGTAATCTTTAGTTTAAAGTGTTCGAAATTGAAAATATATCGATTTTTTCAAGCGATATATCGGTAAACTTCGACCCTGGGGTCCGATGTTTTACATCGAATATAAATACCGATATATATTTTAAGTGGACACCCCTAGTCAGATGTAAGTTTTCATGTCATATGACAGAGGCCCAGGCCCCAGAGACCAGAGGCAGAGTTAAGAGTAGGTACTTTGCCAAGGTACTTTGTGTTTTGTGTTTGTGTTTTTATGTTAGTCTGTCAAAGGATCATCTTTTGAGCGAGCTTGTGTTTTGTGTGGTTGTTTTATGTATTTTCACGTTTTGAACTGAATGAACTATGTTGGAACAAAATATAGTTTCATCGTTTTTCTGCAAAACTTCAGGACCGACGACTTCAAGTACCGAAGTCGGCGAAGATTTTTTAAACTTAATAGATGAATTAAATATCCACCTCGAACAGTTTCACTTGCCCTCTAAAGTACAAGTTGTATACAATCCCACTATTTATGCTAAGCATACATTTGAAATGTATGTACGGAAATATTGTAACACTATTAAACCTATCATGTACTTTGGAATGAATCCTGGACCCTGGGGAATGTCTCAAACTGGAGTAAGAACTCAGAACAAACTGATATAATTTAGTTTTTAATAATGATTACGTTAAGGTCAGAACTATAAATAAATAGTAATGACAAAAAAAACTGTGTGGTGTCATGGGACACCAGATAGGAACGAAGTTCCTTATTATAAAAATATTAATTTCAAGTTCTATTCGAGGTATAAAGAAAATAATTATTTGTGTATACATTTTTTATTATGATTTTTTTATCAACAAAAATCAAAAAAACTACTTTACAAAATTATCTTAACACCTTTATTTTATTTACAATGATTTATAAAAATATATAATAATAATAATAACAGTCATCACATAGACTATACATTAGACACTGTATAGCCATCATACATAAACTATACATAAAAATCTTATGTTAGGGACGTTTTTTGCCGGCTAGGGTACCCCTCCGGTACGCCCCATAAAGAACTTCGTTCCAAAAAAGATGTAGGTAGTATTAGTTGCTTTTGTTACTGTTCTTGTAATGTCTGAAATTGTGTCCCACATGTGATATTATTCTGAATAATTATGTAGATATCTTCATATTAAAATTATTTGACAGGTACCATTTGGTGAAATTCCTTCAGTTAGAGATTGGTTGGGGATACATGAACCTGTTGGAAAACCTCCTCAAGAAATTGTGGCACGTCCTATTATGGGCTTTGAATGTGGTAGATCTGAAGTGAGTATCATAAGGAGTACTTATTTTGATGTTTTTCTTTATCCATATCTTTTACTGTTGATAATATGAACCTGAAAACTCATTATTTAATTTAATTAATCTATGTGGGATGGCTACAGACTACAACTTTTCCAAACAGTTGAGTTGAGGTACAACGCTGTTAACTATAACATTATTTTTAAGAAAATATGTTTGTCCAATGAATATATAACTATATTATGTCATTTGCAGATTTTAGAGAGACCAATAGACAGGGAAAGCAGGAGCACTGCATTAGTCATTAATCCCTTGAACTCCAACCAATTTGCTTTTTCAATTAGCAAATCAACAGAATCTGCTCTACATTCTTTCATACATAAAGGGCAATCTAAAATTCAAAATGTCAACCCTAGAAACTTTCATGGACATTGAGATTGCCTTTAATAATACTAACTTCACCAGCATTACCCAAGCTCTGTCTAGGCATGGAGTGGACTCTATAATTGCTGTTTCAGGCGTATGTTTCAGGCTATCAAAGGCTTTTGAGTTGCCTATAGAAGCTATATAGACTGATTTCTGGCAGTGGCGTAACTTTACCGTCTGAGGATGGTGGCTAATTCATCGGATGTGTGTGAGTCTGACTTGCACTTATTAGGTTTACTAAATTAGAAAACTTATATAGATTAAATACAAAATATTTTTTAATACATTTTGTAATTAGTACCTCCTGTGTTCAGGGCTTTTGGTGCCCGGGGGCCCCCTCGAGCCGGGGGCCCGTGGTGGTATTCCTTGCTTTTTTCTAAAATTTGCTAGATTGTATGAATGCAGTCAATAGTACTGGAAATGCTTAGATATAGGGCCATACAATTGACTGTGATTAAACATGGAGAGTGGTTGGGGCGAGGTGAGGGTGCTCGCAAGACGGAGCCCCCTCGCCTCACCTGTGGAACATTGTGGTCGATGAGCTCATCACTTAACTCAATGACTGCAAGTTTCTCAAA
Organism: Euplagia quadripunctaria; assembly: GCA_963859945.1. NCBI lineage: Eukaryota > Metazoa > Arthropoda > Insecta > Lepidoptera > Erebidae > Euplagia > Euplagia quadripunctaria. Next base: position 9,521,874 of record OY982577.1, read on the forward strand.
GTGTGCTATGCAGACAACCTGACCATCTTCACCATTGGTCTCTTTGACAGTGTAGTATGTGACTAAATGAGATCCGCTCAAAAAGTCGTTGAACAGTGGTGCCACAAAACGGTCATACGGCTAATTATCACGTACGTTGTCCTTGAAATGACTCTCGACTTAGCACCACTAGACCTGTATATACAACAAATATGACTCTGATGGAGTCAGCTATGGCAGCCATCAGACTCAAATTCCTATGTCTGTGGTACAACCGATATACAAATTATATAAATCAAATTTCGTGTGAAGAGTCAAGGATTCAAGATAATTAAATTTACGAAAAGTCCCGAGACTTCGAGACCCGAGACGTATCCAAACGGAGACGAATCCAAACCCTAATACGGATGTTGTACGCCTTTATTCCTCTAGACTAGGCCTGCTAGCACTTAAATTGCCGACATCGGACAAAAATTTCAAAAATCCCGGACACATGGCTGAAATCGAGATTCTTTCCCGTACACCTTAAAAATAATTCCATTAATTTTTTTTAAGTGGAATATCCTTTATCGGCAACTACTAACTTTTAAACTTTCGCGTTCCATGATATAATTATGTATTTAAACGGGAATTAACGCGATCACGAAAAGGTATTACATACCTCTGAATTGCCTGACGTTTCGACCAGATAGCACTGGCCGTGGTCACAGGCTGACTGACTTTAGCGGCGTTGTGCACTTTTTGGGATGGGTAAAAAAGGTCGTATTGGTCCGGAAATACCGCAGGCGACAATTTAAGCAGTAACTAGTAAGAGTAAGCAATAACTTGTGTTGCAGCAGTCACATCCGAACCAAATTTTTTGCAATCTGTAGGTTCTAATAAGCCATTTAATCAGTCCAAAATTAAAAATCTATATATTCCACGTCCAATTAACCAATACTTTTTAAAAAAAATTCAAGACCCAAAAAAAAGCCGATTTTCGAACTATTTTGCAATATAAAAGTATGACGCGTAACTCAGTTTTTCTATTCTAGAGACTTCAGGATGTAACTATACGTATTTTTTTCTTAATTTTAAGGCAAATTCCGGCTTGATGGCATCGACCACGACTTTTCCTAATTTTCATGTCTAGGCCGCCACTATTATTATTGTTCGGAAACGATAGAAATTGTGAAATTTAAAAAAAGAAAATTGTATTTATGAAACGAATACTTTAAATGGATTATGTTATTAATGTAGAGTATCAAATTTTCTTTGCCGAAACCGATTCAAAATCACGCTGTATAAATAAAACCAGCTTATACTAATCTCACAAAAAAGCAAGATCTTAATTATTAATATCAATCGTCAATGAAGCAAATATTTGTGTTTAACTCAATTTATCTAACAGAAGCGCTGAGATTATTTTAAAATAAACTCAACGTAAAAGGAGTCTATACTAACCCTCTAAAATCATAGACATATGCATCAAACTTATGTGCATTTTAGTAAAACTTCGCTGTTTTTGTCTCGGCTCGTGCATCTGTCCGGGCGGGGCACATGTATGAGTGTGTAAAGCTGATGCATAGACTAATTATACCTGAGTGTTAGTTAACTTGAAACTCCGTTTGTTACTTGTAATAGTTACTACTTACTAGGATCGTGTACGTTGTAGCGAAATTAAATTATTTAGGTTGAGACTAGTTATATGGTTACATGTTACGTAAGCTATCTACTGTAACTAGTGACGTGAAATAACGCCCAGACCTATTACAAAGAAACAAACTCACTTTCGCATTCATAATATTACTAAGAATTTATATTGATTTTTACTTTTTTTTTTTTATTAATACATCTCGCCAAGAATAAACTCGATTCTTATAATATGAAGAAAAGTCTCGAAGTTTGAGCGTGGGTTGTCTCGTTCCTCGGTATCCTGATAATGTCAGATTTCCCAAACCCTAATCCGTATATTAACAGGTAGTACGACCATCCTGAAAGCTCTGGAGGGCAATAGAATGAAGTCCGACCTCATTTATGAATGCCACCTAACGCTGGATCGTTTAGCTTCAGCCAATGGGGTATTCCTCCGATGGATCAAAGGGCTTAGCAGTTCAGATGGGAACAGCATCTACACCGCTGCCACTTCCCTTCAACTAATTTTACTCATGGGTAACGGACTCCCTAAACGCACAATGATCGCTGGGCCAACTTACCTGACTGTCGGCACTCCAAACCATTGTAGGAACCATTAAGAGTCATTTGGCCCTGAATCGACGTGACGTGATGCAGGTGTTGGCCGGACTATTGCTGAGAACGTGCGTAAGCGTGAGATTTAATCAGTCACGTCACTGGGGTCAAATGGGCCAGGGCCAAACCAGGCAACCTGCGCTTCTCGCCGTATACGGGTTCGGCCGAGTAAGCCTGTAGGCCTTCTTTGTAGGCGCCGATTGCCCAGTAAGACCACCGTAGCATATAATCGCACATTCACACTGTCGGTTAAATATCTCGACGAGTAAAACGAATAAAACAGACGACGGCATTCAGACTGGCAGTGATCCAACTAGGTCTATATGAAAGTGAGCGAACCTCGAAGGCAGCGCTTTAATCGTGCCAATGGGTGAAGCATGACAGATAATTTTGGACTTCTGGCAAACTAAACACCTCCGTGCACAGGACTGCAGAACCTCTGCAGTCCTTCTTAATGCCGGGCCAAATATACTCAGCTAAGAGCTTATCAGTAGCGTTCGCACCAGACAGACTCAGGGAATGCAGGTTCTCAGATACACAATAGACATAATATGGTCGCGAGATGTTACCACATGCGTCACAGAGCAGTTCAGTACCTATACCCGGGACGTTTACCTTTTTTAGAAACAGCGAGTGTTGGTCAACTAGTTTGTCCTTGACCTTATCGGTTTGTTGCAACCTTGCCAACTACTGTAAGTCTACTGACTTGGCAATCTCTTCTATCCTGAGTATTAGCGATGACGTTGTTCTTCACAGATATGTGTCTGATATTTGTGGTGAATTGGCCTATAAACTCGAGAGAAACCGTTACCACGCACAAACCATACTTGATTTTTTGTAGCGATTTCTTAACACTGCTTAGGAAGAACACATAGATCACAACCAGTGTTTACTTTAAGACTTAGTGTCCATAATGAATAGGTGAACAGTACTAAAGCTGTCTGTTGTCGCTATCACTAACCGCCCGATACGTTTTCGTTGCTCGGTGAGAGCGGCGATTTGCCGTTCCATGGCCGCGGACAATATTATCAGAAGGTACCTGGATGTTGATGCGAACTCCTCTAGCTTTTGCGGTTGGGAGGCGATAATCGTCTGCGTGCCTTACGGCAGACTTCTTGTCCAGATCGTGCGTAGAAAGTCATCTAGCACGCCCGACAGGTTCTGTAGGTGGCGGACGAACTGCGACGACTTTCGATCTTTGAGCTCTTCGTGGATGAGCTGTTTCACCTTTTTTCCCGCGATGCCGAGTGACGTTTGACCTGCTCAACTTTGGGCTTGTCGTGCTCGTCGGTGGTGAGGTGATGAGGTCTTCGACTTAGGCGTATTGTGGCTCCAGCTAAGCGATCGTGTGGTAAAACTTTGTGGTGTCCCTAGTTATATTTGTCAAAACAAACTAGTCCTCCAACTGGTCAAGAGGCTTCTTCGGATAGAACGGAAGTCCCCTTAAGAAGCGTCTGATTCCCCATTCTCCCACAGCCAACAAACGAGCCGACGAATCAACATTGGACAATGTATTAATTAAAATATTAAAAATATATATATTAATTAATTTAATAGTTATTTACATTGTTTCAGATAAGTGGTAAGAGATTTTGGGGATTATTCAAGTCTTTGTGTGGGAGACCAGAAAACTTCTTTAAGACCAGTTTTGTGTACAACTACCTGCCTCAACAGTGGATGACCAAGACTGGATGCAATCTTACACCGGGAGATTTTAAAGTAAGAGGAATAGCTTCTAACAATAGTCATAATCTATACCTAACAGTACCTATTTAGATATGACTGACATGCATACAGTGCAGAGTCTAAATAGATGACCTGGCCACAGTTAATACAACATATATTTCAGTGTTTTATCTATGGGGAAATAGAGGGATACAAAATTTATTACAGCTTCAACATTCTTCAGATCAATTTTTTTTAAAGAATGGTCTTCTAGTCATATAGTGATTGAAAATACAAACCCCAGTTTCAAGTAATATGTTACGTAATATTTTTAAGGTCAGATTTTGTTGAAGATTGGCACCTGTGTGTTAGATGTGAGCAGTGTTGAGCGTTAATCAATTAATTTTTCAATCAACTCGTTAATTGACTAAAAAATTAATAGTAATTTAAATAAATTGAAATTAAACGATTAATTTCATATTGCAATTAAAACTGACAATTAACTTATTTGGCTTTATCAAAATCGATTAAAGATTTCAAAAAATTTACCTACGTTAATTTAAATCAACCTACTTATTGATAAAGAAACGACTATCATCCTTCACTATACCCATCCTACTAATATTATAAACGTGAAAATTGGTGAGGATGTATGGATGTCTGGATGTTTGTTCCTCTTTCACGCAAATGTTACTATACCGATTGCGATGTACCGATTGGAATGATGATTGGTATGTAGATAGCTGGAGACCTGGATTAACACATAAGCTAGTTTTTATCCCGATATTCCCACAGGATCGGGAATTTCGCGGGTGAAACCTTGGGGCGCAGCTAGTTATTTATATTTTAACACATTCAGTGCCCAGTACGTGGCTCCCGAGTAGAACAATAATTCGTTCGTGTGCCCACAACTCGCCTCCCAAGTCAAGCCTATACTAGGAGCTATAGTTGACGTCTGAACATGCCCAGCTCATTTTTTGTTGAATATAGTTTTAATTTAAAAAATCGAAAGATTTCAAATGCAAGAGTAGAACTCCCGCTTAGATATTTGTAGTATGTTTAAAAAAACCGAAAATTTCACTTTGAGCGCCTGAGGAAAAACGAATAATATTTTGTAAAATAAAACTAAGGATATCATTATATACAGTACTAGCGACCCGCCCCGGCTTCGCACGGGTGCAATGATGATACTAAATATACTACAGAATGTCTTAATATACAACGTTCACAGCTTTTTTGTCGTTAGACAATACAAACATGTTTTCTTCAGAGGTTGAAAGAGCGACATATAATTGGCCATGTGAAAAACACTCAACGCTCAAATCTAAGCCTGCAACATTGAAAGTTTGACCTTGCAATTTATTAATGGTCATTGCAAAAGATATCTTTACCGGAAATTGTCCGGCCCTCTGGTACCGCAGCAACCGCTGTCCCTGCATTTTAAATCTGTAATACCTTCGAAAATATTCATTGAAAGTACATGCTGTAAGGAGCCATTTTGATCTATATTAAATGCAAAATGTATTTAATTACCTTAATTCGTTAAGGATTAATACTGTGTTGCTTAAAATCGCTCCGTAAATAAGCCATTATTTTGTACAATACTGTGGTACATTATTTTGATCTATCTCGAAGGGTTCAGCCAGCGTTTGCAATGTAAACGCAAAAAAAAATGTGTATATTTACGACATCACATTAGAAACCTCTAAAGTTACAGTGTTTCTCTACTATATTATGCATGTATTATACATATAGACCTTCCTCTTGAATCACTCTATCCATTAAAAAAAAACTGCATCAAATTCCGTTGCGTAGTTTTAAAAACCTAAGCATACATAGGGACAGACGGACAGCAGGAAGCGACTTTGTTTTATACTGTGTAGTGATAAGGAATCGTTTCGTAAAAAATCAGTACCTAATACGCATTTATGCCTAATATTCTTTTTTTGTCCTTTTTAATTGTTAGTTTTTAATAAAATTCACAAAACAATTAAAAATTTATTAATTGTGACCTGTTGCTACCACTAAAACCACTACAATTAATCAATTGTTAATTGCACTTTTTTACAATTACGATTGATCAATTATTAGTTGTCATGATGACAATTAATCAATTGTTAACCTTTAAATGTCTTTACAATTAAAATTTGCCTAACACCACACATCCAACAAGGTTCAATTAAATCTTTTGACACAAGTTTGTTTCATGCACAAATAATAAATGTATCATGTTGAAAATTGAATAAACTCTTCTCTAGAAATGATATAACTAGTTAATGTATAAAATTCCGACCGTATTTGTATAGTCAGTGCCAGTAAAATCATAATGATATGTATTCGGGAACTTCATATACAGCTTTTTCAGTCTTTAGTCCCCACGTTCCCACAATGTACAGCAGTGAATACCTCACGGCCGACATGGTCTTTATTTAGCTGATATATGTTTTTGATATATTTGTTTTGATGTTACTATTAATGTATTTCCAGGTCAGTGAAATAAAGGAGTTGTATAATATATGTGATCCAATATTCAGTAAAGTGCTTCAGTTATATGAAGTGGAAAAGATAATAGCTGTCGGAAAATTTTGTGAAACTAGAGCAAAGAAGACGCTTGAGAGATATCCTTCATTAAGGCCTATTGAGGTAATTAACAATTATAAAATAAGTATGTTAGTGTAATAATAATAATAATGTACATTATAACAATTTGACTGGATACAACGTAACAAATACAATTGGCTATTATTTTTGAAAAAGTGTTATTAACGGAAAAAAACATGTTTTTTCATTATTTGAACCTTTGCGAACACAGTCGGTCACGTGCCATTTCGAGCAGTTAGGTCACGTTTTGATATTATAAACAAAACTAAGTAAAATTTGACGAACATTTAAGATTAAGTATCTAGCTTTTCACTCGCTTTGTGAAAATGACGATATAGGATAATAGGTGTGCCGTGCGTCCGTGCCAATATGTAGAAGTACGAGCACGACCATTAAATATCCGAACAAATTATTTATACAAGTCCTTAAATGTCCAAAGTTAGGCCGCCGACATCCGAAGCTTACATCTGATAAATCTGCGGTTTACTTTTGTGAAGACTAGGTATTTTGATGTAAGTACCTACCTATCTAAAAATCGACCATCATCCGATCACTATTTTGTACTTATAAACCATCGACATACAGGTAATTAATATACCTATCTATGTCACTTTACAACTGCCTAATAACATGGAAAATTATATTCAATACAATATAATTAATTCTTATTTGACCGATAGAAGTTCTATCGGTCAAATAAGAATTTAGGCAACTGTTTACCATCGAAATTTGAATGTCAACCAGACAACATAAAAGGTATGATACGTTTTATGTTGTCTGGTTGACTAGTCTGGTCTGGTAGGAAGACAGTCGAGACGTAGTACCTACTGCGCCGCGAATATTAAGTAAATCCCTTATTTGAGACACGTTTTTTGTTGAAAATGCTTGGGTCATATGGTAATTTTACGTGGTTTTTAAGAACAACTTGGGGAAAAAAATATTGGACATTAGTACATCTAAAATAAAAACTTTTTAACAAAAAATGAACCAAAGAAAGAATAAAGAAAATGAAAAGTGAAAAATAAGCTCGTTAGCCCACCTAAACTCCTACACTGGTGTAACAAACAAGCAAAATTACTGCGGCGAGCGGCGACGTTACTGTGACGCGTCTATTTGACGAAGTGTTTTCGAAGTAAATTTCTTGTTTGTAGTTTTCCGCCTTCCTTTTCGGTTTAGAGAGGCGCGCGCAGAACACGTCACAACCACCTTGACAGGCAGTTTCTGCTAGGGTAACGGGCAGGTGATGCATAACCCTAGCCGCCTGACGAGAAACAAGGATTGCCAAAAAGAGACGAACTGTAAACGCCTCAAAAATGTTACTAAAATATTGTCTACATATTGTATATAAATAACCAATCAGTATTTTTTTTTAATTATAGGCGTGTGAAGCCGCGAAGCACAGCATGCAGGTTGTTGACGACGAGGCCAGATGTTAAAATTGATCACTTCATGATGTGTCCGACCATTTCATGAAATACTTGATCACATCATGATATGGTCTGGCTAGATCAATGAATATTAATCAGCGTATGACGACATAAACAGCTATATGCACGACATCTTCATGATATGGTCAAACATTAATGAACATATCGTGTACATATAATAAATACAAAATAGTTATCGTTAGTTAGAGGCGCTGTTTGTTTAGCACCGACTCAAAATTATTTAAATATTTAAATTAATGTAAAGGTGCTTCCTCACCGGGAGCATTCACCTGTAATGTAATGTTACAGATTCGAGCATTACGTCAGTGAGGGAGGAGGACCAAGCATTACAGTGTGCAACCTGTAATGATACAATCTGTTATATTTTGAGACAACTTGTAAAACCGCCTGTTTCGTTGGTTTTTAAATAATTCATGATACCAATATCGTTTCTTTCGTAATTAATGTAATGTAGGAACCTGTATTCGTTATGACACCAGTTGGATTATATACAGTACCCCGATACGACGTTGTTTCTGTTACCCCCCACTCCATATGTATCAATTAACAATGTCGAATTATTATTACCCCGCTTTGTATGACATTTTGGAATCAACTAATCGACTCGAATCATAAATGTTACGCGATAGAATGTCAGGCGACTGTTCGTCAGTCAGGGAAGCAGTATTGTAACGTAATTGCTCGGTGAGGGAGCACCTTAAGAGAAATGAGGCTAAACCGAGTTTATTTTTTTATATATTTTTTTCTTATGCAGCTTTTTTCTTTCATCCGTTAATTTTTTTTGTTAAAAAGTTTTTATCTTATACTAAGTTTTCTGTAAAGAATTTTCAGCTAATCTAAAACTATTCCAATTCTTATCTGAATTATATGTTGTAGAGAGAGAGACAGAGTTGCTTCCACAAACTGCTAAGTTTTTTAATTCCTACTAATTGTCCCTTTTTGTTCCAGGTCTTGTACATGCCACATCCTAGCCCAAGAACTGTAAATAATAACAACTGGGAAGAAAAAGCGAGGGAATTCTTAACAAATTTAGATCTCCTAAAGCACTATCAAAAGGAATCTTGGAATAAATATTAAATTGTAATGTAATAAATATTTTGAACATGCTGTATAGTAGCAGTGCGTAATGTAAAGTTACTAAGCTAAGTTACAATAAACATACTGTGAAGCTTATCATACTGTAAACTCTGTGAATATACTGAGGTTATTCTTTGAAAGTGCCATACATTTTCTAAGTAATATGGTTGATTTTATGAAAAGAGCTCTAGAGCTAGCCTCAGAAGCTTTAGCAGCTCAGGAAGTGCCAGTAGGTTGTGTTTTTACCTTTGGTTCTGATATTATTGCACAATCTAGAAACACAGTGAATGAATCTCATAACCCTACTAGACATGCTGAAATTAATTGTATTGATACTGTTTTAGATTACTGTAAGAACCATGAAATAGATTTTAGGTCGTATTTTAAAAATGTAACAATATATGTTACAGTGGAACCTTGTATTATGTGTGCAGCTGCACTAAACAATCTTAATGTAAAAGAAGTAATATATGGATGTGCCAATGACAGGTTTGGAGGAAAAACTGTGTTAGATGTTAATGATTTTTACGAACATAACTATATATTAACGGGCAATTTATTAGCTGATGAAGCCATGGCTTTGTTGAAGCAGTTTTATAAAGGAACCAATCCCAATGCTCCTGATATAAAAGTCAAGAAACAAAAAGTTTGATTTTCTATCTTTTATGATTTAAAGTCTCTTTTGAACGATTTTTATTATTGTAATATATTTCTGTTTCTTTTATAAATAATAACTAAGCATTCTTTGATGCATTAGTGACTATAGCAACAAAATCCTTCATTCAATTGTTCATTTAATCACAATAATTAACAATATGTGTACCGTAACATACGTAGTATAAAGTTAAAACGAAATTAAACTTTTCATGTTTTACAAAATTAAAAACGAATTTTTTTTTATTATTTGGTAATTCAATACAAGTGTGACCGCCTCTGTTGTTTAAAATTTGTCGGCAACAATTTTTTATTGAATTTATAAGATTATTTATCTGATCTTGCGGCTCTTTGGTCCTCCGAGCTGTGTGCGAACGCGCATTGTCATGCATCAGCGTGAAATCTGACCCAAGACTTAGTGCAAATGGTTGAACATAAGGCCCGAAGACATCTTCAACGTAAGTTTCAGCGTTCATATTACTATGTACAAAAACGAGCTCAGTTCGTCTGTTCTTCATAATACCCCCCATACCATCACTGTGGAGCCATTGTAAGGGTGCGCTTCCTGGACGCATCTCAGCCATTCAACATTTTCGGGACGACGATACACGCTTACCCTTCTCGTATCTATTTATATATATATTTTTTTTTATGTATGTTCAGCCTTCTCTTCGTTATTTATGAACCGATTTTGATTATTCTTTTTTTGTTAGAAAAGGTATACCTCAAGGGTGGTCCCATGTCAAGGGAGTCAGGATCTGATGATGGAATCCTGATAAAATTGAGAGAAACCCTCTAAAATTGTAGGAACGAATAGTGTTTCTGTTTACTTTTCATTACTTTATCAGGTATTTGCGTTCAGAAATCATCACATCATGTAGCTGAGCTGATGATGAAAAAAAAACATCAAATAAAAATATTTTTAACAAAAAATTAAACCGACGAAAATAACTAAAAAGCAAAAAATAAATAAACCTCTTAAGTCTTGAGCTTATTTACATAAACTATCAAATTTTATATAAACTTATTTTGAGTCGGCGCCAAATAATAAAATGATTAATTACCTATGTATATATATATATGTATACGCCATGTCCATTTCTACGTAGGTACATATAAAATTTAGATAATTAATCAGTTTGTTTTGTTCCTTAATTACTAGATATTTAATAATAGTAAAAGATGAGTGATTTGCAATACTGATAAATTGTATCTATGCTCATTTTTTCCAAAAATGATTCCTTTTGTTGCATTTGTATAAGGGTTTTTATTATAGTTATCCTGATGATGATATAACTAAGAAATAAATAAATGAAGCCTAACAATGTTCTTTTATTTCTTTTAAGTAAATAAAATATTTATTCTTACAGGACCTGATATTTTACTGTATTTAATGGTGCAACAAATTAATACAATTATTATTAAATATGTCACTATTTTTAAATAATATAAGACTTACCAAGCACTTGATATATTAAATTTGGTTTTAAGCATAAGAAAAAATTCCAGACAAAAGTTCAACAGCAAACATAAAAAAGATTAAAATACATACATAATTACTTAAAATAAGTGATCTTGAACTACAACACAGCTGTCCTTAAATCTAACATAGAATATATTATATCAGACTGGTAAAACAAAAATGAGATCTATTTGGAAAGAAATACTTTTAATTAATAAATTGCTATTGAAATAATATCCAAAGAGATATCCCAAAAACTTCTACACTATATCATATCAAATTTCACTTTTAAAGTTCCCAGTGTGTACAAGAAAGAATCATCCAGCATGTTGCAGTGTTTGTATTTGAAGCCAAGAAGTAAATGCAGTTTATCAAAGTTTAATAGTCACTTTTAACATATTCCTAAACAAACCTACAGAATACTTAAATACCACTTATATAATTATATAAACAACAGATGACATTTATTAACATCTTAATCATGAGAACCATTAACTGTTGGAAAAGTCACTTCTAAACCATCAGTCTCTTCATTTTGGCCATTAATGTGAATGTGATTCTCATTTGATTCAAAATTATTTTCAACAACAGGCTCATGGAGAGGACTGTTACTTTGATTAGAGCTGCTATCACTGTCAGATGAAGAAGAACTATCACTTTCAGAGTCTGCACTTGAAGAGGCATGAGACCTTTGACGCAAATGTTCATTTTCAAGCCTCAACTTCTCATTGTCCAGTTGCAGAGCATGTATCTGATCTTCCTGTTCTTTCATTTTCTGCATTAACTCACTGAAGGAGTTTTCATCAACTGCACTAGATCCTACTGAAGTTCCTGAAGTATCTTTGTCTGTTATCATGCTGTCTCTATCAGTAGCAGATGCATCTTTATCAGTCACAATTTCTTTGTCATCTTCTACACACTTACCTTTTGAACGTTCGGTTCTTTTTACTAGATTATCATATTTCGCTTCCAATAACAAATACTCTTGGATAAGATCATCTTTAGACATACTGGATAATCGTTCGCTTTGCGCATCTTCATAAACGCTTGAGAACTCTTTGGTCAAGTATTCCTCCTCGTCTTCAGGTAGAGAATAAAAATAGTTGTCTTCTGAATCTACACTGAAACTAGAATCGCGGGTGCGTGCTGATGGAGTCCGTAAACTATGAAAATTATTTCCTGGTTCTGGTTTATGTATTTCCATTAAAAATTGATTGTTATTAAAAGGAGCATGTGTTTTTGCCAATACTAGCTTTCTGAATCTGTTATTTCTGTTAGATTTTTCATTCCTTCTTCTATCTTGCCAAGGATTTTTGGCAAAAGGTTTTAATACTTTTCGTTTAGATTTCCCGCGTCTTCTCTTTTTTCTAATATTCCCGTCGAATTTGATGTTCGATAGATCAACTGTAGATGGCGCCTCTGTTTGGGCAGGTCGCTTAGAATCGCCATCTTTATATGCGGTAATTGTATTTTCGTCCATTGTGATGTTATAAAACACGAACAAAGAAAAGATTATCGTATTGTAGAAATAAATTGACACTTATAATTCCCACTATACCGGAGTTTAGGAAATCTTAGTAGAACTCATAAGAGGTAAACACACTTCCACGGAGCAATACAACTTGGAAGACACAATCCGCCATCTTTTTTATTTATTTGACCTAAGTTTTTTTATGACGTAGTATATCGGGGTTGCCTGCGCCCGGCTGTGTGTAATAATTGTGAAATAAATTGATAATTATGCATAATGACCTATGTATTTAACACATCTGACCTACTGTTTTGGGGATATACTGACGTCTTTTGGTGTGCATATATTTTGTACTGATAATTTATTAACCTTTTGAATGCCACATAAATGTCTTAACGGAAATTTTACAGTAATTAAGTCTCTCTCCGCTTTTTTAGTCTGTTCGTCCACCACAAAAAAATAGATCCACATTTGTCCTTTTCGTGGCATTTCTATGGAAAGTACCTACCTAAATAAACTTTTTACATAGGTAAATTACCTAACCTAAATTTACTAGGTACTTACACTTAACTAAAACTAAATTTTATTTACAGTTTTATCAAAACAACATCACGATTAATTACAAAAAAAAATCAAAACAAATTAACGAAGAAATCGCTCACAAACTATCACTAATCACATAACAGATGTCTGTTATGTGATTAGTGATAACTCGCTCGCATCGTATGATGGAGTATGTACTCCATCATACGATGCGAGCGAGTTATCCGCACTGATTTTATTCAAATGATATAATATGATCTAACGTTTAAGACAAACAAATACTAATAAATATTACTTTGACTATTTTTTTTACTAATCCCTAACGGATCCGAGCACACTCAGTATACACCAAGTATACATAGTGTATATGTGTCGAATTCACCCTGAATATACACCGAGTATACACCGAGAATTAAAACTCAAAAGTTGAATTTTTTTATAAGTGACCAATAAGACGTGAACATACCAGCGTATACGTATACCAGCTAAATATACCGCTAAAAAGCCAAAAGAACGAAGAACGCCTGGGGACCGCTTTTTCGTCGGGATCGCCAATGTTAAAGACGGGTCTACGGGTCATGTGTTGAGGTTGTAATAAAAATGCAGTATGACAGTGACTGGCTTGATAAAATGGTAAATTTGCGTATTACATTAATTAAGTATTTAGAAACGCGTTCGCGTCTAGTTCGTCTTGAGGTATTTTGGTGAATATGCGTGCGTTCGTCGGCGCCGGCTAGCAGCCAGTGAGTGTGCGGCTGTGCGCCTGAAGCCATGTGCGCTCCCCTCTCGTCTCTTCGGTCGCCGCGGCGCCCCGCGGAATAGTGTGATTCGCAACAGTAGGTAGGAAGGAGTTTACGCTAATTCATATGATATCATCAAGCTTATGAGGTGTATACTGATTTTTTATTTCAATATATTCAAATAACCCAAGTAAAAACTTAATAATCTAAGAATAATTTTCGTAGATTGAATAAAATTTTCTGCAGGTATGAAGTTGGATTGTTTCACACTTATGAAATACTTTTCGGTCTACGTTAGTATTTGTAAGCCTCTAAATATTTTTCCTAATTGAGATTATGAAAAAAAAAATGAGTGTACGAGGGGCGATCAAAAAGTAATGATAATGAGTATAATAAAACAACGATTCTAGTTTAAATTTAATTTATTTTTCTACATAGTCTCCTAACAAGTCGATACATTTAGTCCAACGTTTCTCTAAGCCTAAAATACCCTTTAAAAAAAAATCTTTATCTTGGCTCTCCCAAAATGCCTCTACAGCAGCCATAACCTCGCTATCATCCTCAAATTTCTTGCCCCTGAGGTGTTCCTTGAGCCGAGGAAACAAATAAAAGTCGCTGGGGGCTAAATCTGGAGAATAGGGTGGGTGTTCGACCAGTTCGAAGCCTGCTTCTCGAATGGCAGCCGTCGCAACTTCGGCTTTGTGTGCAGGTGCGTTGTCCTGATGAAACAGGACTTTCGCTCGGAGTTTGCCCCGTCTTTTTTCCTTTATGGCTTCTCGCAGTCGTCTTATTTGATCAGCGTAGTAGGAGCCCGTTATAGTAGCTCCCTTTTCCAGGTAATCAACCATTATGATTCCCTCAGCATCCCAAAAAACGGACGCCATAACCTTGCCCGCCGAGCTCGAGACTTTGAACTTCTTCGGCGTCGGTGAGGATGGCCTTTTCCAAGTCATCGATTGTTGTTTGGTCTCAGGATCAAAATGATGGATCCATGTTTCGTCCATGGTCACAAATCGAGACAAAAAATTTTCTTGGTCAGCCTGGAACTTTGCAAGATTGGCTCTTGAAATGTCAACTCGCTTTTTCTTTTGTTCGTCCGTTAACATTCTCGGTACCCAACGCGCGGAGACCTTCTTCATATTCATTTTGCCGGTCAAAATGCTTTGGATGCTGCCATATGAGATCCCTGTGACCTCAGCTAAATGTCTGATGGTTACTCTTCGGTCTGCTAATACGATATCTTCGACTTTTTTCACGATTTCCTCAGTGAGGGACGAGGTTGGGCGTCCCTCGCGATGTTCATCTTCTGTGGATGTTCTACCCAGCTTAAACTCTTTGCACCACCGTGCCACCGTAGAATATGGAGGAGCAGAGTCCCCCAGTGTCTCCACCAAATCAGCGTGTATCTCTTTGGTAGACATTTTTTTCAAACAGAGGTACTTGATGACGCATCTCACTTCGTGTTTCTCCATTTTCGTGTTGTCGCTCCGACTGCTGGTATTCAAATGAATGTAGCTCCTCCAAATGATGTCCTATTTATACATTTTTTTAGGTGGGAAGTAGTGAAGGACCGAAGAAGTGAAAACAATTTTTTTTGGATTTTTATCTTTATTAGAAATACCCGTTTATCATTACTTTTTGATCACCCCTCGTATACTCGGTGTAAACTTGCGGTATATGATTCGAATTCACACCGAGTATATTGGGTGTATTTTTGTTCTATACTCAGTGTGTGATCAATAAACACCAAATATACCTATCGTATACTCCTAAGTATACACCACACTGAGTAAACACCAAATTTACACCGAGTAAATACGGTGTATCCGGTGTATACGGGTCTGCTAGGGATATTTTTGTACATTGATACGATCATAGTTTTTAAGCGGTTGTATTAAAGCAAAACTTAGCATGGGAATAACAAATAGTTGTAACTATTTCCTAGCGATGATAAGAGCGGGCGAAGTGAAATTTGACCTTGAATGGCCAGCCCGCGTCGCAGGTGTGATCCTGTGATCGTATGAAATTATAACAAATATAATCGCGCAATATAAATAACGCTTACCGGCTCTAATAAATAATAGGCTGTATGATTATTTATAAATAATAGGTTATTTATCGGTTATCTAATATAACGAACACTCCTAACTATTACGCAAAATAAACAATTAATCATTACTCTTGTCACAGATAAGATAAGTTACTTCGGAACAGATACATCACTCCTATACAAAAGCGAAAATACCTACGCTATAATAGCGCAAAATATAAATAATACCATAATATAATAGCTTTCCTGCAACCAAAAAATATATCTTGGGCATAAGTACCTTACTCACCATCGTGCCTGACGTACGTCCCGGAAAGGTCACGCACGATGCACGATGAAAAACGATCGTGAATAGTCTTGACGTACGTCATAATTATTATTAATTGCTTGCTGGACTTGCACGATCCGTTTTGCATCCAGCGAGTACTCCCACCACATGCTTGATCATGTATATTGCCAATTTGTACGAAATTCCCAAAATGCGGGGAATTTCAAACCGATTGACAGCACCATTGTAACAGTGCTTTCTGCAAAATAATAAATGATTTGATTTGATTGGGGAATTTATGGGGAGATGAGATGTAGGCTAGCAATGAAACAACCGAATAAGTACCGAGCTTGTTTATTACTGAATTGATACAGCGGGCGCGCGGCGCGCGGAGCGCGTTGATGTT
This sequence comes from Euplagia quadripunctaria, assembly GCA_963859945.1. NCBI lineage: Eukaryota > Metazoa > Arthropoda > Insecta > Lepidoptera > Erebidae > Euplagia > Euplagia quadripunctaria. The sequence continues at coordinate 9,538,467 of OY982577.1, forward strand.
ATTAGGTACAACTATACACGTACATAGGTACATATACATCATTCCCTCCACATTAATTTTGAAACCTTTAACAAAATAAAACTTAGTATTAGATATCTACTCAATCAAAAATAAGGCTTATAATCTACTGGCTTCCTGGGACGTATAGACCTTCCTATAGGTATGGGCGTCGATGTTGGCGGAATGCTTGGTTCACCTATGTTTTGCTCGGCAGTTAATTCGCCCTGGGCGACCTGCACTGGCATCGGTTTTGGAGATGCCGGTGCCGACGGTGGTGACGCTTGCGTTTCGCCAATTTCTCGCTCATTCTCATCCCCACCACAATCCACCCACACAGGGGTGTCATCATGGACATCATTAACTTGTGAAGATGATTGAGGTCGCACCGTATTCCTGTCGATTTCAATAACTTCGATATTAACACTTGTCCCGGCAGGAATACGTTGTCCCTTATATTTTAATAGTTGGTCGATGTGCCGTATACATTCAATTTGCTTATAGAGTACATATACTTTGTACATTCTATTGCCTATACATTCTCTAATTATTCCTAGTTCCCAACTTTCTTTTCTGTCACTGTACCAACGAGTCCAAGTGTGCTCACCGACTGCGAAACGTCTCCTGCTGATAACAAACGATGAATCAGCCTCGGGCGCCTCGGTTGTTTTCGTTTGTGATGGTAGGACCAAATCCAAACGCGTTCGTAAATTACGACCAAACATTAATTGGGCAGGTGTTTGACCGGTGGTACAGTGAATAGTGTTCCTATATGTAAACAAATAACCTAACAATTTTTCTTGAATTATATTTAAGGCGGCGCTACTTTTTAAAATACATTTCAGCATTTTTTTACATGTTCGTACTGAGTTCTCCGCCTGTCCATTACTAGGTGGGTGGTATATAGGAGAGGTTACATATTGTATACCATTGTTGGAACAAAATTCTCTAAACTGTATCGAGTTAATTTTTACATCGTTGTCTGATACTACTACATTTGGTAATCCAAAAATGGAAAAAAGAAATTTTAATTTAATAATTAGCGCCTCAGTGGTTGTGCCATTTTGCATAAAAAAACATTCTAGCCATTTACTAAAAGAATCGATTACTATTAAATATGTACGTTGAGCGATGGTCATATAATCAATATGAATCCTATGCCAGGACACATGCGCGCGAGGCCACGGTGCGGGCGCACGAGCCTATTCGTGTCTCGATATCTCGGTCTATACCGGGCCACCACATTCTAGAACGAGCATTACTTTTTGTTTTAACGATACCCAAATGCGTATTATGTAACTCGTCTAACATACGATGTTGAAGGGACTCCGGAATAACAACCTTGACGCCGCGCAACAGTATACCGTTATCTAATATCTGCAAATCCAATTTACAATTAAAAAACGGTAATATTGATTTGCATTTAATTTTTCTAGGCCATCCACGGCGAACGTACTTACTCACAGTTTTTAGAGTTTTATCATTGAGTGTAGCCACTCTCACATCTTCTAATAAAATAGCGGGTTGTACATCTAGAAACTTAAGCGAACTGTAGGTATCGAACTGTTTATCGCTATCGCATTCCGATGACTCAAGCGGCGCCCGAGAAAAATAATCTGCTACAACGTTATTATTGCACGGGGTATATTGTACAATATAATTGTATGCTGATAATATAATAGCATAACGCTGTAGACGAAGTGCCGTTGTTATTGGGATGCCGTTTTTTTTGTTAAAAATGGACATTAACGGTCTATGATCCGTTTTTAATATAAAGGGATCACTACGGCCATATAAATATTGGTGGAATTTTTTGACACCAAATATTATCGCCGTCGCTTCCTTATGTATTTGGCTGTAATTACGTTCGCTAGCCGTTAAGGAACGAGATGCAAAAGCAAGAGGCCGGTCGGGCCCTTTTGGATCGGCGTGCTCGAGGACCGCTCCCAGGCGTCTACAGACAGCACAAGCGTCGCGCTGGGTTCAAAATGAGCCAGCACGCGTTCCGACGCTAGCTCGCGCCGCACCTCATGCATGGCGCGCCGATGCCGATCACCCCACTGCCAATCGACACCTGCTCTCAACAACTCGTGAAGCGGGTTTAATATACTGGAAGCGTTTGGAATAAAGTTTCTATAGTAATTGGTCATCCCTAAGAAACGTTTTACTTCCGTAACAGTTGACGGCTCGGGGGCTTCTAGAATTGCTCTTACCTTATCGGGGCACGTCTGTAACCCATTTTTATTTATTACATACCCTAGATAAGTTACATGATCTTTAAAGAAACAACATTTCTCCTTTTGTAATCGTAACCCCGCACCGCTTAACCTATTTAATACCTCCTTAAGTCTACTTAAATGAACTTCCCTGGACGGTCCGGTCACACAGATATCGTCCAACCAGCAGCTTACGCCATCTATATTAGATAATAGCGTTTCCATTGATTTTTGGAATATCGCTGGAGCGTTCGCTAGTCCATAGACCAATCTAGTATATTTAAAGAGCCCCTTAGAAGTATTTATCGTAGTTAGTTGTTGTGAGCGGTCACTTAATACAAATTGGTTGTATGCGTTTTTTAAGTCAATTTTTGAATAATTCTCACCCCCTGCTAACTTTGCAAATACCTCTTCTATTCTTGGTAACGGATACTTATCAATAATTAGATCCTTATTCAAGGTAATGGAATAATCGCCAGCTATCCTGACCTTCCCATTTTCTTTAAGGACCGGTACAATGGGAGTTGCGTATTCCGATGTGTTGACTGGTACGAGGATGCCTAAACTAACCAACCTGTCCAATTCAGCTTCCACCTTTCCCTTTTAGGTAAATGGCACCGATCGAGCTTTTAAAAATTTCGGCACTGATTTTTCTTTCAATTCTAAATGTATTTCAAATTTATTGAATGTGCCTAATTCGTCGCGCCATAGTTCTGAATATTGTTCCAACAATAAACTAACGTCTGAATCAGCTGATAAATTATTTAATTGTGTTCCTAAAACTAAATTAAAGGCGGCCATAAAATCACGGCCAAGTAAGGGCGGTCCCCCTTGTTTTATGACAAAGATTTTAATTGGTTTCGTTATTTTATTATAATTTGCATTTATATTAAAATACCCCATTGGTGTGACTTTATGACCGTCGTATAGGCACATTTTCAAGCTACAACTTGAAAGTTTGTAATCGGAAAACATCTCTGAGTATAATTTATCTGATATAACTGATTTACCGGAACCTGAATCCAGTTCCATAGTTACTAGTTTAGTTCCTAATTTTAATAACAGTTCAATCGGTTTCTCGGTTACATACCTTACATTATAGTTCTGACATTCCTCGCAACAAGTACTGTCCAATTCGTCTGATTTCGAATCGATGTTATTTACGCGCACTCTCTGTTTTTTGCACACTTTCTTTAAGTGCCCTTTTTCACCACACTTTTGACAGCGATAGTTCTTAAAACGGCACCTGTCTTCCGAGTTATTTTTCATGCCACAGATTGAGCACCCCGCACCCGCTTGTTGATCGGCGCCCGCGGAACCAGCGGCACCGCTCGCGACGCCGCTCCCACCATAGCCGCGTCGCGGGCGCTGTCCAATCTTGGAATCATACTCGGCACGATATAACGGTTCTTTCTTGATTTGTGAAGAGACGTCACCAAAAACAGCTCTTGCGTCGCGCGCACATTCCGCCTTCTCAGCAATCTCGATGGCTTGAGTTAGTGTCAGCGTCGAAGCGTTTTGCTCAAAAAGCTTGTCGCGAACGGGGCCCATGTTCAAGCCGAGGACGAATCGATCAGTGATGTTCTGTTCCAGGGCAGCGCCGAAGTTGCAGTAGCTTGCAAGCCCCCTGAGTCGCGCCGCCCAATCGCCTATTGATTCGCTTGAGTTTTTCTGGACTCCGTAAAACTTCGCTTTATCAGCATAAGAGCACTGTTTTTGTTTAAAATGACCGTCAAGTAATGCAGTCAGCTCCGGAAAGGTCAGCGTCTCCAAATCCCGCGGGTAGGCGAGATTACGCAGCAGTCGGTACGATTCGTCCGAGAGATAAGTTAAGAGAATTGCACCTTTCTTGTCATCGGTTACATCATTAGCCAACAAAAATTGATTCAATCGTCCTTTGAAGATGCTCTACTCGCAAATTTTATAATCAAAACTTGATAAATTGCCTAAGAACGACATTTTTTTTTTTTTTGTAGGTAGAACACACCTCGTCGCCAGTGAGATGTAGGCTAGCAATGAAACAACCGAATAAGTACCGAGCTTGTTTATTACTGAATTGATACAGCGGGCGCGCGGCGCGCGGAGCGCGTTGATGTTATTAGGTACAACTATACACGTACATAGGTACATATACATCAGGAGACCATCAATGCGAGGAAAATGCGGGAAATAGGGAATTTTTAGCCTTATTAATTACATTACGACTCTAGGTTTTTTCTCCCCAAACTGGGGAATTTGACCATTATTTTGGGGTAAATTAGGAAAATGGCATTGGCAACAGCACCGTGGCCTTGCAGCCTTGGCGGGACGTACGTCGGGCACGATGGTGTGTATGCTACGTCGGGCACCGCGGCGTTGGCGGGAAGTACGTCAGGCACGATGGTGAGTACGGTACTTAAGGAAATAGCAAAAAAAATTAAAGGTTTCAAGGGACACCCGGATGGAAAGAAGTTCCTTTCGATTAATTAGTGAAGGAATTGTAATAAAATTTTATTTCTTTTACTATGGCAAAAAGTGTCGTTACAACTTTTGGTCTTAATTTTTTCTGTCTAGCCCCCTTTCGCAACGCGCCATAGGGAACTTCGTTCCAAAAAAAATGTAAAAAAACGACTTCTCCCCGCCAACTTGAGGGTAATTTTTTATTTAATTAAAAAAAAACTGAGATAGAACAAATAAAAATTTTGATCGAACAATGAAGAACAGTTAACGAACAGTTGAAAGCAAAAAAAAATTGTAAAAAACGACTTCTCCCCGCCTTACTTAAGACAGCCATATCATATGTTTAATTAGGGATGCAAAAATCGCCAAGAAAAACATCGATATATCGATACTACACGATTTTGTGTTTGATAAAAACATCGATGTATAAAAACATCGCATAGAAAACATCGATGTTTCAAAACATCGATGTTTTTTAAAGTCTTTTGTATCCATAACAAATAAGCATATCAGCATATTCCTCAGGTGTGTAGGGCGTCATCTTCACACTTCCGTATCACAAGTACAAATCAGAGTCCGGTTAACAAGCACAGTAGTCACAAATCAGAAGAAATAGTCCAGAATCACAGCCAAGTCGAGAAAAAGAGCAAAACGATATCACATCTACTATGTACGAAGCACAAAAGCAGACTACCAACCAAAACAATATCCTGTGTTGTATTCCCAGCCCTAATCAGTCTCTACACATTTTTTCTTTCACTTACACCTGCATGAATCGTCACTTGTCTCGCTCGCACGGTGCGTCTTAACTTGAAAAACAATAGGTGCGGGTCCGTTAGAACTACTACCTGAAGCGTCCCAACTACTTTTTTTCCACGAAATGTAACACAAATTCTAGATTGTTATACCTCGTTAGATAGCTTATGATACGCAGATATTTTAAAATACATCTGCCGAACAACTGCCATAATATATTTTTTAGATATCCCTTAGAGAAAAAAAAACTTCCTAATTATTTTTGTAATTTCTTAACTTTCACTTTTCTACTACGGCCTATTCAATTAACTTATGCACTATTTTAATGATTGACGTCCTAAAGCATCTTATTACACATGTCAAAATGCAATAATAATAATAATAAGGCACACAAAATAAACAAAATTAAATTTAGTGGCCCAAAAATCGGCAATTTTCAATAAAAAAATTAAAAGTCGAAAATCTCGAAAAGGGTTAAATTTAGAGTAGGGTATTTCATAGAGAAATAAGTCAGAACTGATATGTACTCCACGCCTTGAACGGATCTAGCACGACTTTTCCTGTAACCCTGTATATATATATCTATAATATATATATAAATAGGAAAATAGGTATCTAAAACAAACAAGTTAGATGTCGTATAAAATAAAATCACATTGAACTGTTAATTTCTTATTTCAATTTAAAAAAAAAATAAAGTTATAAACTTTAGTTTTCAAGACTAAAGCAAAATATTTAATAAATGAATGATTCTGAAAGCCGATTTCTTTGGCTTTGGAAAAAAGACGTTCAATAGGAACTAATGTTACTACTATCGGTAAGTATTCTATTGCATAATTATATAGTCCCGGAAACATAGTCTTCATGTCTTCCTATGTGTGGATAGGATTTTGCCTGATCGGAGCTATAACATTTGGACTTCAGTTTCCGTGGCAACAGTAAACGATGAATTCCTAGATTTTCTTTTTTTTAGTGTCATCATTTATCCAGTGTGATCTTTTAATTTTGTTTTGAATTATTTTCTCTTAATTCGAATAATTTTTGGACGGACGGGACAGAGGTACCAAAGATTTCTGATAGATGGTACGCGAAACATCGATGTAAAACATCGTATAGAATAAAATCGATTCATCGATGTTCTACAATAGTGAACATCGATGGTAAATGTCGATATTTTCTTATTAAAACATCGATGTTTCAGAAACACGGATGAATCGTTTCCATCCCTACGTTTAATTCGTTTTTTGAGTTGGTATCACTGAATTTTTATGTCAAGTCAAATCTCATAAAAATAAATAGGATGAGATAAAGCACTTGACATTGGCGGAATCACTGCGCTGATTCTTGCGCGAGATAGAGTCCATAATAAAATAATATATATATATTACGAAGAAATATTAAATTAAGTACAGCGACTTAAAGTATCATTTTCGATTACTTTTCAGTCCGTTTTCTTCATAGTTCAAAGAACTTTTAAAGGGACAGTGAATGAAACTAACATCCTATAATGGCTGATGATATTGTGTTCGAATTACTTCATTCTGAAATAATTAACTATGCTTTAGAGCAAACAAAGGATAATGATAATGAAAAGAAGGTATATTATTGATTTAAAATATATAATACCTCTATCTTTAGTTTTTTTCTAAACTAAACCGATTTTAATAACTATTGAAATTATGTATTTTAGGAGGTGGATCTTTCGGTAGTGGAATATATCGGATTTGCGGCTGGTTATAAAATAATGGAGAGATTAACTAGAGAGTGGCCTAGGTTTAAAGATGAATTAGATACCATGAAGTTCATTTGTACTGACTTTTGGACTTGCATCTATAAAAAGCAAATAGATAATTTGCGCACAAACCATCAAGGTGTATATGTTCTACAAGATAATGCATTCCGGTTTCTTACTAATTTCTCGAATGGGCATCAGTATTTAGAATTTGCTCCTAGAGTAAGTATATATTTTCTTCAGATTCTTAATTTAAAACTAAACTTAATATTATTCTAACTACAATGGTTTTTGGTTTCAGTATGTTGCCTATACCTGCGGCCTTATTAGGGGAGGCCTGGCGAACCTATGCATAAATAGTGTTGTCACGGCTGAGGTGCAATCCATGCCATCATGTAAATTTCATATACATGTTCAAAGGACATAACAAAATGTATTATATATTTAAGATAAAAATATTTGTTTTATGTTATATTTAGTTTTCTTTAATAGGTACCTTTACAGTAAAATATGAATCAATGTAAAGGACTTGATAGTCTGAATTGAAGGTTGCTTGCTAGTTCTAACCATTCTTGTAGTTACAATTCTATTCACTGTGACTTACAATATTTAAGAAAAGCTTGATATCATTATTAACCCTTTTACTTAAGTAAATTATATTTAATTAAAACTTGTTGTTATTAAACATTGGCGAAAAATAATCCACAGTAGATTTTAACAATAGTTACATATTGGGGAAAAAGTTGCTGTACATTACTGCTGTAACCTCACTCTTAGTCAGCTTTTACCTAAAATACTATATTTCGTCGTTGTCAGAGAAAAACGACAGATTTCAATTTTAGTAACTTTACAGGAGAGCACTTTCAAGTTTTCAAATTATGTTCTACTTAATATTTTGAAAACTGTTCTTGTTGGCTTTTTTAATCTTTGTGAAATTTTGCAATGTTACTGTGTGTATGAGCTTTGAATAATTTTTTGTTTTATGATATAGTATAATGTTTTCAATATCAAAAACAGAAATTGTCAAAGAATTAAATCTGCCGTTTTCCTACGACTGCGACGACTTGAATGGAAGATAAGGAAACATGCATTGTTCTCTTCTTCACACTCATTGGGAATTTTATGGCATTGTAAATGTATACTAAACATACCCATTTACAATTAATTCAACTTTATTTTTGACCATTATGTTGGTTAGGTAGCAATTAATTTGTAGAAAATTGTTATTTACTTATTAATATAAAAATTATACAAGTAGTTTTATTATATTAAAGATGAGGCTGTAATTATATTTGCTGTTTCACCCACATCAAGTCTTGAGCCTTCAATCCTTATATAGGATACTCATTATTTTATTTTAGAAGGATATTATTATAAAATGCTTAAACATTTTTGGATGTTCTTTTAATTTTATCAAGATTAATAACCCAAGATGTGATGTATTCTTGTATAAATTTGAATGTTGCCACCTTACATATTAATAGGTTCAAGAGTCATCATCAATGAATATAATTTTGTTTACGTCTGTCATGTTCTACTACTACAGCAATATGAAGGGCTAATCGAAAGGGCTAAATTATCATATCTTAAATACGGCATCGGCTCTCGTCTAATTATTGAAATCTTTCACAATTGCCAAAGATAACACGTTACATTTAAAAAAAACTTGAATTAGGGACTTCTTCCTTTTTTAATTTTAATCTTATACTTAGAATAATCTTTAATCTTAGACTTCTGGGGCACCCTGCCCCAGAAGTCAAGTAATTTTAAGATTCCAGTTGGAATGAGACTGACAGTCATTTTACGAAGTGTGAGCGAGATATATAACGACGCTAACTAAAAGCAATAATTATTGCTCTTAGGACGCTAACGTGATAGAGACTGGAGTGAAGTGTGAGAGAGTATTAATTTTGAATCTTTGGTTGGGCAGAAAGTGACATTTACTTCCAAGCTGGAGCAGGTGATTTTAAATTCTATGCCAGAGTTTAAAGATGCAGTATTGGGGATTACATAGATAGATAACACTTTATTTGTACACCAGTCTTAGAGTAGACATATACAAACATTTGTCATACAGATAATGTACATGTACAAAGGGCGGCCTTATTGCAAAATACAATTTCTTCCAGGCTATCTTAACAAAATAAAATAATTAAAAAAGTTAATATCTGTAGTAACAGGAGTGAATAGACCGTCACAGGCTGTAGATTTCGATTTGTTTTAAATGTCTATAATTTTTTGAATACGTAACTTAGATTTTTTTATATTTTTCTGGTAACTATTATGACAGCCTGTTACCCTATTTCGGCTTGACGTCGACTTCTGGGGCACCTGTATATTTTTCTTAAGTGGCGTGATGGTTTAGTAATTAGTCATTCTGACTGCTGCACTAGAGGTCGTGGACTCGATTCCCACTCAGGACAAATATTTGTGTGATGAGCATTATAATTTATTCCGTGTCTGGGTTTAATTTATCTATAATATGTATGTATTTAGTAATATATGTATATATACGTATGTTTATCAGCAGTCTGGTTACCATAGTCCAGGCGTGCCTAGTTTGGGATCAGACGGCCTTGTCAATGTGTCAAGTTATTATTATTAGTTCGTACTTTTATTTTAACACATCTATTTTTCCAGACTATTATAATCCTGGAACGTTCAAGAATAGAGTGAATAGGTTTCTCTTTCATAGGCGTAACATCTTCGTCTTTATGATCACTTTTCATCAGGTGAGTTAGAAGACAAACGCCTATTCCATTACCAGTAAAAAAAAATGATATCTTCTCCTTTAAAACTTTAAGAATACCTACTTCGCTTTTTTTTATTGATAAAAAAAAGTGTAGTCTTCTTAAAAGATGTCACCAAAACGAGATTATGGACAGCCCTCGTTGTGGGTGTGGCTTAGTAGACTCTGTTACCGGGCGTTAGTAGGCATAGGGCTCCCGTTATTTCATCGTAGCGCCGATGGACTCGACTGTCTGGTTGTTATGTAATTTCGCCAAATATTTTATGGCATACAGATTAAAATGTACTATTTAAAGTTGGCAGTGAAAGTGATAAGCAAACAAATACATAAGAGGCGGTGGTGTAATGACTGAGACTGCCGACTTGCAAAAAAGTTGTTGCGGGTTCGAACCCAACCCAGTAGGTACAATAGCGAAGTGAACCCAGTCCGAACAAGCATTTTCTTAGCTGGAGGATAATACTTACTAGGTACGCGACTCATCTTGCAGGGCTTCATTTGTTTTAATTATATATTGGCCAAATAAAAGTGTGGTTGCTTGACATGATATGTATCAACATAGTTCATGAAAATATAGTAAAAAGCACCCCTCGCTTTTTTTAAATCGAAATATTTTTTCCTTAATAATTTAATTCTTATTTTAAACTTAATGGACTTTTTTATTATAATGAACCAGTCTATCGAAAAATAAAGACTAAATCGGTGCTGAACAAACTCTTCATAATTAATAAATATTTTTTACTTTTAAGTTCGATTTGCTGTTACAGCGTTTTTTGTTTATTCTACAATTTATGATTTACTTAAGTGTATTTAAAGTGGCGTGTGCGTCAGCCACGTTACAGCTTATATATTATATCCCTACTTCACAATAGGTAGGTTCCTGGTAGCCTCTAGCAACTGCTGAATTAACAATTTTACGAGTGATATGGGTGCGATTCTCACAAAAAGTAAAAAATGTATTTGTACAAACAACTTTGCCCAGTCAGTGCTCCTCATATCACCAGTATGAGTGTATTTGTAATTTTGATTAGGTCCTACTTAATCATGTTAGAAACATATTTGTGAGAGTGAATAAATAGATTATTATTATTATATCATGATTAGGTACCTACTTTCAATCAAATTATAATCTTGACTCAAGATAGCGCGTCCACATGGTATCGGATGGGGAAGTCTCGTCCGTACTCATTGAATCGTTGCGGAAGGGTGGAAGGGAATTAAAATACCTCCGCGGACTTAACCTAGAAGCTCCTAATTAATTTTGGATTCAGAGGTTTGGTTGAGATATGATATGAAGGGCAACGGAAGAGCCTTTATAGGCCCTTGGTGGCGCAAGTGTACCAGTAAGTTTACGACCTGTCAAGTGGTAACCGACCATAAATACACAAGCCAAAACATCAAGTCAATCATGAAACAGTACAGATACACAGAAAAAATAAAGACTAAAGCGTCCCCTTCAGGCGACGAAGAACATGGACGGATGAAAACACGAAGATCTGCAACATCATGTCGATATCGCAGATCTTCGCGTTTACATTAATACTTAGTGATTTGAAAGCAATACCTACGACTGCAATGGGAGCTCCCATAAGGTTATGGCTGTATATGGATAAAGTTGGTGTCATTTGAAAACTTAATGATCTCAGTGTCGCATTACTTTCATAAATAAGTAATATCGGAGAGAATTAATGCTAAGGAATTGAAATCTATTTCTCTAAATAACATAACCGATTTAATTGCAGCTGCTGCGAACACACTAACAAAGTGGAAGAAATCTACAGGAGCAGAGGAATTTATATTTTGATTTTGATGATTCATATGTAACGAGTCGGGTTTCAGGGTTAAGGACATCCATCAATTTGTAACGCTAAAATAACACAATTAATATAAATAATTCACAATTAACACAATAACAGTTATAGTAAATTCTTACTGCTATTCGCCATTCTTCGCACTTGTTAACTAGTAGTATCGTTTAACTAGAACTGAATGTCCATTTTTTTTTGGAAAACAAACAGTATTTCATAACTATGTTTCAGTTACTAAGTATTTAACTAGAAACCATTTATAAGTTTTCACATATAGGTACTTAAACAAAAAGGAATTGTAACACAGATTTTAACAAATGTAGCATAATTTTATTATACACATAATATGCACGTACTTTGACAAGAAAGGGGTTAGTATGGAGAGGTCCGACACACACGTGGAATCGGTCAACGATGGTAGACGCGAGGCTGCAGGCCTGTGCATGCTCAGGCGTCAATTTCATAGAAAAAGGGTAGAGAAGGACACTGATTTCATTGACAAAGTGGTGGACAAATTTGTACAGCAACCCATACGCCTTAAGTTTTTATTTAAATAGTGACTTAAAAAAATCTTACAACGTTTTTTGTGTAGGTAGGTATTTTCTTACATGACATGGTGCAAGTACACCCCCCTCCCGGCGCCCATGTTCACATGGAATACTAGGATGCTGCAACCATATTACTGCTCAGTAAAGGATTTTAACAACTTTTAGATTAGAATATTGTGATGCTGGGTTTTGTAATAAGATCACTCATTACAAAACCCAGCATTTGCTAGCAGTGGCGTAGCGTGCTTTGGAGGGGCCCTGTATCAAAATTAGTTGGGGGGCCCAAATGAAGGGTAAAGATTTCTCACAAAAGAAACAAAAATGCTTCAAATGTTGGAATCCCGCAATAACCGATGTAGGATGTTGGCAACTTTTGGGCGCACGCTTAACCCGGGAATAAAAGAGATTGTTTTTTTTTACTTTTGTAGTTTCTGAAGTGAAAACTACATATATAGGCACGTATGTCAGTTTTTTATATGTTTTTTTCCCGGGAAGCACGAGATTAAGTGACATTGTGGATAACATTTTCCTAAGTTTTGCTTACACACGTTAGGGGCCCCTGTAGCGCGGGGGCCCCATATCATTGATACGGCTGATACGACGGTAGCTACGCCCCTGTTTGGTAGGCTCTCGTGGCAATGTTACTATATGTTTTTCGTAAGTAAGTTTTGCATCAAGTATCACTCCTAAGTCTCGATTTTCGAACACCTTTAAGCACATAGTTAAATTGCTGTACTTTTGGTTTACGACTAAAGCTTATTGCTTATCACATGTCGTTCGAAAAACATCTCATTGAAAACTCGTGAACTTTCCTGAAACATCTCGTACTATCACAATCTATCTGACTCAACCGCTGTAGGAACTTCTAGAACTCAGTAGAACATTCTGTTCTGTTCCGATCTCCTCGCTAAAATTCGTATCAACGTCCCTCATAGAGTTCCGCGTTATCCTGTTTCCCTTCTTTCAGCTCCTAGGCATCGAACTAATCTTGGTAAACAATCGCCTATGGTCAGGATGACGTATACATTTAACGACCTATAGCGTGTTTTGATAGACTTGGACGTATTTAACCTTTCTCTCGGCAAGTTTAAAAAAATAGTCTTCGATCATTTGCGAACGGATCGCAGACCTTAACACCACTAATTTTGCATTATCGTTTTTATATGTATAAATGTAATACTATATTTTTGTTAATTGTGCCTTGTAATGGTTTTTTTCTTTTATAACAATTATTTATACAATAATTTCTTGTTTTCACTTAATTTTATTTTATTTTGAATCTTATGTTAGACTTAGAGCCCCCTCTAAGTCTAACATAAGATTTAATTAAATTTAAGATTGTGTTGATTGTTAGGTTATAAAATTATTATTAATATTTCTATTTTTTTTTTCTTATATTGTGTAATGTACCGCATTTCTTTTGCATGCTGTGGTTTTCTATAACTGAGAAAACACATGAACCACCGTGCTATGTTTAGTAATTTTTTTAAGAAAGATATGTGTATTTCTTGTTGAAGACCCTAAAATAAATAAATAAATAAACATTCTATTGACAGACTATTAGTTCTGTATTCGCTAAAGGATGACCCCAAGAGGCTTAATTTAGTTCCGCTACTCGTTAATATCTATTAAGGAGTAGCGTAATTGTGGTGTTGTCATCTGGCAACACCGTAATTTGACAACGTCAACAATAGGGAACGTGCACAACGATCTCTCTCGGGTGACGCAAATTCCAATCTTTTACGCAACCAATACTTGACATTGTATGTAGTAGTACTATTCAATACAAACAAAGCTGTAAACATTACCTCAAATAATTTTAATTTACTTGAAAACCGAGTTTAGAAAATACTTTACAGTTATTTTGACATCATAAACGTTAGAAATTTTCGTTTGAATTACAATTTTGTCAAGTATTACTGCATTTTCATGATTCCTAACTGTTTCTTCTACTTTTAAAACATGCCCAGATTCGAATAGTTTTTGGCCTTTTGACATATTGTAGCCACACTGACGATCATTTCTAATCGGCTAAAACCCATATATTATCATTTTAATCATAATAATAATAAAAACGATTTAAATATACACTTTGGCTTACGTATCGATTTGTGCTCCCACCTATAGTTTGTGCACATTCCCTATATTAAACATTGGCTTTGATTAATTTATTTCCTAGGCTTGATCCCATTCTTTGACCTAGAGAAAATACTATTGTTACAAACCGTGGTTCGGGATTAGGCTTATACACCATTTTTTTTAAGAAATAGACAATTTATTTATCTAAATAATTCGCACACAACAATCACAATTCACAGTTAACAGTAATTCTCACTTATACTCGCTTGTACTGTTCCCTATTCTTCGCTTGTTGACTCTCTGTATGGCAATATTAGAATTCATACGTACCGGTTATCAGCGACCTTATGTCGTTGGCCTAACGAACGTACAGAAAGTTCGTGAACTTGAAAAATCGCGTAAAAATTGTCAAACTCGATATAGGTACACCTCAAACTTCTAGAACAACAACAGATGGCAATACGCGTCTCAATGTAGGCAACTGCAACAACTCAATTAGTTCCGCTACTCGTTAACAGATGGCGCCACGCATAAGTGTACATAAGCAAGTTTGTCATCACTATATGTTATTATTTATAAAATAAAGTTCACCGGTGCGTTTGTCTGTCTGAACGCGACAGACTACAAAATTAACAAAAGGAAAAATAATCACGATAAAACTATAGTTACCAAGAAATGTAAAAGCAGACATAAGAATAACAAAATGTAATTCATATATTTCAAATTATTTAGTCACAGCACTAGTCTGTTCGTGGCGTCATCCACTGTCGGTAAATACCGTCATCACCATTATCATTATTATTACCCAATAAAATGATGATGATTACACAGTAGTTACTAAGTTATACAAGAGCAAACAAAAGAATAACAAAATATACACATATTTCAAATTATTTAGTCACGGCACTAGTCAGGTTCGTGACGTCATCCGCTGTCGGCAAATGCCGACTGACCGACATGGTGAGTTTGGCATTTGAAAATTTGCCTGGATTTGATTTAAAGATGTAACAGCGTGACAAATTACTTATCGATGATAATTGGAATGAACGAAGAAAAGATATTTTATTTAATTGCCTGATAAAATACGTATAAAATATGTTATACATTGTAAATGTTTTGAAATTTTATGAATAGTTTTATTTTTTTTATATTTATAAAAAGATTACTAATAACATGGGTCACACATTACTAGTAATCTCGTTAACCCCTCCAGCTAAGCTTAACGCTTGTGTTAGGAGCGGGTTCACGACGGTAGTACACTGGGTGGGGTTCGAACCCGCAACCACTTGATCGCTTACGGTTATTATTTTAGGAAGTAGGACAAATTTAACTTACAAGATATGATTAAGGCCAGAGACAGGTTTAACTAAATTAAAGCTTAAAATACATATAATGGAAAATAGTATGAGCAACAAGGTCGTAACAATTTTTTTTGAGTAAATCTTTCAATAAAATTCAGACATAAGTTTCTCTAACGTAATGTTTGTATACTCTTTGATAGTGGTAGCTCATGCCATAAACTAAAATATGTAACACTAGGACAGGAAAAAATAACTTGTAAATTATGTCATTAAGGTGAATAATGAAAAAATAAATTTTATTTTTAATTTTTCTGGTCAGGCTTTAATTTGACACATACTTGTCTGTGTTTATTAATACGCGTTTGTGATTGGTAGGTATGCTTATCTTCTATCGTCTTTAATCTATGGTAGTGTTGCCAACCTGAAGATTTTACTCCTGAATTAAGCGGTAAAACAATTATACTGGTTTAGTTAACATGTTTGAAAGTTTTTAATAATATACTTATTCTTTAAGGTATAGAAAATAAACATTTACTTCTACAATTTAATATTCCTTTACAGTTTAAGATGAATGCATGTCTAAATTGCACCTAGATCGAAAACTGCCTACGTTCTTGACTATTTAAATTGTGTGTAACAAAGGAGACTTTGTCACACTTCACACACAATTTGTATTTTTTTTTGTTGTTGTATTTTTCTATCGGATTCCGCCTAATATAATATTGCTCCCTGTTGCTTGGGATTTTTTTCAAAAATATATTATTCAACAACATTAACCTCCTTTCATAAGATTTTTACTGTGGCATAATAATTTACGCTTTAACAGGTACCCCGAAATTTTTGCGGTTGTTAGCTGCCAAGCCATATCAGTTTCGTTTTTTCAAAATTAAAAAAGGAGACTTTCCAGATTTTTTTAATGAAGTTTGTTTTTAATTTGAGGTGTTTACCACTTCGGTTCCAGAGTGTTTGCCTAAGAATGTAACGTATCGTATAAAGAAAACTATAGCGTGCAACGCAACATTAACATCGCTAAATATGTTTCCTTTCTATTCTGACTGTATATGGCAATAAATGCAGAAGTATATTTTGTGAAGTAATAATCCAATAAATTCCACGAACAGATTTTTCCTGAAAACATGCATGATATTCTATAAAATATAGTAGTTAACTCAACCAAATCTTAATTTAAAAAAAAATAAGATGTTGATTTAATTTTTCTTCCGTGCTTAATATAATTATCTACTACTGAGTCAAGCAAAATAAAAAACAAAGGCACGGCCATAACATCCTTTTTTTGAAGCCATTCGGGACATTTTCGACTCCCTGGAATTTCGTTATGGATAGAAGATAAAAGACTGAATTTTCTGAAAGAGGGCATAATACGACTAGGTATATTCCAAAATCACAAATAATTTTAACCTGTCGTTTAAGAACTATTGCAAGTCAAAGTTCCTTCAAAATTTTAAGGTACTTCTAGCAGACACACACACAAGCTTCAAATTTTTAACATAATTATTGTTTAGCCCTATATAGCAAAAAATACCGCAGTTTTTGTCCCGGCTTTTAGATATACAAACTGCATAAGTAACTTTGTAATCTTGTAATTAAGTGTAATAACTATGAGATTACAGAGTTACCTTTGCAGTTCATACAATTTTCGTCATCTTCACTACTTACCTAAAGTTAGATACCGTACCATCGTACCGTACCAAAGTAACAAGTTAATTTGAGGGTAGTTGAAAGGTCAACAAAAATTTTACAGCTCTGATTAATTAACAAAAATAAATATACAATAACTATAATTTTATATGTTTTAAATGATCAAAACAAGTTGGTAGTAATAAATACCTGCCAGTTTTGTGTTATTTCCAACATTACACTTGTCCGTGATGAAAAATATTCAGGAGATCCAGAACAGTTTTGAGAAGAGGATGGCAAGCTTTGAAGCAGACCTGCTAAAGAAATCTTCCAACGCTACTAGTCTGGCTGGCCTTGCTGAAGAGTTCGCTTCTTTCAAGATTCTCATTTGTTCAATTCAATTATAAGATTACTAGCTTGCACCCGGCATGTGTTGCAATGCCTTTTTTCTTTTTTTAAAAATGGGGGATGGCGGCAGGAGTATAAAAAGTACTTTATGACCTATTCTTATGCCGTTTCGGAGGAGTTCGACCACAAACACCGTGACACGAGGTTTTTATACATTAGAAACTGTTGCCGTGCGATGGCCAAGTTATTTCATTTATTAAGTAAGTAAAGATGTATTTTTTTCTTTTTTTTTTTTTTTCGTGTGGAAACCCCCACGGGTCATCACCTCACCATGGCTATTGGTGAGGTGGTATGTCGGAATCGAACCGACTAAAACCACACGGTGTTCCGTAACAAGTGAGTCTATCGCAAGGGACTCGGGTATACCCTAGGAAGGAAGTCCCCGAGAACCCTAGCAGACTTAGGCCACCCTCAAATAGAAGGCAGCCACACCATTGGTAGCGGAGGGCCTTGCCCTCCTTCCAATTTAGAGAGGCGCACGCGGAACACGTCGCGCCACCATCTCAAGTAAAGATGTCTAGCATTGATACAGTCACTATAAATGTTATTAGTTAACAATTTAGGCAACAATTAGATTTTACAACTTTTTTGCGGTAAAATAACTGCGCAGCGAGGCTTGCATTTTTACATTTTATGTTTTTAATGGAATAATGGTTTTAGATTGGTTTTGGGAATTTGTAATAATTTCGAGGGGAAAACAAATTAATGTTGGCAATATTGGCTGTTGGGCGAAACGCACGCAAACTTTTTGATTGGCGTTGGCGCTCTTTTACTTCCTTTCCTTTCATTCGCTCTTTCAATTTACAGAAAATGGCTTCCGAAGAATTGGTGACTGAGCAATTTCAATTTTTCGGTATAGAAGTACCTAAAGAAGTTATTAATAAATGTGAGTAACTTAATTAATTCGCGTTATGCTTCAAAACTAAGAGTCTTACAGTTCTTCAAACTTGGTAACAACTTACGGTATAACGTATACCGCTACAAAATGAATGTTCAAGGTTGTTCAATTATTCACTTCTTTTTCAAAGGTGTAAGTTTATGTGAAGAATACAAGATCGATGCTGAATGTTTCATTGAACAATGGATGGCCTTCACTTTAAACAATCTAAACGGTTCAGCTCCGAATTTGGATAACTTAGATACATTTGCAAGAAAGGAATTTTCCAAGCCGGCGGCTATTCTCTATAACGCACCCCGTAAAGAAAACGGACAAGTGGGTGCCGGCAGAAGTTTGACTGTTTACGGGGCACCAGCGTCAGTTCAGTATCCTTTAAAGCGCATGCTCCACGTGTTCTTTATTTACTTTTGTATTTTAGTTAGTGTCAAATTAGATGTAGATTTATTCGATGTAGCCGTGTAACTTTATTGACCAATGTTTTTAATTCTATTAATGGCAGCGTGCTACGAGATCAGGTCAGAAGATTAAATCCTTAATTAAAATACAGATCAGAAGACAATGAAGTCCTATCAAATTATATGCCAACAACACCTAAGGTATTATGACTTGATTTCTTGTTATTTTTCTTTGTTTCTTTTTAGGGTATAGGTTTGTTTTTATATTTTAATAAATATAATTTAGATCATGTTAAATTAAATGTTGTTCCTTGTCTATACTATTATTTATATTTAGACAAACTTTTTGATTAGACATTCTAAAGCTGTTATATATTTTTGCTGTGTGATGCTCTATTAATATCCCAGCCCCCTATGCTATTGTTTTTATATTTTCTATGCCTATACACAGGCATAGGTAATAGAAAAAAGGGTAGGAAGTATGTTTAACTAATCTAGAATACAGACCCACTGCTGAAATTCAAAGAATTACTGCTTCCTAGGGTAGGCAACTCTCCAAATTCAAGAAATTTTAAAGATCTATTACCTGAAGAATGAAGAAAAATAAACCTATTTGCTGCTAATGGGTATATGTCTAGTAGCACAGTAAAAATTCCATCTGTGACTAGATCTACACTCATTGACTGCTTGTGGGCCAGACATCACACATTGTCATCTTAAGAATATCTTTAGAAATTAATCTTATTTCATATTATTGTCATCTCACTATAAAAATTAACTTGATGATATTTGTGGGCGAGTTTGCTTCTGGTTCATGTTCTCATTAAATCATGACTAGATCCATACTCGTCTGCAGCCATCAACTTAATCTGCAAAGCCACATCATTATTTGGTTTAACCATGCCTCATGCCTTGGTGAGCATCTTGGTATATTCAGTGTCATCTTAAATATAACAGATTTGAATGTAATTTTGTTTTAAGTATTTGAATTTATCTAGAAGTCATTTTTAAATTGCCTTATAAAAGTACTGCAAGTACTAAGTTACTAAATACAAATTTGTAGCCTGGCATAGCTGGGCTTCTGAATGTTGCAAATTTTTTATACAAAATTTTTGTATTTTTTATATGAATTTTTGTATTGTTTATACAAATTTTGGTATTGTTTATATCAATTTTGGTATTGTTTACATAAATTTTTCTATAAATAATGATGGTTAAAAATATACATGTTGTATTAACACTACTATTAAAAATGCTAGATGTGAAGTAACTGTGTGTGTATTGACAGTTTCCAGTCCTCAAAAGTGCTAACTGAAATATTACTTTAAATTTATTGACCAATACTCTCATAAGTAGAGGATTTACAGAAGTATGCCAACAGTCAAAGCTCCAGTCACGGTTTCAAATATTGTATTTTTATATTGATATGTATTGACTTTGGTGGACTATTCTTAAATTTTTAGGTGTTCTATAGGTAATGAATTTTAAACTTGGCCCTTGTCATTCAATAATATTGCAAACTAGCATTAGATTTACACATGACAGCTGTGACCACATATACATACAAAGTAAATTCGAATTTTAAGTGTAGATTTACAATTTACACTACAAGGCAGTTAGTACAAATGAAAGAAATAGTGTTTTCAATAATTTGAAATTTATCATCAAGTTATTACTCATTCTGATCTTATAGCTACCTTTTACTGTATATATGTAACTATTGATTGTCTGTTGTGTTTGTACAGCCATATCATCTGACCTGAATTGGTTTAATGGAATATTACTAAAAGTATTTCATTTACAGGTTGTCTATGATATTATGTGAGATTACTTTTAATATATGTATATCTTAAATTTTAGGGAGATTGAATTTATTTAGAATCTAAACATTATTTTTACTAGAGATTAATACTGAACAAATTGTTGATTTAAACGAATATTTTGCTTAATTTATTTTGCAGAGAATTAAAGTTGATATTGAATCACCACAGAATCAGCAAAATGATTTATGTCCGGCCACATATTCACCAACTATGTAAGTAATTATTTCATATACACATAAAAAATGTTTGTATGATTGATTTCATCTCCATTTGCTTTAAGAACAAAGAAGAACCATGAAGAGAATTTCCTAGTATGCAAAACAAGAATGATTGCATACTAGGAAATTGCATAGATAGTCCATATATTATGTAAATTAACTTTACATCACTTGATTCAGAATAGGTAGTAATGCTGATACAACAAATTGTTGTATCAGCATTACTACCTATTGTGTAATATAATATAATATATTGTGGTTCTTCTTTGCCAACTTAGGTAAAGTTGGCAAAGAAAACCTGCATGAAAAAGCTACTAATAAATAGTTTTTTTTTGTTAAATATAAAAAACTCCCACATTAGGAATATTTCTGTGTGGTGGGGGGCTTCACAAACATTCAAACAATGGATACAGAACACACAGACTCGGGACAACTATTGACGCATATATAGTGGTGTGATGATGGTAGTTCTGAACTGGATGGGGTCAAAGCCCCCGAACTAAATGGTGTGGCCTGCTGCCCAAGAGGCGGCCAAGGTCTGCATAAATTCTCTACCCGAGTCACTGGAAAATAGGTCCATTGGCGACAGAATATTGTGTGGTTTTAATGGGTTCGATACCAACATAATTCACTGTTGAACCCGGTGAGGGGATGACCTACAGTAGTTTTCACATGATTAAAAAAAATATAAATTGGATTTTTGATTGATTTGATAATATGTTGGAGAATCTTGTTTACCTATTTAGTTCTACTGTCGAGACCCCAAATAAATGAGGCATAATTTTTATACAGAATCCAACTGGTGCTATATGCAGACTACAGGTTCCTAATTACATAATATTTATCTTGTATGGATTTTATATTCAATTTTTATATATTTTTTTAAATTAAGTACTTCAAACAGACAACTTTATAAAGGAATATTGTTGAACTTAATACATTTTTTCAGCCTGTTAACATGGATTTTAAAAAGTTTTGTTTTTTTATTTCTATATGCCAATATGTTTTGTTTCAGAGGATCTGGAAAATATGCATTAAGGAATAATCCAGGTGTGGTAGTCCACTCCTATGGAGATGAGAAGTTATTACAAACAATCGCTGAACCATGTGGGCCGAACAACATTTTAAATTTAACTATTAAACAAGTTAGTAATGATGATGGTGACACGTATACAAAAGCAATGTAAGTAAATATAGGTGCAGCCTGGTATCTAATACTTAATTAGAGGCGTTCATAGTGGCGTAACGATACTATTTGAGCCTCGTGGTTTATTCATCGGATGGGGGGACTCCCTCAGGGTGCCATCACACACATGGATGGATAATAGAATAGATAATTTTACGTCGATTTTAAGTTATTACATCATGAATCGGTCTGAAAAAACCACCACACCAAACAATCGAAATCAGTCGCTGGCATCAATGCCATTGCCATTTTGATCGATTGGTGTGCTGGCACTCTTAATAATGTAATTTAAGCTTGTAAGTTTATAAAAAAAAAATCAAATTGTAAACAATTTTTTTCCTTACTAAAACGCGATTTCAGTGGTTTAATGATTATGTCCAATACACTTTAGAATACGTTCATTTTAAAGAAACTTTCGGGATCTTGGAAACGTTCACCTTCGCAAATTTCATCAAAATTACGTTTACCTTTTTCTGAGTTTTAGCAGACTTTAAAAAAAAACTTTTCAATTCGACTGAATTTTGTTCTGTGTGTAAAGTATATTTCGGATATCGTCGCGATTTCTGAACCGATTTCAATAATTATTTCTTCATTTCAATTAGTTGTACTCAAGGTTGGTCCCATTTAAATTTGAAAAAAATGTTACACCTCTAAGGGTGCAAAATTTATTATAATTTAGGTGCATTTAAGTCGGTGACAAAAAAAGTTTTCTTTAGGTTTCTGTGCTCAAAGGATGCCATTGGCACTTTATTACTAAGTCTTCGTTTTCCGTTGTGTCTGTCAGCGGGCTGTATCTTATGTAACGTAATAGGTAGTGTAGTAGACAGTTGAAATTATAACAGAGCGTGTATTTCTGTTGCCGCTATATCAACAAATAATAAAAATCAAATGGGCCCCCATACAAGAAATGTAAATCTATATATATATAAAAATGAATCCCTATTTCCTTTGGTCACGGCATCACGCGTGAACGGCTGGACCGATTTGGCATATTCTTTTTTTTTGTGTTTGTTATTGTCAGGAGAAGGTTCTTATGAAAGAAAAAATTAGAAAAGTTGCGAGGAAAATTAGAAAATTTAAAAAACTTAACGACCATATTAAGTTTTCTAATGTAACCTTAGCGCTTTTGACATAACTGTCAGTCGTTTGACAGTTGGCGCGATTGATAGAATGCACGCTGTAAATATCGTTTAAACAGATGCATCGGTCGGAACTATATTTTTGGATTTTTTTTTTATTAATTGGACCAATTCGAATTCAATATTCATGGTTAAGACAGGACAACGTCTGTTGGGTCAGCTAGTGTTTTTAGTAGACACGGGTTGTAGTTGTACTTTTACTTATTTACATTATTAACTTTTCAATCATTGACTGCGGGTTATTGTCCCACTGCTCGGAAATAAAGATTTTCAAGTCTGCCAAATTCACTTGTGCTGGTTACTTTTGTTTGATCCGCCGCTTCAGCTCATCCTATAGATCTTCTATTGAGTTGAGATCGAGACTGTATGATTGCCAGTCCAGAACCGATAATCGAAACTCATTGAAACACTCTGACGAGCATTATCGTGCTATAAAATGTAACTATCACGAATAAATGCCAAGTATGGCACTATATGACTTTTCAGAATCAACAGCTCGGTATGGGCCTCCAAACTTACTCCTCCCCATAACAAAACTGACCCACCTCTAAAACTTACTCTTTCGGATATGGCAAACGGTACATACCGTTCTCTACTGCGGCGGTACTCCTTTACAACCATCAAGTCCATAATGACACATCAGTAAGTTATCAGAAAATAGTACCTCACTCCATTGTTCCAATGTCCAATCTCGGTGGTCAAAGGGCAAGGTTTAGGGTCGGTTACATGTCTATAGGGTTTTAAAACTCCTTCTTTACTTTTTCTTATAGTCCATTCATTAACATTAACATTTCGAATATCTCTGAGCATATTATGCTGCATTTTAACATCAGAGCGAGTTTCTTAAACTTTTTAATGCAATAAATCGTTCTTTTCTCTCCACTTTCTTCCTTCGGTGACCAGATACCGTTTGCCTGATGTAGCCACCTGTTTCTAGATATCGTTTGTACACATACTGGTCAAATGAACGACTCCATTCACATGCTGGTGTCACAATTCGTTCGCTTCTTATGGTTTCCAGAATCGTGGTACTCGTAATTTGAACAACTTCTGCTTCTCGAATATCCATTTTGAGCATCGAACAGTTAAAGGAAGACACAACTGTACTTACAGGAATCACACAGAGTATTTGAAAAATCATAAATAACGAATAAAACATTAAACAAAGTGTTGTTTTTTTCTCCTCTACCGTAGAAAAATACAGCCATGCTGTTTTTTTTACGAAAAAACTAAGTAAACAGTCCACAGGATCAAATTTTAAGGATGGTCCAATTTTTATGCACTTCATTTTGTCATTCCAAATCTATGCCTAAAGCTGGTACTTTATAATATCTATAGTTAATACGAAACCGTCCTTTTGTATTGATTTTTATTATGCGAAATAAGTACAGGTTTTTTAGATTGCCGATTTTCACTTTCTCGTATCAGCCGAACAATATTTTTAACCAGCGTTTTTAATAATTCGAATAGTACACTAAGCGCTAATTGGGTGCATTTACTTATATTTAATCCTCTTTGTTATATTAAAAGTTATAAAAGGAAGGTAACAGGAATCATCCAACACTAATCTTAAATATTACTTACGTTATCTATACTGTATATAAATAGTCAAAGACGAAACAGTTCAGTAGCATTTTCTCCTCTGCTTGTCATCCGTTATATGTTTTCTTTAGTAGCTATTGACAGGCTGTAGTGTTATCCTTACCTTCGAAAGTACCAAATAAAACTACATGAAAATGACCGAGATCAGTCTGGCATAAACGAAGTCCGAATCTATACGGACAGTTCCAAGATGGGTTCAGGGACTGGAACCGGAGTATTCTCACAAGACCTAAACATAAACCTATCACTAAATGTATCTGTGAATGTGTTGCAATAACCTACGCCGCCACTGCGCTCATGTCAAGAGGTATATAGAAGCACAACATTCGTATACTGTCAGATAATATGGCCGTCCTAGCACTCGAGGGCAACACTTGAACACACAATGAACTCCGGTCTCATTTATGAATGCCATCAAACGTTGGAGCGTTCAGCCTCAACAAATGGCGTGTTCCTCCAGTGGGTCAATGGATGGAAGGGAACGACGCCGCCGATGAGCTAGCAAGGAAAGGATTGCAACATTGGTGGCGAGTCCAACTACGCTGCTGCCCTTCAGCCAACTTCGCTCTTGGGTAAGGCAACGGACTCGTGAATCGCACAACAATCGTTGGACCATTATACCTGGCTGCAAGCAGTCCATCCAGTAACAACACAACGGGCAAGAATCCTCAGGAGGCTTCTGTACTTCTGGAAGGAGGTAGGCTGGACATAATAGACGGTTTTGAGCCTAAATACGGAAAAGAGCCCTCTACCAATACCCTACCTTCGACGGTTTTTTTGCTATCAATAATTGATTGATCAATAATGAATTCCTTCTACTACTAATACTGTAGAACCGAATAACCGAAACCGCATATTAAATTTAAGTTTTTTGTTCAATTTTCTTTACATTTACAGCTGATATGGTTGTCTGTTTTCGTTTTCCGTCCAGCAAGGTAAATTCCTTAACGACTTTCGACAGTATGCATGTAAGAAACTTCCTTGCTGAATTCATGAGCTTATTGTTATGGCCTTTGATCTGATGTAGTGTATGTAGTGCTAGTATGGTATGTGTTCTTTCTATTTTGTGAGTTCCAAAATTAGAAATTAGCTATTTCTGAGCTTTTATATGGTGTATCATCTCTCGTATATCATATCTCTCATGTATCATCTTCATCATATATATATATAATAGATACGTATTATAATATATACGTAATAAATACATATTTTAGATAAATTACACCCAGGCACGGAACAAATGTTCATGCTCACCACACAAATATTGACAAATTTGAAATTTAGGTAGGTTGATACCTTTTATGTTATATATCAATGATTTTTTAATTTTTCCTCTAAGAGAGTTAATTAAGGGTTGTAAGTTTATATACGAAGAGCGTCACATTTGCAGAAGCATGAAATTCAATATTAAAACTTTTTATATAATGCTCAGGAATAAAGACAATTGAAATATTATATTAAAGCTTCCTAAATAATGTTTAAAAAATATTATCAATAAGTTAACATCTGCGCTTGATAGATGGCGTTGTGTGTGCTCCAGAGTGAGCTCTGTGAGTAGCTTAGCCACTTTATCATTTATAAAGAGGTACTACGGTAATTAAAACTAAAGATTAAAAAAAAACTAATCACGAGCTAAGCCGCGGCCTACAGCGACTATAAGGTCTCTGTTAACGAAATAAGTTATTTTTAGTTGCAGCCTATCTGTTGTGTGATGATGGAGGCTTTGGTTGAGAGTATAGGTTGTCTTATGCTTTCATGCTACTTATTTTGTGGTGATGTAATTTGATATCTTTGTTGTATCACCTCCAATTTGAAAATTAACTGTGTTTATTTCTTGACTTTTTCTGAAATGAATTTATCTGGAAAGTAAAGTATTTGTTGTATTATTGACTAACTAGCAACCCGCCCCGGCTTCGCACGGGTACAAATTATACACCTAAACCTTCCTCATGACTCATTCTATTTATTAGTGAAAACCGCATGAAAATCCGTTCAGTAGTTTTTCAGTTTATCGCGAACAGACAGACAGACGCGGCGGGGGACTTTGTTTTATAATATGTAGTGATATGTAGTGAAGATTTTTATGATATGATTTTTTTTCATCATTAGCTCAGCAACATGACATGATGATGATTCTAAACGCAAAAACCTCATAAAGTAATGAAAAGTAAACAGAAACACTATTCGTTCCTACAATTTTCAAGGGTTTCTCTCAATTTTATCAGGATCCCATCATCAGATCCTGACTTCCTTGACATGGGACCACCCTTGAGGTACCCTATCTAACAAAAAAGAATATTCAAAATCGGTTCGGCCCGCCAGCCGCTCTGCCCCCGCTTTTTAAATCTATGATATCTTCTAAGATATTCATTTTTATTATATGCTGTATAGGGCAATTTTGATCTACATGAAATGCACAACATACCTAATATATTTAATTGGATAAGGAATAATACTGTATTGTTTAAAATAGTTTGATAAATAACCCATAATTTTTTTGTAATATGTAAAAGATAAAAATGGTTACTGTGGGTTATCCATAAGAGATAAACATATACCATCGCGGACTTTTTTATTGATCTTTTTAAGAAATACAATTCCGTAGTACATTAATTTGATCTATCTGGTAAAGTTTAGCCAGCGTTTGCAATGTAAGCGCACAAAAATATGTTTGTTACATGACATTACAAATCTTTGAATTTCTCGACTTTTCTCTACAATAATATGCATGTATACTACATATAAACCTTCCTCTTGAATCACTCTGTCCATTGGTGAAAACCGCATGAAAATCCGTTCAGTAGTTTTTCCGTTTATCGCGTACAGACAGACGCGGCGGGGAACTTTGTTTTATAATATGTAGTGATATGAATAAATTAATGATAATTGACAAATTTATTGATGTTGTGTGTACACAAGTTTATATTGTCACTATGCACATAGATATTCAGAAAATAACATTATATGGTCTTGTTATCCCTTTTCACACAATTTTGCTGCAGATCACTTGAATATCACTTACTACCTATCAAGTTAAAGGGACAGGTGTACAAGACTATCATCAGACCTGCCGTCCTGTACGGATCTGAAAGTTGGCCCACAAAGAGAATGGATGAGAGACGCACGTAGCCGAAATGCAAATGTTGAGATGGATGTGTGGTGTGACTAGGATGGACAAGGTGAGAAATGAATTTATTAGGGGGAGCCTGAAAGTAGCACCAGTTGATGAAAAGCTGAGGAGCAATAGGTTATCGTGGTATGGACATGTGATGCGGAGGGATGAGCAAAATGTGATGAAAAGAGTTTTATGTATGGATGTTGACAGGTACAAGAGAAGAGGACGACCAAAGAAAAGATGGATGGACTGTGTGAAAGAAGATATGGCTAGAAAGCGAGTAAGTAGTGCAATGACGAACGATAGAGTAGAATGGAAGAATAAAACATACTGTACCGACCCCAAATAAAGTTCGGACTAGGTAGATGAACTATTTATTAACATATTAGTAGTACAAACAAACTCATGATCATCGTACTATGTAGTATATGTACTTTGTATTATATCTTCTCTATTATTAAGGCTACAATCTAATAATTCAATTATTTAACACCTCGCTTAAGGACACAAGTACATTTCTAAAAAAACAAATATAAATGGAAGAAAAATATATTTAGAGGCCTTTTGGTGGTTCTACTCCTGCATTTTTAACTGATTATTTATGCTGCGTTCCAATAAACAAGAAACGATTCGTTATGCTTACGGACGGTAAAATTTCGTTGAATTTTCAATGTAATAATTATAAGATTTAGATGCTTGATAATAGACTTATGAAAACTCTTATCAGATCTGTACGTATTGTTTTAGGTTTGGCTTTGAGATGCTTCACGAGAAAGCTAGTACATTTGACAACTACATTCGCTACATCTCTCAAGTTATCATAAAAAAGTTTGGAATCACAGATGTCACGTCAGTTAGACACAAAACACAGGTATTTATAATACTTAATGTTTTAACTTTTTCAACTTGTTAAGTAACGATAGTTTTAGTTAGCAGATTGTATCAAATACTTTGAAACCTATAGTGATGACTAAACTTATGTCCATTACTGGAACACGTACTTTAAGGTGTAACTTAGGAAATAGGTGGCTGTATGATGTAATTTTGTAATCAGGTTAGATGACATGATGGTTGTTTTAAGTTGCCATACCTCGACCCTAACGTGACTTTATTCTCATCCTTGATGCTCAGGACTGTAAGTCTCCTACTTCTGTGATTCGAAGAAATCTAAAAAAGAAACGGTTCTGTTATACCAAAGGTAATCAAATTAAATAAAGACAACCTTAATATTCCTATTGTGGTCGTGTAATTCACGTGTTTTCTTGTTACGGGTGTCCTCAGTAGGTACAAACCCGGTGTCAGTTCTGCGTGCATTTTTTTGTTGATCTATAATAATAATAATAAATTTTATTATCAGACCATAGTCCATACACAATATAAAACATTGTTGTTAAATATAAAAAATTATTTAATACATTTAAAGGACGCTCTATGTGTCGTCATCCAATGCCACATAGGACTATCCGTCCTGTCCGCAACAGTAGCTACCAGGGTGTTGGAGCCATCGCGCACTCGCCGCATCAGGGATGCTATTCGAGATCGAATTATTGCATGAAAGTCAGGCACAGCTCTCGCCGCGAACATCCCCGACGCGCTGCACAAGCGCGGTAGCCCCAACATTACCCGGAAGGCGTTATTGCATGTATATTGGATACGCAGAGCATTGTACGAGCGTTGAGTGTAAGTGACCCATAGGGCGCACGTGTACAGTGACTAGCAGTACGCTCTAAACAACGTTACTTTTACGTCTTCTGTACATCGCGCGAACCTACGAGATAACATGTTAAACCTCACTGACAACGCCCTGCATTCTCTTTCTAAGTCCATGTCGTCGGACAGATCATTGGTGACACAGTGTCCCAGGTACTTGAAACGCGTAACTCTAGTAAGCGGAGCGCCCTCTAAGGTGACTGTTGGGACTGTATCATAACATTTGTTACCGGTCTTAAATACCAATACTTCACTATTAGTCACGTTGTACCTGAGACCATGAGCCACTGCATAATCCTCACATATACACAGGAGCTTCCTAAGAGCACTGATAGATGGGCTCAGCAAAACCATGTCGTCCGCGTAACTGATGTTATTAACGCATTGCCCATCAATGGAACATCCGACATTGGCTTTACTGAGCTCACATATCAGCTGGTTTACGTACAGGTTAAAAAGCTTGGGTGAAGTAAGTCCACATTCCAACCTGTAAGCATTCGAGAGGACTCCAGACCATTTTACATAGTTGTACTGGTTGTTATACCAGTATCTCAACAACTGAATCAGGTCTCTAGGCAAATTGGTGTCCTGTAATAGTTTCCTCTACAGGCAGTCGTATGATACCAGATCGAAAGCCTTGGAGAGATCCAGGAAGCAAGCATACACAGGTGTTTTCCTAGTTGTGTAGTACTGAAGATAGCTGAGGATAGCTGTTTCCGTCGACAAATGTGGTTTAAACCCAAATTGGGCGTCGTGTATAGTTACATGAGCATCCAGCTGCTGATCAATCAGACCGTCCAGTATCTTTGCAATTATGGTGGCCAAGGAAATAGGTCTGTAGTTACTCTTGTCACTCGAATCTCCAGTCTTATTCTTTACTATAGGTACAACTATAGTCTTTACTAAATCAGCTGGAAGATACGAGTGACAAGTACATAAATTAAATAACATTGTTATGACTCCCGGTAAGTGCTTCCCTGCATACTTTATATGTTCTATAGTCAAACTATCATGACCCGGTGACTTTCCTTCCTTCATATGATGTGCTTAGAATATGGTGGCGCTGCCAAGCCAATATTATGACTTTAATGTATTATTTTGTGTTGATTTTAGTAAAAGTTTGTTCACTTACCGATGAAATGTAACACCAGTACCTTTTTTTTTAATGGTTTGTACACGTTTTTAAAACACAACTCGGCATTTTTTTCGATACTTAAAAGCAGGTGAATACGTTCGAACGCTGCTGGTCGTAAACTCCGCACCGACCGCAGTTCGCATTACAAATTTTTGCTTCGCGGTGTCTATTCTATACGCTAGTAATAATAATTCAGTGCTTGTACACTAGAAGTATTTAAAAATCTGCTTATTTTAACATACACCAACAATCGAGCGCCGAATGATGGCGCCTTTTTGCGCTAGGGCCGCTGCGATAGAACTGCTATAATCTAGTCTACTGCTGCAGACTACACAATTTGCAGAGAATGCCTAAGGCATCAAGTCCGCCTCTGTACCGTAAGTGCATAAAAAATTAAATAAATATGCAACTAAGTGGTACTAACGAATCGCTTGCTTTTTATTTACTGCCTTTTTTAGTTTTAAATTTCTCGACTTGGTGTAACAAAATTTATAGTGTCGTTATATCAATGTTATATTTCAAAGGGGAAAGGCATCCTTTTGTGTTATGGTCGCTATTTTCTAGAGCATTTTTTCCCACAGAGCTCTTTGCTACGCTTCTCCCTCTCTGTCATAGCGTTTATACATTTTGTTTTATTTGCAGCCTTCTTCTTTTGGTTTTCTTGTATTCGCTTTTTGGCGTTGTTTTATGTAAGCGGTGCTATTTTTATTGACATTTATTGGAAACCTTTTTCTTTTTTAGTTATTCTGTCTCCATGTTTCTAGGTTAAAGCTAAAACAAATGTATTGGTTAAGGGCTTTGTTTCCACATTTATACTCAAAAACTGGTTAGTTGAGTCCACCCTAGCTCCTTTCAGAAGCACAGAAGTGTCCTGGGGCGTTCACAGGCTTCTAGGAGCGACCTCGCATCCGCGAGGATATTTACAAATCCCTCGCACCCCAGTATAACGTGGGCGACCGTTTCCTCTGCGTTGAGTCATCCTCTGCATAGAGGGTCTATCTGCCGCATTAATGGTGAATAGATGCCGATTCAGGGTCAAATGCCTCGTAATGGTTCCTACAACTATCGTGATATCTAGTCGGTTAAGACTGAGCAGTCTGCAAGTCAAATGTGGCAAGACCTTCGTCAGCACCAGTTTGGACTGCCTGCAGCCAGGTATGTCGGCCCAGCGACCGTTATGCGCTTCACGAGTCCGTCCCCTTACCCATGAGCGATATTGGTTGAAGGGAAGTAGCAGCAGTATAGTTGGACGTGCCGCTGAGGTTGTAGATCCCTTCTTTGCCAGCTCATTAGCGACGATTGGCCGAAGCTACACGCGCCAGCATCTGGTGGCATTTATAAATGAGACCGGAGTTCATGGTGCTGTATAAAACAAATGTAAAAAGTAGCTGTTACAGCAAGTCAAACTCTTTTTTTAGACACCTTACACATACACAAACATGACCAAGACAGAGGCTGTACTATGGTAACCACTGTAACCAGACTGTTGCTTAGGTATAGAAAAATTACACCTTTATTTTCAAAAGAACTTTACAGCTGCAATTTGACAGTCGTACTTTGTTTTATACTATTGACTATTCTGGTACTTTAACAAAAGACTTTGTTTCCGATAGAAAAAGCAGCAAGAAACTATTAAAAATTTAGATTAGATTAGATAATTTAATAAACGTAAATTCACGTAATAAAGTATTTAAAGGATAAATCCTAAGAAAAACATCATTATGGGAACATAGTGGTCATTACGAGAATGCACGTAATATTCGGCGACGTTCTCGAAATGATTATTTAAGGTTCGAATTGTTTTGAAAAGTTATCGGCCATCTTGAACGCCATTATACGACACCAGCGGAAATAGAACAGTATTATTGAATGAAATTACTACTTATTGTATTGGTTAGAATTACGAATTACAGTAATTAGCTTAGGCTAATAACTACGCACAAAGTTCTTAAATGTGCAAGAGTTCAATAGAACACGTAACATTGAAATACGAAGAGAATTCTTTACTACAAACGCTTTCAAAAAGTATAGGTTAAAAGTAAAGTAATTATTATTATTATTAATTTAATCTTTTGACATTACTACTGCTACAGTTACAGTAGATAATATTACACCTGAAATCCGCTTATTATGCATAACACCTACCTATATTTTATAGTATTTAGATTACTATAACTACTTAACATTCTTTTCGAAATAACATTATAAAAATATCTGTCGCCTTAACGTTTTTTAACCAACTTATCTGTTCCGGTAAGGACGCCAAGAAACGCAAATCATTAAAGGAACAATACACCTACCGGTTTTTGTTGAAAGTTTTTGACAGTTATTAAGTGTTGCAATTACAATTTAATTTTTTCTACTATTCGGCTGGACAATTTGTAGCTTTAAAGGATCAAAATTGAATTGGCTAATAACTATATGATGGGCAATACCGTGGTGCTGTACCGTTTCCCACTTTTTGTTTATGTTTTTTTTTTGTGTTTATCTGCAATGCCAAACTATAAGCAGATTTGTTCCCTGTCTTTGCCATCGGGTCCAAGGAGCTTCTGAGCAGGAGACACCTCATCCTTCACCATCTATCAGCAAGTTTCTGTACTCTAGCGTTTCAGTCGTTTATTATAGCTAATCGTTGCCAGCACGGTAGTTACCTCATTTAGGTGATTTTCCAGCGGTATTTTATGTTTATGCCCTGTTAGTTTTAACTCCTTAACAGTTCTTATGCTGACAGCTTCATGGTTATTAATATGCCATTTTGCCACCTTTGCATTGTGTTCAAATTGGAGTCGCAAGCGATTCCCCACAGCTATGCGCCATACATTCATATTAGTTTTAGGGCCATTTTGTATATAAGTAATTGGTTGTCGATCGACAGTTTGGAGTTCCGTTCCATCAAAGCCAGTAAATGTTCCCGAACATGCTCAGTCGTCTCATTTTGATTTGATGTGTTTTTTCCAAGTTAGCCTTTTGTCCAGATGCATATGCCCATTTTTAATTTAATTGTGGATGAAGGGCAACTTATTAAAGTTGTCCTTTATCCACAACTTTAAAAGCTCCATAATTGATGTTGGCTCCATGGCGTCTTTGAACGTGGTTGGCTTCTTATTTTGGACGTTCTGAAATAAATAGAAAAGCTTATCGTGCTCTAATTTTATTTGCGCATAATAGGTCAACGTGCCCGGCATTGTCCGCATAGAAATATATGCCAAAATCAATTATCACTTGGGATGCTATTGTGATAAGCATTGTGCTACAACAATCATAGGTAACAATGTTAGAAACGTGAAATAATAAACACTCACCTCTCATTGTTTGAACTCGAAAATTTAATTCAGGAAGGTGCGACGTCCATTCGTCCTAAATGTCGGCTGGGGAATGAGCGGGAGGAGGGGAGGGTCAGTGCGTTGTAAGCGTTGTGCGCCAGGTAAGATCACGCTAACAGCTTTGTTACATGAATGCACGGAAACGCAGTAATATGGGAGAAATTGTATTGACCGGTATTAACCGGTTCTACCCTACATAGCTTGCATTTAGCTCGATCGGGTTAGAAAAATGGAAAATACGTCCATATTTCACTAGAAGTTCATTTACTCATTTCAACAAATCACTAATTACATGCTAAGCTTAAAATTCTTGTTTCCCTTTGCGATCTGAGCAATTCTCTGCATAAGTATATAATACTTATATTCTTTATTGTACACAAAATAACAATTTCATAAGTACAGAAAGAAAAATAGCATGTACAAAGGCGAGCTTAACTCATAGTTGAGTTTTCTTCCAGCAAACCTTGGGAGTGAAGAGAGGATAGTAAAGAATAAATAGAGGCAAAGTGTGTACGTTTAGGGGAATTGAATAAACATAAAATTAATAACCAC
Source organism: Euplagia quadripunctaria (assembly GCA_963859945.1). Taxonomy (NCBI): domain Eukaryota; kingdom Metazoa; phylum Arthropoda; class Insecta; order Lepidoptera; family Erebidae; genus Euplagia; species Euplagia quadripunctaria. Next base: position 9,573,231 of record OY982577.1, read on the forward strand.
CTAAACTAATACGTTGCGAACGGTGACGAATGAGTGCGAGTCGCGCGGCATATAATTACTAGAGATGCACAAAAGTCTGTTGTCAATCATCGTAAGTGTATCGAATGCGTTTGTATCGATACACGATTTTGTCGCATCCCTTTGTATTGATATATCGTGTCGTAACAGTATCGCATGCGTTTAAATCGATATGCCATATAACGAGTTTAGAACAACGCAATGAGATAGGATTTTTAGTGATTTGTGGTATTTTTAAAATTTTAGTTATTAATTTTATTTATGTCAAAACACATCATGCTAACTTATATTAGAAAATAACGCTATATCTCTGTTTATAATTTCACTAATAATTCATTTTGTTCGCGACTGTACATCAATACATTTGTTCCTAGAACTTAACATAGATGTTTTGATTATTCCACTGCGAATTCGCATAAAGTATTAATACTAATAGAGGCAGAATTTCACGCACTATTTATACATATAGCATTTATTAAAAGAAAAGTTCCCTTTCTATAAGAACTATTATGTGTACACTGCCATAACGCCAGTTCCGAATGTCATTGAAAAGTCTTGTTCAATATCTCTGTTCCTACAAGAGCAATCGTTATGAAATTTTGCATAGTGGGAGAAGTATGAGAGCACTATTTTTGTGTGTAAACTCTGTTGCTTTACAATTAGCAGTTTTCGAGTACGGCCATGTGTACGCTAGCTTGATCGTGACGCCAGCGTACACATTGAAATTGGTGTTTATTTCCGAGACTAAAGAGGAAGAGTTTATTTTTATTTTTACACTAATGAGGCATTATTTACACAGAGTTTAATTGCATAGTAACCAACTCGATACAGTTCTGGTGTACGCTAACATAACGGACACTATATTTTTAGGAAATAATGATTTTAATAAGCTGTGGCTTTTACTTGTACAAGTTTCTGTCATTGTAAAATATACAGTACCCAAACGGAACCAAATAAGAGAACGCAAAAATAGATTTCCATCAATCTTATACATGACGGCACTACAAAGATCTATGTATCTAAAATAATCAATAATTTAAATCTACCTACTAATCCAAACAAAAGCCAGCTGCTCTCATTCTATAAACAATTTTGTACATAGTACCTATCTTTTATTAAGAATAACAATATTTTCAATAGCACTGCTTATCATCCTTTTGGTATAATGTAATGTGAATCTTAAAGTTATGAACAAATAAAACATTGTCAGTTTGATACGATACGTTAATGCGATATTTTTGTGGGAGTACGATATATCGAAGTGTATTGTATGGCCAAAATATCGTATTAAATATCGAAATATCGTATAGTGCTGTATCGATATGCCGATATATCGCATCATATCGGGCATCCTTAATATAAACCATACAACATACAACACATTCGCGCAAATTAGAGGCATATATTCGTTATATCATTACTCACTACTGCCTAGTACAAACGGGAGTGGAAAGTGTGTAAAAAAACCTTGTGACCTTTGGTAATAATTGACTTTAATGGTCGGAGCAATAATATACAAAAATAAAAATGTTACAGGCGGAAGTATCAGTTGTTGGTCGTATTGAGTGTGATGCAGATGCACGGCTAAACCCAAAGAGTGTTGTACTGCAAGGAACGTGGGAACAATCCCTCAGTCAAGCAGTACCTGTAGATTTAGACAAGTTTGTATAATTTTTTACTTTTAATAAATTGTTAACTATTTTTTTGACGTGTGACGTTGAGAATATTGAAAATAAATTCCAATTTTTTCTATTGGAAGTCTTTAAATTTTTCTAAATATGTATGATCGTATTAGTTAAATATGATTTTTTTTTCGGACAGTGTGAAGCAGTATTCCTTATTTCCTGGACAAACCGTTGTAATGCGAGGTGTGAATCCTCGCGGAGATAAATTTATAGCTCACGAAGTATTCTGTGATGCTTCTTTGCCAGTAGCAGATCATAAATCGGATATGATGAATACATTGAATGGTACGTAGTACTAATATACATACATAAATGATATTGAGGCAAATTTTTAGCGTCTCAGTGATGGGGCTATTAATATGTCATAATTTAATAGCTCTATTCAGATGTACCTATAGGTATGTAAAAATAAATTATAACTATAAGTTATCTCTGTTTCTCAAGGCGAAGTAGAATCATGCTTGGTTGTTTAGAAGTCATACGTAGTAAATGTAAGTTCATGATATCAGTCTTCATAAAGAAAAACCAAGTTCGTCACATAAAGAATTGATCGTATAAGAATGAAATGAAATCATTTAAATAATGTAAGAGTTTAAAAAACTACAAAAGATGCTTTAATTGCAAACCGAACTAAAAGGTAGCGAAAAATTATTTTTGATTAAAAGAAATCGTACAAATTTTCAAGTTAACACCAACGATTTTCACTAACTTCATGACGTCCGCATGAACTTGGTAAAAACTACATTGAAGATCAAGCTAATATAAAGCGTGTAAAAATGATTTACTTAATTCTATCATTGAATTGGGTTATTAAGACCATCCTCAGGTCTAATGAATTTCGTAATTTTTGTAATAGATTTCCTTAATCCAATCTATTTATATTTGAAGTTTGAATCTTATGAGTAATATTTCAAATAGCTTGTTTAGGTAGCACTTCACTGGTCGCTCACACCTCTATTGAATTCAGCAAAACACCCCACTACGTCGGTGAACACCTCCAGTTTGCTTGGTACTATCACTATTGTTTCAAGTGTCTGCCACCTCGACCATTTCTGTTTTTTTGTAGCGCACTCGTGCTTTATATAGGTTACACTGAAAGTTTTTAGAATAGGCTAGTAAGAAAAGCAGCCGATGAAAAATTTATTTAAATTTCGAATTAGGAACTCTTTGGGAATCTGTGCATGTTTAGTGATTTCATAATGTCATTTGTTTTTACAAATTGACGGCCATTTAAAAAGTGTCTGTCGTTGCATCGAACTGGATTTGACTAGAGAAAATTTTCGCTCAATGATTTATTTCGAGTTTTCGTTAAGTCGTTCGAATTTTTATTAAGATTGCAACGAAATTCGTAATTTCGTTGCAATCTTACTCAACAACAATGTTAAGATAGACTTCGATTGGCATTTCATTACGAAGCATCATCTCGTGCCACTGTTTACAACTGGTTTAATGAGTTTAAACGTGGTCGAAGCAAACTCACTGATGATTTTCGAGAAGGACGTCCTTCTACGGCGACTACTGAAGATAACGTGAGTGCTGTGCCGCTAATGATAGAAGCTGATAGAAGGGTGACATATCAACAGATTCGGGCAGCTTTAGGCATTGGTATGAGTCAAGTACTAAAAGTCTTACATGAACATTTAGGCGTCAGAAAGCTTTGTACTAGATGGAAAAACGCCGTCGTTTGGATTGGTGCAGCTCAATGTTTGAAAAGTATGACGAAGGTGACTCGAATGCTGTATATGACATCGTCACAAGTGATGAAAGCTGGATACATTGTTACGAACACGAAACCAAAAGACAATCTGCGCAATGGAATTCGAAGATTTGCCGAAGACAAAAGTAAAGAAGCGCAGAAGTCAAGGGAAAAAGATGATTGCCTCATTCTTTGGACGGACGGGTTATTTCGCAACAATCATTCTAGAAGATAAAAGGACTTACTGCAGATTGGTATGTCAGTCATTGTCTAGCAGTTGTCTTGAAAAATGTTAGACAGCAGCGCCCAAGAAGCAGGATTCTCCCCCACCACGACCATGCTCCAGCTCACTCCGCCAGACGGACTATCGAATATTTGTCTATCGAAGGTGTGGCGCTTACAGTCCCGACCTGGCACCTTGTGACTAAACTTACAGGAATTTATTTTATGAACCCTGAAGATGCCGTGGCTGCGTTTGAAAATACGTGGAAGAGATCCCTAAAGAAGAGTGGGGTCACTGCTTCAGTTGATGGTTCTTGGAAAGGAGCGGAGACTACTACGAAAAACATTAACAGGCTTCTATATCATTCCGTTTTTTATTTTCTAAAAACTTTCAGTGTGACACCCGTATAGTTCATTGCTCAGACTTATGGCTTCGAGAAACTTCCAGATCCTATCAGCAGTGATTGTTTGTATTTCCTGCGGTTGATATGATGTGCAACCCTAGGGTAATACTTCGGTGCCGCATTAATAGGCCACAAAAGCCAAAAATATGCAATGCAGTTCCTTCTGCCTCTCGACAGAATCTGCATATTGTGTTCTCGCCCAACTTTAGGTTGAACATGTATACGTTTGAACATGTTTACGTTACACATATATGTTTGTTCAGTTTACAGTGTCCGGTGAGGATTCTTGTTACTGCACAGGTTTTGTATCTTTTGAGCTCCAGAAGTTCTTTTGATACTTTGTTATCATAGCCTTTTATTAAGGCTTTCCAGTGTCTTAGACCAGTCGTGGTCTTCCATCTCTTAATTGCCATTGATGTGTATTGGGCGTTTATGATTGAATAAGCTCGCTGTTTGCTTGGTAACAGGCTAAACGTGTTTTGCCTGTTTTGTTTTAATTTGTTTTACTAATCAACATTGGGCATCCTTCATCTTCATTGTTTTCCTCAGTTCGTAGCTCTTGACTGTCTCTCTTAAACATTTTTTGCGGTCTACTACAAATGCAATATTCTTATTAGTAACTGAGGGCAAGCACGAATCACTCGCGAGAAAGTGTTCGTATTCTTATATTTGTATAAGATTTTACAACGCAAATCATTTAAATTGACATACAGAATGGTATGGCAAAATAATTTGATTCCTAATCAAATTATTTTGACATTTACTGTTCTTAGTGGACAAACTATTAAATTTAATTTATTAAAAATATCTTGGTCTATACCAGAAACTTCACGTAGCCCCACATAAAGTAGTCGAGCGGTGTTAAGTGACAATTTCGGTGGCCAGTTGATGTCGCCACCACGCGTCATGAATGCTATAAATTGGACGCAACGCATGGAACTTTAGGCGAACAAAGCATTGATTTAGATAATAAATTTGACCAATTACAACGAGTTGGAGCTAGTAAGCGTGTGAAATGTTAAAACTAAATAAATATCGTAATAGCGTGACAAACTGATCGATGTTTATCGGTACAAACAAAAAACTGCCAGGAGTTCGTAATTTATTTATTAATACCTATACTTGACCGTGTCGTTCAAAAGGTTATTTAATGATAGCCTAAAAAACTATGCAAACTAATAAAATAATAGGAATGGAATAGATATGGAATGTATAATCCTTTGTGAACACATCGTTCATTAGCCTTTAAGCTCATTGAATTATACCTCAATACATAGTAACGAGCTGTGTGAGACTATTTGTTGAATTATAACCACGGCTTTTTAATGTTTCAGGAAAAATGTCATTGGTGATAGCCTCTGGCCCCTACACAACATCTGACAACATGGCCTATGAACCTCTGAAGGACTTAATCACGTACATAAGCACGTCTAAACCACACGTAGTTATAATTACTGGACCATTCCTAGACAGTGATCATACTAAAATAAAGGACAACACTATGGCAGAAACATACAAATCATTTTTTGACAAATTGGTTGATAATTTAGGCGATTTAAGTAATACAAGGTGAGATATTTTTAAAATTAATTTTTAAAATACATCACCTCTTAAAGTTGGCCAGCTGTTTACCAACCACTCAACTGACACTGTAGAGATTTAACTTCAGACATCAATCAAAATCATTTCATATTTCAATTTTTATTTTTCGTCGGTTTATTTTTTTTTAAAGTTTTTTATAGCTTCAAATATGTTTTTTTTTAAATTGATCAGTTTTACGCTTATAACGCTTATATAAAAAAAGTAAAAGTCACATAAAAGATCAATAAATTTAATATTTTCGTATTTACTATTTTTTCATTATTTTTAAGAGTGTCTCCAAGTACTGAAAACTATCTGCACCATTTGTACGATGTGTTCTATTAGTCTAGTCAACAAGTTCAAAAACGTGAAAAATAGAGATAAAGGTCCTAAAAATATGAGCGATAGCTCATTGGATCCGGAATCACCTCTAGAAAAATGTTTTTGAAGGATTTTGGTGCAGGTAAAAAATTGCAATTGTTATTAACAAAATAAGATGAAAAAAAATGGAATTTAGTTTTTCGTTAATAATTCGAAAAATATTAATATAAATATTAATTTTGAAAAAAGGTTCTTAAAGAGGAGGAAATTTCCGATAAAAAAGTCCCGACTCCCGAAACTCTTATCTCCATTATTTATAATTTTAATTTGACGTTGAAAATAGGGCTCCGCGCGGCAGTTACGGCATGCGCGGCCAGCCGCTAAAAATAGTTCATCAACAAAAATATTTTTTTTATAACATAAAATGATTTTAACTTAGCTGTTTTTATCATTTTTTTTCTGCTTCAGGAAAACGTTGGTCAATTTTTTTAACAAATTATTAAACTAATATACAATTAAATAATAATAAAAAAAAAAAAATTGCCAAACTATTTAAAACTGTAAATTATGATTCTTAAAAGCAAAATTATTTCTTAACTAATTATTTAAACAATCGAAATATTAAAAAATGGTTTTTAAACAATTAAAAATTAAAATTAAGAAAAGTTATAAAAAAAATTTTAGCATCATTTTTTAGATATTAAATTTTTCAATAGTTATAAAAAATCATAATTAACAAATTAATAAACTTTTATGAAAATTTATCGCAGGATCTTATAAAGTATATATATCAAAAGGGCTCCACGAAATTTAAAATTTATAGGCCAATTATTTATACCTTTCATCCCATTGTTTATGCCAACGGAGATTAGGAAAAAATTTGTTAGTTAACAATTGAATAACTTTTTGAAAAATAGTGATAAAACTTTTTTTCTACGGAGATCGATTCTTTCAAGTGTTAAGAAGATACTAGAATTTTTTCAGATTTTTAAAATCACATTTTATGTTATAAAAAAAATATTTTTGTTAATGAACTCTTTTCAGCGGCGGGGTGCGCATGCCGTAACTGCCGCTCGGAGCCCTATTTTCAACGTCAAATTAAAATTATAAATAATGGAGATAGAGTTTCGGGAGTCGGGACTTTTTTATTGGAAATGTCCTCCTCTTTAAGAACCTTTTTTGAAAATCGCTTAAATATTAATATTTTTCGAATTATTAACGTAAAACTAAATTCCATTTTTTTTCATCTTATTTTGTTAATAACAATTATAATTTTTTACCTGCACCAAAATCCTTCAAAAACATTTTTCTAGAGGTGATTCCGAATCGAATGAGAATATCGCTCATATTTTTAGGACGTTTATCTCTATTTTTCACGTTTTTGAACTTGTTGACTAGACTATATCTTATATGATAGTATGAAAATTAAACCTATAGCTGAAATGATGATAATGATGACGGTGTTGTTGTAGAGGAGTGACAGTTAAATTATCGATGTTTTTGTTTTCAGCCCATACACAAAAATATATGTAGCTTCCAGTAGCAAGGACGCTTTTCACGTAAACATCTATCCCACACCAGCATACTCCAGTCGGCGGAAATATACCAATCTTCACTTTATACCAGACCCCAGCACATTGAACATCAACGGCATAATTATTGGTGTCACCAGCACAGATGTTCTGATGCACATCAGCCAAGAAGAGATATCTCTGTAAATATGTTTTATATCACTACTATCCTGCCGTTGTAATTGAAAGAGCAGTAAGTCAGAAGAAGCGTCTTCCCTGACCTACTATCAAATAAACGTACAATCCCCTAATACTTATCCGGCAGTTATACTGTCAGGTCTATCCAATGTCTGCGTTAGTATTAAAAGGATGGGGTCACTTTTGACACAATATTCTTAAAGAATATCAAGTAAGAAATATGGTTATTTGTTCTCCAGAGGCATGGCAGGTGACAAACTATCGCGGCTCGCGGGCCATGTGCTGATGCAGCAGACGTACTACCCGCTGTGCCCCGCCGCGCCGGCCTTGGCGCTGGACGCCGCGCTCTGGGCGGCGCATGCGCAGATGTCCACCACTCCTCACGTGCTAGTGCTGCCATCTAACTTCAGATACTTTGTTAAGGTTTGTAAGACAAGGATTATTATTAATAGTATTAGAGGCACTTCCAATATGACTTCAAAACAATAATATAATTTTAAGTTCTGATGTAGTATTTCTGCATAAAAATAGTAGTAGAGGTACAGGAAGTACCTCTACTACTATTATTTTTTGTTACTAAATACTAGGTTCCAGACTAGCTGCTATTTTTGATAGATTGTGCAAGTTTATAGCATTTTAAAACACAAATACATAAGGACATAGTTATAGTAGCATAAGTTTGGCGACTTTGGAAGGTCGTATGTTTATAGGATAATTTCTGGTACTCATTTTATGTATACTTTATATCAAGTTTTATGGCCGTGTGATAAAAAAAAACCTTGCTTGTTTATAGGAGGTCAACGGCTGCGTCGTAGTGAATCCTGAACATTTAACAAAAGGGACAGGCGGCGGTACATTCGCGCGCCTCTTGATAGCGAGCGACGACAGCTCTGTTAAGAGCATTGCAGCACAAATTGTACGCATTTAATAAAATAAGAAAAAACTAAACGTTTACCTAATGTATTTGTTTTATTATTACACTCATAGATGCTTTTAAGCTCGCAATGTTTAGTTGAGAAAGCATTAAACAAATAAAATTCAATATACAAACAGCAAGTAGGATTTTGCTTGAACAAGATGCTAGTTACGCTATAGATGTTAAGCTTGCTCCGGCCAGTTGTCACATAATTCATGCCTAAATCTTACTTAGTCTTCTTTTATTGCAACAAAGCTTGTAGTTATAGTCAAAACTCATAATCGGTCAAAACTATTTTTAACTGAAAAAACATTTTAGATGAACAGATTGGTCAAAAGTACTTTTGATTGAAAATCATTGGTTAATAGTTAGTGATTTTAAGTGCAAATTTATGTTTTAAAGTAGTTTGACCGACTCTTACCCGGTTTCTGAGGTACATTTACCTATGTTCCTTGCTTTTTGTGGGTGTTTTTTTTTGGCTTTGTCGTCTGTTGTGGCCCTTGCCACTATTGTATCCCTAGTTATGGATCCGATAAACGGCACACATTGGTAAGTTAAACTCAGTTTAAACGGAGTTTGTCTTTTGATGCGGTGTTCGGAAACGCAGTTTCACAAGTTATCGGACCAATAGTACTAACAATTCAACTCCATTGGTCAAAACTACTTTTGACTTTAATTTCAGTCAGAAGTACTTTTGTCGAGAACCTGCCATCAAAAGTACTTGTGACTAATTTTGTTAGTTAAAAGTAGTTTTGACTGGTTAAGAGTTCTGACTGCAACATAGCCCAATTGCAGAGAAAGTTCTTGAGATTCTCCACGTTGATACTGTGTTTAAAATTTTGATTTTATCCTAGTTCCACAGTTTCACTCGCGATTATTCGAATCAGTAGTTCTGGAGCTCTCTTGAGATAATTGCGTTTTAACTAACAATGAAACAAACAACTTTAACTTTATTATTACTTATTGTTATTAGTATATAGATAAACACTCGTATTTCTACTTGTTGTTTATGTGGTTCTCCAAGCAGCCAATTTGCCTACTTAATTGTTTAGATACATATTAAAATGTTTACTTTTCATTTAATTGAAGAGTTCTTTCCATCAATAGATCTTTAACAGGAAGTCATTATTCAAGTAAATGGTAATTAAAGTAGGTTTTATTCATTTATGCCGCGTTCCTATAATCAAGAAACGATTTGTTTTGCTTACGGACAGTAAAATTTCGTTGAATTTTCCGCAAGCAAAACGCATTGGTTCATGTATTATAAAAAGTCAACTTATACATGTTATCGCCACATGAAAAACTTGTATTTATTTTTATTAAAAGCTAGCTGGGCACACACACTACTTCATTCATCATTCTTAAACCGACTTAAACCACACGGTGTGCCTTACAGCTTATGAGTGGACCGTCGGTACAGTGACGTTTTGCCTCCAATGGTCCACCCACCGCCAGCCCGCGGGTGCCAATTGGGCATTTCCAGACTCTTCAAGGCCGACTCTGCTTCGGATGAAGAACATAAAACTCGTCGCAAACACCCGTGGCTACTCTTAGCGTACGAGCGCGAGTGAAACGGTTCTGCCTGAAAGTTTTCCGGATCTTCGGGATCTACACCGTCACCTCCTTACGCGAGATGTTCTCCTTGCAGAAGATCGCGATAAAACAACTGACGACCTGACGTCTCGATTCGTCCTGTCAATTGGGAGACTTGCTGTAGTCAGGCAGGCAGTGCCGCTGCTTAGAAAGTATGGCCCCCCTCGGTATACCTAACAAATAAATATTTGGTTCTGACTTTGTTTAGTCACGGTGTAACAAGATTTTACACTAATGTAACCGAACAGAAAAATAAATGGTCTGAAAATGTAAAAAACTTTCACCGGTTACCTATAGATCTGTCAATATTTCTGGTTAGATTTAATTTTTTTGGCGATAGTGTCTGCGATCTTTTATATATCTTCTATTATCTTTAATATACTTAATAATGTTGACGGGAATTAACGCGGGAGTCCGGTCGATCATATTGCGGTCATATTATTGTAGTGTGTGTGGTCATATTGTTAATCTTTTGGTCTAAAGTAACAAACATAACATTACAATGCAGTTAGTATTGTAATCATATGTTTTTCTGGATCAATTTAATTTCTTATTTCTATGAATAGAGTGAACTACGTACAATATTTTTTGCAGAATAGGTTTCCCGTATAACACTTCTTATAAAATAGTAAAATTTGATGAATATTGCACTACCAATATTTACCTATAGGTAGTATGTAATGTTTATATTAAAATTCATAACTTATTCAAGTATTCTATGCTAATAACGAATATGGTAAAAAGTAAATGATCATTTCGTCACGTCTCAAACATGTCTACAGATTTATTATAAATATAGATACAGAAGAAAGAAGAACGTGAAAATCGTCAAAGTACCTATCTCCTTTCCAACAGAAAAAGAATGATTGTAATCGAACTGCGGGTTAATGAATTACAACTAAGTGCCTACACATTTTAACTTTCATCCCCCTCTCAAGGAAACCGTCCTGAATTTCGGGATAAAAGTATCCTATGTCCTACCTCGTAGTATGAACTCAAATCATGCCAAGTTTCATTTGAATCCGTTCAGTAGTTTCGGCGTGATGCGCGGTCATGATAGACAGACAGAAAGACAAACAGACAGACAAAAATGAAAAAATATATATAATAGTGCCCCCAAAAAAAAATAATTCAAAATATCTCTAATGTACAGAATATAGATAGGGGCAAACTAATAGATGATAATAACAGTTAACTATTCAAAATGAGTTAATGGACATTATTATGACTAGTTATACCGGGGGTAGTGTTACGGTATTGGTTGGTTGACAATAGTGGGTGTTAAAAGGACAGGCATGCATTATAAGTTGATAATAATCACTTGAGTGCTGATGGAGGTACGAACTACATAGCAGTTACTGTGATTAGTGATTTTAATAGTTTATAGCAATAGTGGTGAGATTAGAAATATCCAACTATTGTTCGTCATCAAAGTACCTGATTTATACGATCACAAAAAAAATAACACTCGTAACAACTAATTAGTTAAAAGCCCCGTCTACCAGAATGAATTGAAAAACTGTTGACGGCCAAATTACGTCTGCGTATAATATTCTTTACACATGAATTTCAATATGCAACGTAGATAGGATCGTTGAGGGAAACTATGCCGCCTGGACCGCTGCGCAGGGCCATCTGTGTACCCAACCGCGGCGAATTGCCAGTCTCCTTAAGCACTTCGGGCTCCACAGCTAGTCGGTAACTGTAAATAAGTTAATTAGAAGATTAGCAATTTAACTGTGTGCAAATAGTATTTCGAATGAATTTTTAATGTTTGCGATCTTTGTACCGTCAGTAACTGCTAACCACCAAATAACAATTTTAAGTGGTTCTGTGTTTGATACAAAACCAAACAAATTTAAACTAAAGGGATACCTATCGAATGCTCCTTTTTTAGATTGATTATAGTATATTTTCAAAATCGGAACATTTTAGGGAACTCGTAATAAGTACCTACCCCTAAACTCCCGCACCGCTTAGTGTCTTCAATAGCAACACTTGATTTCTAGAAGTCAACAAAATAAAAATAACCCTTTTTTTACTAGCTATCAGATAATTTATATCTATTGTTTTATTAAAAAACAATAGATATAAATTAAGAAGATAAATCAAGAATCCACACTAGTATTATAAAGCTGAAGAGTTTGTTTGGTTGAACGCGCTAATGTTAGGAACTACTTATTCGAATTGAAAAAATCTTTTTGTGTTGGATAGTCCATTTATCGAGGCTATATAACATCACGCTGCAACAAATAGGAACGGAGCATCAATAAAAAATGTTGCAAAAACGGGAAAAATTATTCTGTTTGAGAGCTTCCGTGTCCGCGCTGCGTAAACGGTTAAAGTTTAGTTAAAGCAAAAGTCATGTATGACGGAATTTTTACTATAACCTTTTTTTATGGTAATCAAATTTGTTCTAAAATAATGCATTATTTCGCGGTATAAAAACCAGATGAACGTATCTACAAAAAAGTCACAAATCGTTTTTTTCCTAATACGGGTCACAAAGTGCTCCTTTATGAAATGCCAAAACGACGTAATTGTATCTAAATGCAACATTTCACAAATTCCAAAATAACAAAATAGCTAAGGAACCACAAGGAACTAGGTAAATTCTCGGAGTATTTTTACTTGATACGTTCATCTGGTTCTTAGACCGCGATTTGCGAAGGTGTTTATATAAACATGATATCTTCCTTTTCAAAATACATTATTATGTATAATCCTATTATTCTTCACAAGTATATAATTTCAAACAAAATTGCCCTTGAAATCATTTAATTTCAATGAATATCTTTGGCGATTTCATAGTTTTAAAATGTCTCCGCAACAAAATAATGAATATATTTTAGTAGGGTTTTTTCTCAAATTAACGCGGGTGAAACCGCGGGGCACAGCTAGTAAACTATACCTAAATATGTATCAACAACAGACTATAAATACTCAGATGGCGAAAATTGTATTTGATTCTGTGTTAATATATTATACTCCGTCCACTTTGATAATACACTATCATAATTATAACTATCTAACTATCATGTTGCCGATTAGATTAAAAATAACAATGGAATTTATTTAAGAGGAAGTTTTAATCGTATAAAAAAAGTAAACAGTTAATTTTAGCAAAAAATACTGACCTCGTTTAATTAATTATATTATGTACCTACTTTTTATATGTTTTACATAGGAATTTGTTTATTAATGTTACTGACGACTTGAATTTCATTTGTTTGATTTAAATTTTGATGTTATTTATTGCAAATACAATTAAATACAATGATTCACAACTATAGACGAAAGCCTTTTTATACTGATTTAGAAATAATTAATGTTAAATAATTTATAAATATGCAGTAGAAACATTTGTTCCATTACAACCGACATACAATAGAACGTATCTCTTTTTTTGCTTAAAACAAACATCATTTATTTAAAAAACATACTAAGTACGTGCATTGTACTGTATCATAATGCCTACGAAACGAATAGTAATAAATAGTATAAAAAAATCAAAACAGATAACATATATAGGTAGTATTTCTAATGCGCAGTTTTAAAGTTTAATTTTACAAACTCTAGCACAGTTACGCCCTCAAGACATATAGACAAAACGTCAAACAGAAAAACGAATGGATAGAGTACCTATAGTAAATTGTCAATAAGTATAATCGTTTCTAATTATGTCAATAATGGTTTTGGGCATTAAATTGCATAGAAGCCCAAACATTATTAGATTCTATCACTTGTTGGTTATTAAACAAAATAATATCGTTTTTAGCATAGTTCTAAAGGTTTAACAAATTACCTCTTTAATGTTTCCAGTGGTTCCATGTTCTTGTTCCGCATCCCCGTCTCGGGATCAATGGTTGTAAGTGTGCACCTAAAGAAATAATTTCAAGCGTTCATTAGGTTACTAAATTAAGGGTTTATAAAAAAAAACATAGAGGAATGGTAGTTACCTCGTACAAGGTTTGATTACTTCAAATATGTTTTCACCAATTTTGACATATTTCCAATTGTCTTCATCGTAAGGTATAGCTCCTGACAATAAAAAGTTAGGTCTAAAGTTCGCCTCGGTTACTTTAGTATCTTTGAGGCGTGTATTCAAGTCATCAACAGAAGCTTCATTAATAATATTATAGGCCAACTCATCTACCAGGGCCCCCTGAAAATATTTGGTTTAGGTACATAAAGTTTATCATATCTGCGAAAGCAATAACTTATTTTGAAAGTTAAAATCCTGAAGTAGGCACTTAGGAAACGTAACTAATAGGTAAGCATATTTTTTTCTAAATCTCATGAAACATCGAGAAACAATTTCTTATTGCTTGATTTCCGCACCAAGTGTTGACCTGACCCTCACCTGGCCAAGGGTTGTCAAGTAAACTATCATTTTCATAAAAACAGGCAGCCATGTGTTAAGAAAAAAATTATATATTGGTGTCAATTCTCTTGTATTTCTCTCTTAACCATAATTGACTAAACTTTCTTCATACAAGATGTAAACCTTGTATCCTTCGAAACAAGGTCTTATTTCAAATATAAACAAGTAGGTAACATACGTCGCTATCGAAATAAGCAATTTATTTGTCGACTAAAGTCTGACACGCTTAAATAAACTTTAATACTACGTAGCGAGAGCTGCTATCCGTTGAATGCCATCTCTTTTGCTCTGTGTTTTTAGTAAGCGTCTTCGTAGGTGTTGATTAAAATAACGTCATCTTAGGTCGTTTTGAACAAGTTTTTATACGGCAATTATACGGCATTTGAATAAATGAGGACTCTCGCTGCGTGGAAATAAACTTGAGTATACGTTGACAGGTTTTAGTGAAATTTATTGGCGCTGAGAAATTGATGCCAGTAACAAATAGACCTTGTTGCGAAGAAGACAAGGTTCATTTCATATGAAGAAATTAAGTTAGGTTTTAGTTTAGTGAGTCTGACAATAGAATCGACACCATTATTTGCTTGAATAACACGTAAGTGCAAATAATCAACATTAAGATATCTGTTAGCGCGTTGCCATAGCGCTGACTGATAACAATCCTGTGCGTTCTCTGCGATAACGTCTCCCCGAAGTCTCTGCGACTGATGGAGGATCAGATTTTGATTCTATTTTCCCTTATTTAATTTCTGTAGGATTTGGTTTGTTATGGAAGAAATATTACTTTGTGTACTTTTTATCTTAAATTTTATTTTGTACCTACTTATTTGACCTTGAAGTCAAGAAGGTAGTTACGTTTTTTTTATACGTTTGCCGGTTCCTCTTATCGTCTTCATAAAATCATAAAAATAAAATAGGTAGCTTACCGCATCAGTATCCCTACACCTGTTGAATATTTTAGGCATTCCCACTACAGGGCGACTGTTTTGTGACGCATAATGAACCAACCGGAAGGTATTTCCTTCATGATTCAGGCACCTGAAACCGTAAAGAAAAAGCGTTAAACTTATAAATAACCCATTTTATGCCTTCACTCTTTTTTAAAATAGGTATGTGTACAAAATGATTGCAGTAATTGGTGCCGATTACGCCGGTAACAGAATTCTGTTACATAACTCTCTGAACTATAATTGACTAAATTTTCTTCATATAAGATGTGAACCTTGTACACTTCAAAACAAGGTCTTATTTCAAATTTAAACAAGTAGATAACATATGTCGCTATCGAAATAAGCAATTTATTTGTCGACTAAAGTTTGACACGCTTAAATAAACTTTAATACCACGTGGCGAGAGCCTCTATCCGTTGAATGCCATCTCTTTTGCTCTGTGTTTTTAGTAAGCGTCTTCGTAGGTGTCGATTAAAATAACGTCATCTTAGTTCGTTTTGAAGAAGTTTTTATACGGCATTTGAATAATTGGGGACTATCGCTGCGTGGCAATTATACGGCATTTGTATAAATGGGGACTCTCGCTGCGTGGAAATAAAGTTGAGTATACGTTGACAGGTTTTAGTGAAATTTAGTGGCGTTGAGAAATAGATGCCAGTAACAAATAGACCTTGTTACGAAGGAGACGAGGTTGATTTCTTATAAAGAAATTAAATCAGGTTTTAGTTTAGTGAGTGTACAATAGAATCGGCACCTTTGCCTCATAAATGATAAGATATCAATGTATATTGGCAGTTAATACTTACTAGAGAAAAATAAACAATAATGTTATCGTTATGAATATTTATATTTTGTGTCACTACGTACTTGGTGAACCATTCATTGACCTCTTGTCCGCAATCGTAAACGGTAACGGGAGTTTGCCACACAGTTGTTTGTATAAGTTTCTGCGTCCCCATTACCTAGAATATTCCATATTATTTATATAAAAGTCATTCGTAAGCACTTTCCTTTTTCCTATGAATGCACGAAGGGTAGTGTTTCTGTAGATAGATGTATTGTAGTAAACTAGCTGGTAAATGTCTTAGGTAGGTAGGTACATGTCGCATCCGTGCACCTTACCTAATATCCGCCAATTTCGGTCATTGACAGTAACCGATTCAATAATGCCGATTCGGAAGAATTGATATCTCTGAGCCACATAAAATTACATTTTGTTTAGGTTAGTTAAACACTAAGTTAAAAGTGTAATTTGTATTGTTATAACCAAAACAAATAAAAATTGCAATGCAATATGATGAAACACCGCAAAGAGCCAGATAATCAAAACTCTTTTCAACCCTTTTCTAATTGCTGAGCTATAGTTTTCTTTTTACAAATGAGATAACAACCAATAGTATCAACATAATAAACGTAGTGGGAGCATCAAGTTTCAAACGATCAATAAAAAACATATACTTTTAAATCAGATAATTGTCAACGTTTAAATTTCGGGTCACCGCCTCGCCTCTGCGCGCCGGCTAGACATTCGAGCATAATGATTCACATTAAACCGCTATAAAGAGAAAATAAATTGGATCTCAAGGATAATTTTAGTACCTAATATATCATTACTTACATAACAAAGATTGTGTTAAAATTATGAGTTTACCGGAACATAGATGAAAGAAGATATAGATCATACGGTGATTCATATCATGTAGGTATTGTATATCTACATATTACCCAGAAATAATAATTTCAATTACCGAACGCGGTAGCTTTCTCACAGAATTCGTTTCTCTAAATTTATGGCAATAATTCATCGTATAACCATAACTAACGTGGATAATACTTACCTCGGCCAAGTTAATTTCAATGACTTGCATATCAGGATGTTTCAATGTCAAGATAGCCTTTTTAATAGAACATGATATTTTTAATAGTTCCGGGTAAATTCTAGCTGTGATGAAATTGTTTTCGTCGCCTTCTACAACCATCATTATCCTGTGGAGAAAAATACTATATACTTAGCTGTAAACAAGAAAAACCACTTATGTTTTTTCTCGAAACTAAAGTCGTTTCGCTATGTGAAACTGAATGAAATGAAAAATAGAATAGAATAAATGTTATAGACCGGTCAAAATAGACAGAACCGAAAATTGGTACGAATGGTGGAACACCTTTATAAATGAAACATGAAGAGTCCCCGTCGATCCTACATCTGTAAAAAAAGTTATTCAAACTCAAAGTTAGCAAATCTGTTTTTTATGCACTTTTTAACATTCAACATTCTCAAAATTTGTACCAATATTCAGTTCTATGCGAATTATTTTAACCTTACTACTTTTTTATTTCTTGAGCTAAGTTGACCGGATTAATAATAATGTCTAGAAATAAACAACACTTATCATAACGTAAAAACTTCATTAGAAGTTCTGTTTACTAAATGTAGGAAAGAAGAGAGAGAGAAGAGAATGCATGCTAACCTGTCACGGAGCCAGCCGTCCCTTAACCCTAGAGTAGAGCACTCAGCCTGGTTTAATACAATAGGCGCACATGATTTTATAGGGTACGTATAAAGACGTTTTAGATGTCCGACATGTACCCATTCGTCCGGTAACCTGTTCCTTTTCTTCTCCTGATAAAGCTGATAGGCGTAATAGGTTGCTAGTACACCGGCTGCAGATACTGCTGCGGTCACATAATATGGAACTAGAATAAAAAAACAGTGAAAGCAATTTCTTTGAGAGTTAAATAGCATAATATTATGGCAATGTAAAAAGGAACTAAACGAGATGAGAATATTTATGAGTTTGATAAGGAAATATTGTACTGTTAAAAATAAACTTTGAAACCTACTTCGCATTCTTTCAAGTGTTTTTAATATGCTTAAATTCAGAATTTAGTGTTAATACTAGAAAGTTCTTCGATTGCTAATACATCTTATTTAAAATAGACCAATACCAAGTAAGCGGGACTCGCTGAAGCATTGTACGTAAGTATAGCATTATACTTTCAACATTACATCGTATTTAAATAAGATTTACCATCCATTATCCATTATCCAAAATTCGATAAATGAATTCAGTATTGTCTGGTCTTCGCAATGGAATAAAAAATAAGAACGTAGTTTAGTAAACAAAAGCCTTCTCAACTTTATATTAGTCCTTCGGAATAGGTTGTAGTCGCCAACCCTATAAAGCCGTCCACCTATTTTTAATATTTATAATTGTGTCGCGTAACATCAAAATTAATTGTGGGTAAATTCATAAAATAAAATATTTGACTTTTTGGTACGCCGAGATTGCTGAAAAATATTTCTTTTTACCTATCTTACCAAATAAAGCTAAACCCCTTTAAATTTGAATAAAAATGCAAATAAAATCTACAAATTATATCAAACAAAGTCAAATCCATTAGGACCTTTTTACCTAGTGAAGACAAATCCATTTGAACCAATGAGCAAGCTCCATTTATGCAACATGGCCGTCAGTTGACAGTCAGACACGTCAAAAGTTTCTCATCGCATCTCCCGGATTTTACGTGTTTAATTAAATTTACAGTAAATTTAATGGTAGGTACTTAAATGGTGGATCTTTATAAAAATTGTATCCCCAACTAAGGTACATAGTTAACTCCTCGCCTTGTTTTTTTAATAACGGCTAAATCTCACTCTGTTCTAACGAACAAGGGTAACTCCAAAGTAAATACGCATTTTTCTTGTTTTCTGGGATGTGTATTTATATTTTGATTACAGAATTCAATTATTTACTATCTATTTTCTCAAATATAATTTAATTTTTCCAATAAAAGTCTAAATCTTGATAAGAATTGATTTTTTACCTATATCTCGCAATGACATAAAATGGATTTACCTACGTTTGAAGTTACGCGACACAATTTATCTTGTGTGTAAAATAACACTAATCTGTGCCTTACTGTCAGCCAAAGAAAAAAATATTAGGATATTTTTGTGTCAACATACTGATATGCAATCTAAGAGGTCAGTTACAGTTACTATCCATTTATCTTTAGTTCCTACTGTGAGCTGTGTGCCTGTTTGGTAAGTTATTTGTATAAAACAATAACTAGATATGGCTAGCTGCTGAATTTAGGTAGCTTAGCCAGCAACAGAACTATTCTCTTCTGACAAGGCAGGAATGGCCATAGTGTGAGAGGCCATATCCACCGTGGATATGGCCTTATAGAGAACACTATTTGACTTAATCCATACCTACTAAACCCATTCGTTTTGCTTTTTGATAGTTGCCAGACTGCTAGCAGACAGTTTTGACCTTCAAGATTTATGTAGCTTTAACTGCGCGACAAAAATTAGCAAGCTTCAAGGTTTTGTTTATCTTTACCAAAAATAATAAAAAAAGCCTTGACAAATAATATGTCTCCCATACTGACTTCGAAGTCTATCTACCCTATTCTGCATCCTTTAAGGTTTATTTTCGCGATACAAAGTAGCATTTGTCCTTAATGGTGAATAGATACCGATTCAGGGCCAAAAGTTCCGTAATGGTACCTACTACTATCCTGATGTCGAGTCGGTTAAGACTAAACAGTCTGCAAGCCAAACGTGGTGTGAGACCTTCGTCAGCAGCAGTTTAGACTGCCTGCAGCTAGGTATGTCGGCCCAGCGACCATTGTGCACTTCACGAGTCCGTTGCCTTACCCATGAGCGAAATTGGTTGAAGGGAAGCAGAAGCAGTATAGTTGCACCTGCCGATGACGTTGTAGTTCCCCTCCTTGCCAGCTCATCATCATAGATATAAATTCGCACTTCATATAAATTGATCTCGGTCGTTTTCGTAGTTGTATTTGATACTTCCTCTCGAAGATGTGTTGTTTCCGGATCCTGTCGCATAGGGCAGCTACCAGTGGTTGACATTCCACTAATTGATGCCATAGTTTGATATGGGAACCCCCTCGGTTGTACCACAGATCCAGGTGTTTGGTCTAATTAGGATTTGCTCCAGTCTGATGGCTGCCACAGCTGCCTCCTGTGGTATATACAGGTCTAGTGCGGCTTAATCAAGAGCCAGCCTGAAGGGCCGCTATGGGAGTTGTGCGCATGCAACCAGTGACGGCAGTACACGCTAGTCTCCGGGATTGTTGCAGTTTTTTCTGACAGTGCTTAGTTCTGTTCTCTACCACCAGGCAAGAGCACGGTACCTGATGATTGGCCGTATAACCGTTTTGTACAGCCAGTGTCTGATTTTCAGTGATAGCCCCCAGCTTCTGCCGAGGGAGTCACTTGCATTGGCAGAAAATAATGTAGGCCTTGTTCAGTTTTGTGTCCAGGTGCCTGTTACATAGGAGTTTACTGTCTAGATGGATGTCAAATAGTTTAGGAGACAGGGAGCCCCGGCTCGAAAAAGTTATGGTGCACCGCTCGATATGGTCAAATCCGGGGAGCTCCGACTCTCAATCATCACATGAGGTCGAGACCTTTCAGTATCTCTACACGATTTCATTGGTGCTTAGGACCTCTCTCCTTGCTTGCTTTGCGGTGACGAAGCTGGCTGAGGATGTAGGACCCCGGGGCACCAATTGCGTCAGCTTTTGGGGTCACTAATGAACCTCTTTCGTCATTTACCTATATTCAATTATTATTTACACTGAACAAGACTGATTGATTAGAGTTCATTGATAAAGAAAGGCAATGCGAAAAGCGATAACCTAAGCATGACAATATTATTTTTCTCATAATAGGAGATATGGTCTCTCGGACACCCTTCAGACCATTATCGTCCCTTTGATAGTATTAATTGAACCAAAACTCAAAATAACTTAGTAGTAAATAAAAAAACATGCAAAATGATTTGTTACAAAACTATTTTAAGAATTTTGAAAGCATTCTGTGGACTGATCAAAGGTTCACAGAATGCTTCAGTTTCGACATAAGTAGATACTGACTACTGACATCAATCATTAGTCAATTTTCATAGTGGATTGTTATGTTTTTTAATAATAATAAACTTTTGAAAATATGTGCGTTTTGGTAATTATTTAATTATTAGTTAGTAATAAATTAAGTAAATAATAAATTAATAGTATGGTAGTTAATAATATTTCATTAAAATAGTTTAATATAATATAATATGTAATAATTTTTATTGCATTTCCCTTATATTTATTCTTATTCTATTTTTAATTATATTTTTATTAGATCTGATAATAAATAAGCCAATTATTGATGTCGACCGGGTATTGTACTCGTATTTAGTAATCGTCTAGGTACCCACAGGACAGGCTTGCCTAGTGTGGGGCTATTGGACATTCTTACATTGTACATGTACCTATAACTTTCTGGCAATAAACAGTTTTATTTTTATTTTTATTTATTTACTGAATTATAGATAACGTGTACAATCTAAAATGATCATCCTAATGTAAATCAATGCAAAGTTGGGGTCGCATGACCGGAGCTGCGGAGTAATATAAAAACCCTGTAGCAACAATTTTATTGTTTACAAATATATTATAATCATAAAATAGAATTTTCTGTTCCGTGATTCTAATCTTCACACAAACATTAAAGATGGCCCAGTCTCCTGTTCATCTTATTTTTTTTTCATACCGGTGCTAAATGTTTAACTAGTTAAAGGATTGATCATCATTGTTTAAGATGAAACTATCATTCCATTTAAAATCACAATAAACATTCAAAATTAAATATCAATTTGTAGGTTACTCTAGTGATTTAAAAGTACATAATTATAATCTGCATGGTCTTAAAATAGAATTAAAAACTTACCAGGATTAGATACTGGCATTTTGATGATAGTAAAATGTAACACTAAGTATATTTAGCTATTGAATATGAAAACGATTAATCAAGAGCTGCAGAGAGCAGTAAGTAAACCGGCAAGCGGACACACCGCAACCCAACTAACACTGAGGAGTCTGATGACGTAGAATTAGAATACCGATATATCATACGCATTTAGAGGTTAACTAAATGAAGCTCTCTGATTGTACCTACTCGGTACATTTGTTGACATTTGAAGTCTAGTCTTCAGAATAAATATAGGATAAATGTTCTTAAATTTTTATGCTGATTTTCAAGATTTACTGATTTAATATCTTTTTAGTGTTTAATTAAGAATATCAAGAAATTTATACAAGTGTTTACTACGTAGGTAGTTCGTCAATTCCTTATTTTTCGGCATGAGCTCTTTTCTACATGTTTAGAAAAATATTTTTGGAAACTTGTCTAGTAATGTGTCATGTACGTGAAGTCTAATCTAATCTAAACCATCCAGACCCATTCAAACACACAAAAAAATGAAATAAGAATCTTAGAACCCAGATGCAGAGCCATCTACCGGTGTCAATCGTGAATCTTAACCACTATCATAGTGAATATAACACACGCACACTAACATTTGCCAGCAGAACTCTGAGCATGAAATGAGTCATAATAATTTCATGTTTTATTTGCCACTAGCAGTTCCCGCGCGGCTCTGCTCGTGTGTACATATTTATATATATTTGGGTGGAACCCTGATTCTTTTTCCAAAATAAAAGTAGCCAAGTTACTCCTTATAACACCAACTGCCTGCATCTGCCAGTGAAAGTCCCGTGGAAACAAACAGACAGACAGATAGAGAGACAAAAATTATAAAAAAAAATGTTTTTGAATATGTACCGTGTATACATCCAAATGCACTTAGTAAAAACCGGTTATTTAAATATCACAAATATACACTCCAATTTTATTTATTTGTATAGATGTAAAGATTTAGTGTTTGATGTGAAAATTGCCAGTTTATGAGCTCAAAGCTCCCATATGAAAATGTGGCCTGGTAACGGTTTGCCAGAATCTCATGGCAAAGGAAATAAAAATTCATAGTGTGCAATACCAGAAAAATTAGATTGAATGATTTTGACACTGATTCTTTTTTCAGTTTTTTATTTATTTCAACAAACAAATTGTACAGACGGTAATCCGGCTAATGGATTTAAATAAAAAGCAGCGATGTGGTAAAACTTGTAATGGCTGAACAGTACCGACTGAAGTGAACAATTATAATGTACCGACATATGTATAACCTACGCACCTTAGCGTAAGCGCCCTATAAAGGTAAATAGATGCCGAAGTACATACGTACTATTGCGCACACAAATTGCGTAGGCGCTTTAACACAAAGAAACATAGGTACTCCAAATTTTTATTCAACGCCACACGTGGTTGGACACAAGCTCTATTTCCAACGAAAAAAAAATTGTAAACACTCAGAAGGTGTATTAAAAAGAGTTGGAGATGACTGGGATGCTGTTAAGGAAAGTTGGAAAGAGAAAAAAATATGATTAATAAAACTTTTGATAAGGTAGGCGAGTAGTATATGCAGCTACATAAATTTTGTCGTATCTACTTGGTGATTTTTTTGAACTGAAAACTTCTTTAGGCACGTATGGGCCGGCTCGACTCCGCTCGATACCACGGCCTCACAGAAAACCGGCAGTAAAGCAATGCTTGCAATGCATTTCGCCGCGTGAGTGAGGTTACCGGAGGCCCTAACCCTTCCCTCTCATGGGCGGCGGTAGTCATTTACCATCAGGTGACCCGTCTGCTCGTTTGCCCCTATTCCATAAAAAAAAAACCACAAGTGCACAATGACGTGTTATATACACTAACACGTCGTTGTGCACTTGTGGGATGGGGAAAAGCACTGGTTTCGCGTGACCTTCAGGCTCAGATACACATATGTTCTCTAGCTAGAGAGTTCAGTGTAAAAAACTGTACTTAATTTGGATAGCTATATAGTTAATGTGCAATAAAGTTAATTTGATGACGTGGAGAGTGTTTAATTATATACTGTACATTACTTGAATTATAAATCCATCCATAATTACAATGATGACAATATGACTGGCCTGTTGGTCTAGAGGTTAGTGATCCTGACTACTGAGCCAGAGGTCATGGGTTCGATTCTTATATATTTAAGTATTTTTATCAATAGCCTGGTTACCACAGTACAGGTTCTGCCTAGTTCGGGATCAGACGGCCGTGTGTGAGGTGTCTCAAGTTATTTATTATTATTCTCTTTATTTATTTAATTTACATATAAATTACATTTTTAAATACATTCACTTAAAAACAAATTAAAAATTTAAAAATAGTTTCCCACCGGTATCGGGTACAGGGACCAAGCTACTGGTGTTAAACAAGACCTTTTTGCTAATGAGGTACGTAATTTTAGGTACTCAATTACATCACTATTAATATTATACTAATAATAACAAATAGAATAGGAATTTGTAAATTGGACTAAAAATTACTGACTTGTTTCGCCGCGACATTTGGAGTAGGTATATGGTTTTGGAAACAAAATTACGATTTATTCAAGCGTACAAACATTAAACTATTTATCAAAATAGGTATTTGTTCATGAGTTATATCAAAAAACTTATTTTTTGGTACTTTTCACCAGATCTATACTTAAAGATAGGATTTCGCTAGGTGGCGCCTCACGAAGTAAACATTGCATTGTACTAGCTCCTCAATAAAATTTAAAATTTACTGACAAATCATCGTAACAGTGAATAAATGCTACATAAATCTCTTAAGTAACGACCAACAGCGAACATATATTGTTATTGAAGTGAAAAAAAAGACTATAGTGCGTAATATCGAAATCTAAAGACTGTGTGTGCATTTGGTGTAATAATGGTGCAAAGCCGGTGAAAAGTACAGTTACTGACGAAAAAAAACCTGACATAAACGATTAGTGTCGAACTTAAGTGGAAGTAATAGTGAATAATCAAAAAAAAGAACATTTCATTTTCAGATCGTTGAAATTCAAAAATGCTTATTCATTGCTTGGCACAACAGTGACATCTCTTATTGATATTATTAACCCTAATGAACTATTTAAAAAAATAATAAGACCGTAAACCTACATAATTTTAATTAAAAAAAATCATAATTATTAAGAAGATAAAATAAATTTCAATGAATCAATCAATCAATAAAGTGCCGAGTAAGGACATCTATTATAACTAGTTGAAACTACGAGTTAGTGACCGCGCTAATGATACGAAACCGAACCATATATTTGCAAACCAAATATACTGATCCAGTAGCTAAATACTGATACTAGTGGACTGCAGTGACCGAGGTCGGTGTTTCAAATTCAAGTTTGAACAATACTTTGTGGAGAGCGAGTTATTTCTCATAGAACTTACGACATCATTTACTTTTTCAAACTTTGTTATCACAACATTTAAACAATGTTACAAGATACTTTAAACATGAGCTCAGAAAATATAACATTCCGTAGTCACCAGAGCAACCGAACTCGAACACAATCCGACTCGAATATTGACGACAGTAATACTGTTGGGATACTGGAATGCACAACTATTAGTATGCCAGATCTATCTGATGATGAAGATAACCAAATTAATATGTTGCAGGAAGAGATAAAGGGTTTGGTAATACAATTGAATAGTGCTCACAAAGAAATAGAATTACTATCGTTAGAAAACAACGAACTTAAACTATGCAATGCTGAATTGGCTAAAAAAAACAGTTTGTACAAAAAAGTTGCTACAATTAGTCCTGCTAAATCTAATTTGAACAGTCCTAGGAGAAAAACTTGTATTAAATACAAAACAAAACAGACGCAAATTGACACATTCACACCAACAAAAAACCAACAAGATGTTATTATTAATTATCAAGAATCAAAACAAAATTGTTCAAATGCAACAAGATGCGAGAAGCCTGCAGAAATAAATTACAATACATATGAAATAAAAGAAATAAAACAAAAGATGTGCATTCTAAGTACTAATAAACAAAACAAAGTTTTGTCTATTTCCGAAGAGACATTCAAGGATCACTTCACTTTTTGTCACTATCTAACACCTGACGGAAATATACGTCATCTACTGAAGGGGATACAGACAAAACTTGCGGACTACTCTATGACCGATTACTGTATTGTTTTTGTAGGGGAAGAGGACTTCAAGATTAGTAACAATTACTCCGAGCTTATTGCATATGTGAGAAGAACCCTTAGTGAGATAACGCATACGAACATTGTCATCTGTCTACCCACATATAAGTATAATATTAATTGTAATATGTATAATTGGCGAGTTAGGAATTTTAATCATTTTCTGTATCAAGATAACAGTATGCACAAATATGCACTTATTTTAGATTCTAATGCAAATATTACTTACGACTACAATACATTTTATAGACACTCCGGCCAATTAAATAACTTTGGTTTGCGTACGATCTTTGCTAGTCTTCTCTCTTTTATTAATGATGTACAATGTTTCAGCAGGAGTTATAGTGTAACAAATAAGAATCTGATTACATTAACGAATCACGGTTTCGAGCATTTACCAAATAATGAAAGGCCGTTTTTTCGTAGCTAACTACCTGTATGTGATGCACCAAAACATCGCAGGACTTTTAAATAAGACTGATGCTCTAAATGTTTGTTTAAATGATTTGTCAGAGAAGGACATAACTGTTGACGTCCTATGTATAACTGAATACTTCATGATGTCTGGTTATGAAAGCCATCTAAACATTCCCAATTACAATTTAGCGTCCTTTTTTTGTAGAATGGGTAGTAAACGCGGTGGAGCTTGTATCTTGATTAGGAATGGGATTCAATGTCAGGAATTACCTCAAATTGCAGCTTCATCTATAACAGGTGTAATTGAGTGTTGCGGTATAGAGCTTATACAATATAGTACTATTGTTTTATGTGTGTACAGGATACCAAAACTAAAAAATGTTCAAATATTTTTTGAAGTATTAAACAAAATATTATCAAATTTATGTAGAAATAAGGTCAAGCAGCTTATAATAGCCGGTGATTTTAATATTGATGTGGTGACGACCTCGGTCGAGATTTCGAGAGGCATTAAATTATGTAGCAAGAAAAAACGTCAGCTGCTGTGGCGTTACAGATTACAACCAAACATCAAAAATAAAAAAAAATTCAAAACTTACTCCAAAAGGCTAAAACACATTATAAAATTAACTAAACGTGCACAAAATAATTATACTATCAAAAATTCGACTAACACATCAAAAGCAACTTGGAAAATAATCAATAATTCAAAACCGAACGTTCCTAAAGATTCCATTAGTAGTATAGATGTGGGACACAAAATAATTAAGGATCCGCTGGACATAGCCAACACATTTAACAATTTTTTTATAGATAAAATTGAACCTATTAAGATTTTAGGAAGTAAGGTAACATCACACATCCGAGCTCGTAAGGATTCAATCTTTGTTGCACCTAGTATTCCAACAGACGTTCAAAAAATTATAAAATCCCTACGGACAACAAATAGTACTGGTTATGATGGACTTTCTACAAATGTAATCAAGTATGTTTCAGAAGATATAAGTGCTCATTTAAGCTACATCATTAATTTATGTATCTGCTCAGGCGTTTATCCAGATGCTTTAAAGGTATCTATAATCAAGCCTTTATTTAAAAAAAATAACAAGGAACATATGAATAACTACAGACCTATTTCTCTTATACCTATTATATCTAAAATAATTGAAAAATGTATATATAACAAAATATATACTCCTACATTGAGGATAAGCATATATTACGTGACGAGCAAAAGGGTTTCAGAAATAACAGAACAGTTAATATGGCTATTTATAATTTTTTGCATACAGTCATGACTAATATGGACAGGAGAATTCCGGTGTGCGCTATTTACTGTGATATGACGCAGGCTTTTGATTATGTCAATCACAGCGTTTTATTGCAAAAGCTAGAGGCTTACGGCATGAGAGGTAATATACTAAAACTTTTAAAATCATACCTAAGTAATAGAAAACAATATACACAAATCACAAAAATTAATACTACAACAAAGAGAGAGGAAACGTTCATGTCAGAAGAACGGTCTCCCCTATATGGTGTCCCTCAGGGTAGCATACTTGGGCCTCTATTATTTATTTTATCTATTAATGACCTGCCTTAAGCTATTGACCATCCTATGACACTCTTTGCAGACGATAGCACAGTGACGGTATCTTGTAAAAATAAAGACTTATATGAACATGACATAAATCAATCTTTGACATCAATAATATTATGGCTGGACGAAAATAATTTAAAAATTAATTTGAGTAAGACTACTGTAATGCATTTTAGTCAGCGGGCTAAAGATTCTGACATTAACATTTTACACAATAACGCGATAATTAATAAAGTTGAATCTACTAAATTCCTAGGTATTATGATAGACGGAAAACTAAACTGGAAGACACACATTGAATGCCTAACTAAAAGGCTAAGCTCTTCAGCTTACGCTCTATACAGACTTGCTCCAGAAATTAACATAGACGCTTTGTTAACAGCATATCATGGGATAGTAGCATCAGTCCTCCGCTATGGCATAATGTTCTGGGATAATTCTACGGACAAAGATATGGCTTTTAAGGCACAAAAAAGGTGTATTCGGGCTATGTTTAATTTAAAACAAACGGATAGTTGCGCGCCATTTTTTAAAAAATATAGGATACTTACCTTACCTTCTTTGTACATCTTAGAAATAGCGATATTTGTTAAAACAAATCCTGACCTATTCCGAACACAAGCTGACACTGTAATTCGTAATAGACGTGATAATAGCAAACTTTGCACACACGCTGCAAAAACAACTCTTATGAGAAAAAGCGTGTTCTGCATGGCCCCTGTCATTTATAATAAATTACCACAGACTTACAAAAATTCAAATTTATTTGTATTTAAAAAGAAGGTTCAGAATTTACTGGTAGACAAATGTTATTATAATGTAAATGACTTCTTGACTGATGTTATAATTTGATGTTGTATGTTATTGGGCTTATTGTTAAATAAGATTTGGATTTATACCAAGAATTGTAAATTAGTATTAGGTATTATTGTTCCAATTTTGTTCTGTTATTGTGTTATATTCTTATTATTTACCTTTAACTGAATTTAAAAATCGCTATTATTTATTGTTGATATTTTTTTTAATTTGTACGCCCTCGTAGGTAAAACATGTAGGTGCTTTTATATTTTATAAACATATTGCATGCTTAAATTGTATGTAAACGCATGTTTGACAAATAAATTTTCTTTATCTTTATCTTTATCTTTAAAGCTGTAACAGATCTAATTCAATTTGTTGTATTTCAATAACACGTAGTCCGATTGCAATAATTATTTTTTGTTGGAAAGGAGGTATTTTGAAGATTGTCACGTAATCTTCTTTCCTCTATATCTATATGTATAATAAATCTGTAGACGCGGAGTATGTCGTACAAACATTTTGTCGGACGTTTGTTGTACAAAATAACCGTGGAAACGTATTAGGCACAAACACAAGTATTGTGTGTAATTCTGTGTAACATTTAGTAGGTATTTGATTGATCGCAATCGTTTCTCTCTATCCGTAGAAAAAATAATTCACAATTTTTAAGGAAAATGTATCATACAACGCAACGACATCTGTTGGTCCCAACTAGTCCCAAGTAATACTAACTATACAATACTATACTCAACGTTATATATGTATTATAACTATTATATTTATTATTAGCATAGAACACACAAGGAATATTCCTGTGCCTTTCACAAACATTGAAACAACGGACACAAAGAACATCCAGACTCGGAACCACTATTTGTGGAATACACTGATAATAATGTGGGAATAGTTAAAATTATGGTTGAAAATTGATGAAAGTAATGTTAAACTTTCAATTCATAAAATGTTATAAAATTGATATGTATTTATAAAGGAGAATGATCATGAACTTCTGAAACCTTGTACCGGGTTGCATCAAAACCAAACTTGTGGCCTGCGGGCGGCGAACTTTTTTGTTGAAGTCGTCGTCCGAACAGATACAGGCCCGAGAGGCAGCACGTAATGTTCCGTGCGCGCTCCCAGAGGAGTGCGGCCGACGGGTGATGGTCGCACCGGATGACGGGATCCGTCTAGGGTGAGACGGGTCAATGCCTGTCGGGGGTTGCGGAAGAATGCAATAGCGATTCTCGCTCCCCTGATCATAGGCAAGTAGTGGAACACCGGGGTGGTTTTTAGTCGGTAAGAGTCCGAAAGACCCCTTCGCCTCCCCAAGGCGGAGGACATCCATGTAGGATCTTCCACCTCGTCAAAAAAAAAAACCAAACTTGGTTTTTCATTGACCACATTTAATGTTGTTAAATCATCTCGCAAACAACGGAATCGCTATATTGATTCGGACTTCGTAAGGGGGTTACCTATCTTTTTCATCCGATTTGGCCTGGTAACCCATTTTTCCTTGAAAAGGCAAATTAAAAGCTATAATTTCACACAAAACCAAACAACAAAACACACAACAAAATTATCCGGTTACCGATGAAATAGATTGGTATCTCAATTTTGTTTTGTAAATTACCCCTTCCTTCATTATTTCACCCGGGCTCATAGGGTCGCCACAGCCCATTGTTTTTAGGGGTTTGATTGCCTTTATATTACAAAGTTTGAACGGGTTACTGATGATGTAGGTGTTTTTGCGGTCGTCTTCCGGTCTATTAATTTTATAGTTACCAATTTAGTCTCTGACAGGCCATTCACTCGACATACAAATACTTAAGCGTTAAGTGTAATAGTTAGTTACAGTACCTTATTTTGCGTTGTGTAAATGCTTACTAATGTTTTAGAAAATAGTAGAAATAAGAGAAACAATAATCTTTTTAAACACTCAGAAATAAATGAAGTATGATGAAATAAAACAAAGTTTTATCAAAGACCCAATCTTAGACCTCACTGACATGAAAAGTTAAGAGTTCTGTGGAACATTCGACGAATGGCGTTATGTTAGCTTTCGCTTTGAAAAACCAAAAGGTGAGGCTGAGGTGGCGCAATTACCTCCGTGCATACTGCCAGGGCTAGTCCGAGGGGTGGGCAAAAAGATATATTTGGAAGGATTTGGGGGAGAGGGGGCTTTGCCTAGCAATGTGACAGTTTAGGCTAGAAAAAATATATTACAATACCTATATATATTCTGCAAAAGATCTAGAACACTCGTTCTAGATCTTTTGCAGAAAAATAAAATTTCTAAGTTTTAAATCCAGTTTTTGAATATATTTGCAGTATAATGTTTACAATATAAATAAGTTAAGTACTAGTTTTTTATTTATATATCGCTAGCTTTAGCTTTTAATAAGTAACGTAGAATGGTTCATTGACTGATACTCTGCCACCGGGTCCACTGCGCAGGGCCATGTGAAAACCCATCAGCGGTGAGTCGCCTGCCGCCTTTAGCACCGCTGGGTCTGTAGCTAGGCGGTAACTGGACAAAAACAATTCATATTATAAGAATATCACTGTACTTTTAATAATTACCTGTGAGAAATTGAAACAACAAGTCTTACTCAAGTTTACCAAACACAACACTCATTTACTACTCATTACTTTTATAAAACCTGTCGGGCATGCTCTTCATTTACCGGGACTATACTTATGTGCCCTTGCAATATTTAACCCCTGACGCAAAAACGATGGGGTGTTATAAGTTTGACGTGTCTGTGTGTGTGTGTGTGTGTGCGTCTGTCTGTGGCATCATAGCTTCCGAACGGATGAACCGATTTTGCTTTTGTTTTTTTTTGTTTTGAGCTATGTTTGATGAAACTCCGTCCAAGATGGCCGCCGCCACAAAATGGTCTCAATATGGGTATCAAATGAAAGGGTTTGACTAGTAGTATCATAGTGTATAGTAGTAATACTATACACTATGATAAATTTGAAATCCAAGATGGCCGTTCATACTATTTTTATTATTTTGTATCGGGGGTTTTTAATTTAATTTATAGTTTTTAAAACTGAAACTTTTGGTATTGTTTTTTAGATAGAACAGGACCCGGTGAATAAATTTACCTTTTTAATGTTGCGAGTGGTTCCATGTTCTTGTTGCGGATTCCGGTCTCAGGATCTATCGTAGTAAATACGCATCTGAAAATAAAAAACTCAAATCATATAACCCGGTCGGTTCCATCGGTTTATCTAATTATCGATGTTAAAAACGTACCTTATGCAGGGTTTGATAACTTGAAATACATTTTCTCCTATTTTAATAAATTTCCAATGATCCTCATCAAACGGTTTGCCCCCAGACAGCACGAAGTTAGGTCTGAAGTGAGTGTCAGTAACTTGAACATTCTTCAAGCGTGAGTTCAAGTCGTCCAGCGATGCTTCATGGAGAACATGGCAGTGTACTTCATCAGAGAAAGCACCCTGAAAATAATTGAAAGTGAATTGTACTGTCAGGCGTCGCACTGATAGGAAACAAGAAGAGATCTATTCCGTGTGTCAAAATTTATACTGAAAAAATGCTTAAACGATTGAGCCGTGTGAGACAAAATGTTATTGTGAATACTCCTACGAGAAAAGTATTGATGTTTTAAAATGATTGTTTGGTAAAAGTAATCTTTCGGGAAACGACCGGCGGCCGTCATTAAATATCAATTTATAAATAGTTCATTTCAAATTAAAATTTATGGTTACAGTAAACGTTTGTTTGAAGCAATAATGTTATACAAAATTTGATTTAACAGTCTATTATATAATCGTCTATTTAGTAGTCTATTGAACATTGACCTACGAATTGCACGAAAGATATGAAAAAAGCCATTGTGCAACAGATAGCGATGTTAAGTAATCGCAATTATGTCCCAATCTGGACATATTTACGCTTGCTAAACTCAGGCAAGCGTTCATGGAAGCCGTAGATCATTCTGCACCCTCCTGCACCAAATTAGAATCTTGCGAGCATCTGCCGCCGCATACGTATATCGTATCCTCGCAAAACGCAGGTACATAAACTTCACTATGATTTGCGATGATATCTGGTGAGTACGCGTGCCATCGCTAGGAGAGGCTGCCGCGTTGCTTTTTCATCCCATCGTCCATGAAGGCGTTTACAGGCACAGTTGTGCCCCATGATTTTTGTCATCGGAATACACTTTGTATACAGTTGTTTTAATATGATGATTTGTGTGCTTAATAGCTATGTATTTTATCATTATTACATTCTGCACATCTGCATGTATGTATATAAATATAAATGAATCCCTATTTCCCTAGGTCACGCTATAACTTGACAACGACTTAACCGATTTCATTCATTTTGTAATACTTTTAGAAGAAATTACGAAAAATTAAGGTTCCCGTGGGATAAATTTGAATTTCCGTAGCAATATTCCTTCCATCATACTTGTAGTGTATTACTATCCCACACGTACATATGAACACTTCACTGGCTCTGCAACACACAATAAACATGCAAGCTAACACGTCTGCTCTCGCCCGTGGCACACGCTACAGTTAGCACAATACTCTGTATATAGATATTGCATAGTTATAACGTAAAACATTACATACCGTCCTTATCAAAATTATCAATTAAACATGAATTTTACTCTTTCTAATTTTTCTGAACAGCCTCCCAGTCATCTTTGACTCTTAAGTGTTGTAGTGTTTTCTACCACGTATGGCGTTGATATATAATTTGGACTAACGTATAACAATTTTTTTATATGATCATCATACACCAAACGGTAAGGTTCTACATCAGGGATCACTAATTAGTTTCATTTGGGGTTCGTTTATAATATTATGTCCGTCTTAACAATCAAGGTACTTACTGTGTCAGTCTGTCTCATCTTTTCATGTATGTTCGGCCACTCGGCTAAATACGATGCTATTACACGAGGGTTTTCATGTCCGTGATAAACCAAAGTGAATGTTGTGTCCTCAATATTAAGACATCTGGAAACAGTAAATAAGAGAAGGTGAAATTTTATATCGTTTATGTTTTACATAGTTACAGAAAATTGATTTTTAACCGATGAAAAAGATTCTCAAGTTGATCCGTATAAATATATTATATTTTTTTATGCATGACCACGCATAACTTTTTACGGTTCGATAATTATTTTTTATTGAATAGGGCATATTTCGCAGTTGGTTCCATTTAAATTTCAGATAAATATTTCAATCCTATGGGTGGAAAAATGATTGAAATGGGACAAATGATTGTTTACCCATTGACTTTTCACCTTAGAACCGATTTATAGTTACCGATATGTAGTTCTAATGACGGTTCTACTACAACATGACGGAGATCTGTAGTTGGTTATTGTAGCCAAAAAACTAAAAAATTAAAACGTTTTAACAAAGAGTTTAACCGACGAAAGAAGAAAGGAACTGAGAAGTGAAAAATAAACTTGTTAGCATAACTACTTGTTTTGTGTTTATAAACTATGAATGGTTTAGGTTTACAGTCAAATCTCTGTAGTCTAAACTGGTTCTAAGGCCGTTGTACTATCGACTAGCATTTTTTCGCAGCGTCATGTTCTACGGCGTTTTACAATGCGACAATATGGCTGATACACGAACCCTTTTTTTATAATTTAGAAATTATTTCTGTCGAGTTTCTTTTTAAGAGCGCGCATAAAGCCAGCAAAATTTTAGAATTCACCCGCGCACCCCTGTCCGCTCCTCACATCGAACACGATCGCGCGTGTACCTACGCGCTTGCTCGACGCGTATCGTTCAAGAAAACCCGTATATCTATTACACAGTTAACGATTATGATATTAAAAAATCAAATATACTCGAAAGGTAAAGATTTTTAAACAAAGGTAAACAACGAAATGTCATTGACTTATGGGACGATAAAAATTTTGTAATCAAATTATTTTTTTTCTGGTAAGTATCAAGTTAATTTCAAAATAACGTTTTCCTAACACAACTGTCTATTCACGCCTTTTTTACTAAAATAAATATTACAAAATTAAGTTAATACTATAATATACAATATTTGTCCCTGCCAATCTGTAAAGACAAAAAAGTAGGTATTCCCATTGCACTTTTGGCAGTGGAGGCTATTCTGTTTGTCTAGTTACTTTTCTGAATAGTATGGTTATGGTTGTAGTTATTACTAGTAATAGCTCTAATAATTTCAAAAGTTCTATCTGTTGCATTGTGAACCTATCAGTCAATGTGAAAGTATGTAGTTTGACTTTTATATTATGGGTGGAAAAATGATTGAAATGGGACAAATGATTATTAATTGACTTGACTTGACACCTTAGAACCGATTTTGTTGAAACTTATCAAACATATAGTATGGTTATGGTTGTAGTTATTACTAGTGATAGCTCTAATATTTTCAAAAGCTCTATCTGTTGCATTGTGAACCTTTCATTCAATGTGAAAGTATGTCGTTTGACGTTTATACATAGGTAAGTATTACACTGTGATTTATAGGGATAAACTTGTTTGAATATAGCTCTGAAATGATCAAGGATCAAGGAACTTTGCGTATCATTTCGTGTTTGTATAACATACTCACTTAGTAATCCATGTATTGGCTTCCTCTCCACAATTGAATACGGTTACGGGTGATGTCCATACATTTGATTTAATAAGCTTGTTCATCAGTATTACCTGCAATTCGTCAGGACTTTATGAAAATGCGACTAATTTAGTTTTACCACATGTTAACCTAAATAGCATCTCTAATTCAGTGAATGGAGGAATAAAAAGACATAAGCCAAATTACAAATCTACTATTTGTTAAATTAGTTGTAGGTCGCGGTTTCTCTTGAGTGAAAGATGTTTTGCTATCCCTCTTGCACAGTACTTTTTTCTAGATGAAAGGTATCTTATATCCTTTTCTGTATCTCTGACAAACGTGTATGCAAAATGTCAGGATGATCAGTTGAGTATTTAAAGCGGGAAAGCGTTACAAATTAATAAACATGCAAACTCACTTTCGCATTTATAAATTAGTTTTTTAGGATTTTATCAAATTCAAAAATTTAGAAAAATCTGTGTGTCACTGATGTGATCATAGACATACAACTTATTTTTTTTGGCCAATTCATTCAAATCTACCCATGGAAGACATTTATTATATCGAGGCTGACACTGCAGTGTGTGCTAGCCGCAACAGTGTCTGACGTTAACTCTCAAATCTCAATGGCTTGCGTCTAACTACAATGTGGTCTCTGTGGAAGATACACACCAAGGTTACTGTGCGGTCATTCGGCCGCTCAATAATGTCTGTCTGTCTTCCCTGTAGATATTTTAGATTGTGGTCTAAAACGGATAGTGTTTAGCAACGAAACCTATTGGGCCTGATCTACATTTTATAGTCTTTCACTAGACACTCTTTATCACGCTCTGTAGTCTAAATGGCTTTTAAATGTCTGAACATGCCGGGTGTTTTGTTTTTTCCTACTGTAGGTCCGCTTTCATTATCCCTTATTTCACTTAACTTATTAGTTAATCCCTTATAAATATCAGTTATTTGATAACCATAAAAAAAACCATGCTGTAACCACTGAGATCGTGGTTCTCCCTTAATTTTATTTGGGATTTGTACATAAAGGAGTGAGACATGGCTAGTATTATCGAGTTTTTAAGACTCAAAAGTAACAAAAAATATACCTCAGCTAAGTTAATGTCGATAGGTTCCATTTTAGGATGTTGCAATGTTACTATGGCTTTGTTGAAAGATGTCTTAATTTTTAACATTTCCGTATAAGTTCTAGCTGTTACTAAATTATTGTCTTCGTTGTCTATGATCATCAATATCCTGAAAAAAATAATTTTGGGTTAAGTATTGCAAGACTAATTGCAAGATGATGAAGACCCACAGTAAATCATAAGGTACTCCTTTCATCGTACTGCATCGAATGTTTAGGGTTCAAATTTATTTATAAATGATCGTGATAGTGACGCGTACATAAACTTTTAAAGTCGATGTGTGTGTTTGTATAAGATTTCTATATAGATGACATTCTATTTGTGGCACAGAATATCTGCTACTTACAAAACAGTGGCAAATTCTAATATGAAAAGTTAAAATATATGTTAAGTAACATAAATAGAAAATCTAAAATAATTGTGAATCGATTTAACTGCTTCGATTTCATGAATTTTATGTTAGATTTATAGTTACACTAGCCGTCCCGCA
The DNA here is from genome assembly GCA_963859945.1 of Euplagia quadripunctaria. Taxonomy (NCBI): domain Eukaryota; kingdom Metazoa; phylum Arthropoda; class Insecta; order Lepidoptera; family Erebidae; genus Euplagia; species Euplagia quadripunctaria. The sequence goes on from OY982577.1 coordinate 9,610,704, forward strand.
GTTTTACCTGCGTTTATGGTCACTACTCTGCTCCTATTGGTTGTAGCGTGGTGTTATATAGCCTTCCTCGATAAATGGGCTATCCAACACTAAAATAATTTTTCAATTCGAACCAGTGCTTTTTGAGATTAGTGCCTTCAACCAAACAAACTCTTCAGCTTTATAATATTAGTAAAGATTTTATATAGGTTGTAGGGTTGCACCCGTAACTAACTACATTTGTCATTAGGATTTATAAAGAGTTTACTCGTGAAAGGGCTAACAAGCAGCCACTTATGGTGACAAAGTTAGTTCTACAATAAAAAAAATGTGAGCCGTCACGGGACGCCTGGCAGATGTGAAACATCGACATTATTTTGTAAAAGTCGAATCAAAAGAGAGAATCGTACAGTCGATTGCGCATGGCGACGCGTCGCCACACCGTACACACTACTGCATATAGACTGTATATATATACCATCATATAGCGTGGCGACGCGTCGCCACGGCATGCGTCGCCACGCCAGAAATCAGTTTTACGTGCGGCTATAGATGTTTCACATCAAAAACTTTCGTGAATGGTATCCACGTTTTACTAGAAACTATACGGTTTTACTCACGTTTGTATTTCAGGGATGCCCGACTAGTTTCGGACCCGACGGGGCTCTCTTTCAAGAAGTGAAGCGTCCTGCCGCAACGGTGTAAGGTCAGTGTGACGCCTGACACCGTCGCGGCAGGACGCTTCATTCCTTGAAAAAGGGCCCCCGTCGGGTCCGAAACTAGTCGGGCATCCCCGAAATACAAAGAGTTATTTCTACATTTATAGTATGAGTTAAATCCAAATAGTTACCTATCGCGGAGCCACCCATCTTTCAGACCCAGCGGAGAACATTCAGCCTGGTTTAGTGCAAAAGGCGCACATGATTTTATCGGGTATGCGTATAGGCTTTTCAGATAACCGATGCGCACCCATTCCTCGGGTGATGGTAATCTGTTCCTTTTGTTCTTTTGATATAGTTGATAGGCATTATAGGCACCTCCTATTACACCGACTGTGGACACTGCTGCTGCCACATATGGAGCTGAAATAAAAAAATAAATTTGTACATCTCTTTACCAAATTTTAAAGGAGTGAATGGAGAGATAGTGGTTTTGAATCCATTTATCTAAAAATCTAGTTTCTTTAGTTTGTTGTGTTAAATATAGTACTATAACATCTATATATATATATTTAATTTAAAAATACCACTAACGTGGGTCACACATTACTAGTATTCTTGTTAACACCTTCAGCTAAACTAAATGCTTGTGTTAGGAGTGGGTTCACATCGGTGGTGCACTGGGTGGGGTTTTAACCCGCAACCGTTTGATCGCAAGTCCGACGCCTTCGCGATTACTCTATCGCTGCATAAATTGCAACGTTAATAAATAGTTAAATTATTTATTAACGTTGCAATTATGTTAGAGTACACCATTATTAAACTGGAATTGTCTTCACTCTAATGGTGTTTCTGCTGGTAAGTATAATCCTCGAAACTCTATTCATCACGCGAGTGACACCACTGGTTTTGCAAGAAAAAGTCTGCCCTGACAGTCACGAGTTGTCAAATATCATCAAATATTGGAAAACAAAAGCAAAAGAATACCCGAAAGAAATTTATATCTTTTGTCCACTTTAAGCCGTCTACGTGAAGAAAAATGTTACTACCGTATTTATTTAGTTTACATTGTAAACCAGAAGTAGCAACATCCAAAGACTTTCATTTAAAATTGTGACAGCCCTTAGACCTACTTAATCCAACCCGGTCGCAAAAAGTACCCCCCTGTCAAATTTCAAGTCTCTAGTACAAAAAACCAAAGACTTTCATTTAAGCTTGCCAGGGCCCTTAGACCTCCCTAATTCGGCCCTGTCGCAAAATCCGTTCTTAGTTGACATGTCCTCTCTTCAAACTATCTCCCTGCCAAATTTCAGGTAGAACAAGCCGCGGTTAAAAGTTTGGGCTCATATGATTCGTTTTGACGAGTCCAACAGATTGTGCTTGGTAACTACGGTCTGATGACGATGAACTTTTTAATTTGGTTATCTATTGAAGCGGGGTTTTTTTGTTTTTCAAACTATAATTTATTGACATTGAATACGAATATTAGTTTTATATTATCAGTCCATTATCACGAGTCCTGTTTACGTCATTATTAGATACGCTTTAGTTATCGTAATCGTTCTCGACGATCATATTTTGATAAAAACGAGTAAATGTATCAAAATTAATTCGATTTGCGTGTTGACCCATACTTTTTTTTCACATAAATATGGAGGAAAACACATTCTTATGTGTCACAGCATCTTTCTTCAAAAGCTTAGTAGTAGGATATCCCCTGTTCCTTGTGCACATCAGTGAGTACTTCACCTTAAATTTAGATGGCTTCTGCAACTTTTATTTTTTGTTAGTCTAAGTTTTGTACATTGTAATTTATTTTAGTACCTATTTAGCATAGATATAAGCGATTCGGTGTAAAACTGTGATGCTTGTATTCTTTAAATGTATAAATGAACTTAGATTCACAACAAGTTAAAATACAACAACTATTCTTGCAGACCACAGTCTCAGTGTCAGTCCACTCGTGACCACGATCAGTGTAATTCGATCGAAACGTCGCGTTGGGTAACCAAGAGGTATTGTATCTTTTAAACATTATCGCGATTAAGTCCCGAATTACACACCTAATATTCTTGTAGAACTTGAAATACAGTATTGGTATACACAGGCTTTGTATTATTTACAGAGTTAGTCATTTTATCTTTAAGTTCAGGAGCAGTTTATCTTTCTTGGTTGCTTGCTTGGTTCACGCGTTTCACATGGTTTTGTTTATGTACACCGGTACACTCACATCACACGGTGACATCAGCACTGCAGCATTGAGGGTAATATCAGCATTTGCGACATCGTATTTATGCGAAACAGGTTTTTCTGCAGTTGCAGTAATAAAGAACAAGTATGACATGAGGGTGGCAATTTCCAAAGTTGAGTTTCGCAAGACAAAAAAAAAAAGAATCAAGCGAAAATTTGAAAACGTATAGTAGGTTTATGCACTGCATAGGCATTATTATCTCACAAATTACTGATGCAATAAATGACGATAAAATAAAAATAAACATTCCCTATTTTGAAGAATATTTCATTGCCCATTCATTGCATTAACAATATTTGAAGAAGAAATATGTTACACTAAGAAAAGTCATCACCGTTCTGTTCGAAAATAACACTGCTGAAATCAGCCATAAACGTCGAAAAGAAGATATCTTCAAAGATAACATCGCATAAAAAATTGACTTACGGTCATGTTACAATTGGACATTTTTTAGAGATGCTTAAGTAGATGTACCTAGTCCTTTATTACCAATCACACAACTGAACGATACTTTAGTGGCGTCGTTGGTACATTATAATTTACGTGGCATTCCTAACAACACCACTTTCCGTTAATGCTATTGCCCCTACTCACGTCAGTGACAGTCACAATAGTGTCACGAGTGTTGTGTCGTTCGCATAGTGATTGATACCGGGCTTAATGACATGAAATGAGAAACATAGAAGTTTTATAAATATGTAAAAAGATTTGGCACAATGTAACACCCAATGAGTATTTAAACACTACGTTAGAGTAACCAGCCTTGCGAAACTCCCATACACTTGGATATCCATCACACTCGCACATCCCACACACTCTCACATAGGCATGAATTATTCTTTATGGAATCTAAATAGGTATTTTAAAAAGTTGAAATACTAATGCCACGAGATAGAAGATTGTGTCTATCTCTTGATTCTATCGAAAACGTTTACAAAAGTCTGACCAAAGAGGCTACAAAACTACGTTGCTCTGACATACATTGGATGGGTACAACCCCTGAAAAAAATACTTAGCTGGGGGTTCGCCATCCTTGAATTTGTTCATGATTCTGGGGGCTGTTTTCTGATACCGACAGTCACCTCTTCCTCTCGAAAAGCTCTTTTATGGCAGAAGCTGTATGGTTTTAGTTTGTTCGACACTTACATTACTACTTCGTCTTACCCCGGTCGATGTACCCAGAACCTGGATGTTTTCTACGCTATAAAAAGTTAAAGGATAATTTTCACTGATCGATAATTCAGTCGTTTCACCACATTCGGGGAGTCCCCGAATCCTAATAAGGACTAATAAAAGTGCGCCATCGATATCTCAGTCGATATGCAGCACGCGGGTATCCCCGCACGTGGCCTAACAACCAATAAAATCCATCAGTTCCAACATCACACTCCAAATCTAAATTTAACTGCATAGACAATGTTTCTATTTCTCAGAAAACTTCGCACCCAAAAACTTTTTCTTTTTCAGTAAGTCCCAAACAGATACAATTGTTCTATACAACATTAATTGTTGATTCTTAGCAGCTACGTCTATTCAGAATTACTCTTTAAAACAATTGCATAAATGTGCGGTGAAGAATATCAACCATCCCGCATGCGGGCCCCATCAAACATACAAACATGTGATTACGTTTTGGGGTGGATGAAATAATTTTTTCTTTATAAATAGAACTTTTAAGTCGTTTTTCTATGGTTATCATTCTTATAATTTGTCTCTTCTTGTGTACACTACCTATATTATAAAATAAATACCAAAACTATATCAAATTATATCAGTAGTTATCAATTACACAAATTAACACCCCAGATAACGGTACCCCGTTATATAAGTCTACTTGCATAGCGTCATGAAAGACCGTCAGTCAGCCTATGAATTGAAAGAAGATTGTGTGTTATGTTATGTTTAGTTTAAATTAATTTCAGGTCGCTTGAAATTTTTAGAGTACATTACTTAAACACTATATTTAGTAAAAATGTACGTCAGCTACTTGCACAAATTCTGAAAGATAGTCAGTTACGTCGTACATTGGGTTGCGTTGCTCGCGTTTAAACCCTCTGCTGACGGTCTTACCACCGTTGAATGTTTAGCTGACGATTATTTTTATTATTTTAATAAAATAACATTCATTTCATTTCGGCTTCATTGAACCTGAAATGATTTTTCATAACATATTTTAATACAGGTTTATATGATCAACTGACGTATAATAATCCACAATTAGTTTTTCAGCTGACTTTTACTTAAGCATTATCATTATATAAATATTTTTGCCGGGCAAATTTTCAAACGACCTGGAATTGTTTTTTAAAAACTTTTTTTTTTGACATAACTTAACGTCGTCTCACAACCAGGTCCACCACGGGTCTGGCAGCTGACGCTTGATTCCATTCCTAGCTATCTCTAGGCTATCGACTACATACAAAATTAAGCGACCTGATATCACTATCAAAAATGCAACGCTGCTTTTCGTACCAACTACTTGACAGGACAGGACGTGGAGTTTATGGACATTCTTGAGTCTCGGGTTTTAAAATAAATAACTTAAACTTCAATTATAAAGTTAGTTCGTGGAATTGTGTTTTAATAGGAGAGTTTTGAACGGCTTGTTTTAGTTTTTCAGCGACTTATTTGACGATGACGTCTTTTTTGGTTTGCGGACCTGTACTACTACTGTTCTGGCAGCTAGTACTTGATTTATTTTGGTAATTGAGATAATTTAAAAGAAGAATCTTGATTTTGAAACAGACGTGAGGTTTTAAGACGTCTGCCGACGTTACTGATTAGATTCGAGGGCTGGTCTACTAAAGACACTCTCTGCGAGTTTTTTTACTAGTAGTATTTTGTAACTAACGTATGTATGTTGTGTTAATTACACACAAGTCACTGAAATATACACATCGTTACACTGCAAATTTCCCAAGACAGAAACATACAACTGATCTCGAAAGATTGTGGGTTCTAACCGTGTCCAGAGTACTTACTACGTACTACCACTTCTAAATTGTTTTGTTTAGTTGGTTTGGTTTAACAAGAAAACTAGTAATGTTTGACCAACGTTAAAAGTAGAGGTTACTATTAATTGTAAGCATCAATTGGGAAGATCGTTCCTAAAATAATGTATCAAAGAAATTAATTTCAAAAATGTAATGGAAGTGCTGAAAGGCTATTTGATATTAAAATTAGTTTGATTTAAATACTTCCTAAATTTACCGTTTTTATTACTATACAGTATAGTCCATCAAAGGTTGTCTGTGAGAGATCGCAGACTGTGATAAGACCGCCCATTGTACTGCTACGTAATATTGTATGTTTCGTATGATTCCTATTTTTTTGGTGTACAATAAAGTATGTATACTCTATCTATCTATCCTATTTAATAAATCACAAGCCACAGAAGGTAAATTTGATAAAAGCATTTATCCTTATAATATCATAATGTAATATTACGGTTATGTTAATGTTATTTCCCCACATCGTGACCCCCCAAAACAAGGAAAATAATGAGCAAATGTATACCCATGGGTAAATGCTGCTAAATCGGGCCAAGGGTACTGACGATGTAAGTTTTCACTTGACGTAAGTCTAATTATCAACGTAAGTCACTCTTTAGCCCAACACAATAGTATGAGTAATAATTCTGTTTGTGTGGAATACCCGCTAGCACGTATTATTATTTTTTTATTAATAATACGTGGTACGTATTTAAAAAATCTTGCACCATTTGGTATTTAGTCCAGATAGACTTTATTAATATCATTTATGGTTACCTAGCTAAAGTTTGTTATCTTCCCCATATGCATATTTGTATATATATGTTACTTAAATAGGAAATTGCATAATGTAATCTAATACAAAATTTATAACAGTTAATGTAGACTGTAAATTAATTATGTCATCGGTGTTTAAGGTAACAAAAAAAAATGCATTTGATGTAGGTAAAATTAGGAAAAGCCCCGCATGTGTTCACATTTTACACTGTGACTGTGGTTGCAGATATAGACTATTTAGTTTACATCTGGAAACACTTTTAACTACTGTATTGTCAGCCTACAAATGACTTATCATTCAGTTTTCAATGGGCTCAAATGAAATAGAAACAGTTTATTGAACTTGCTGCGTATCCTATTGTCCTCGGTAAAAGATAACTCCATAACTTGTAAAGAAAAATAAAATATATCATCTCATGCAGGCTGTTAAATTAAGTTTGAAATAGATTATTTTTCACTTTTCAGTGATTTTTCTTAGTGCTTTTTGAAGTCGGTTTAGCGTTAAAAGTGTTTATTGTTAAATTTTTTGTGTAAGGTTCGTACGTAGCGTAGGTACCGTACGTACCGTCTGGTATTTAGAACATAACTTACTGTAATTTAAATTACCGAGCTGCAGTTCGTTAGCTCTATTAGTTCTATTAACTTTAGTTTAATAAGTCCGATACTTTATTGAGATAGGTGATAAGTTTTTTAGTTTGTCTAGCACTTGACTGAATAAGTTATAAAAAAAGAAACAAACAGCTGAACGTTGAACCTCCTCCTTCTTTTTTTCGTTAATAACAATAACGTTCACCACTTTAAACGTCAATGTTGCTTTATTTCAAGAAAAATATACAAATGCATCACATCTGTCAGCAGGCTTGAGACGGTCTGTCTGTTTGTCTTGGTGGTGAGCAATGATAGTAATATTTGAAAGTTTATTTAGTTATTGTATTACCATAGTTGATTTAAAATAAAGATACTAATCGGCAGTACTTTGTAGACCATACCTAATATCCTAAACGTGACTTTAAATTCCCTTTACGTCACATGTCCTAATAAATCTGTGATTGAGAAAAAGTAATTAGGAGTAAATATCAAACTTAATAAAGACCGTTTTGTTAAATAATTATAAATGTAAAACTATGTTTAAATTTACTATATGTATATTTATTGTATATTTCTTGCTCGCCATAGAAATTGTATTATTTTGAAGTGTAAAGTACCAAAAGTAGCGTATGGATAGTAATTATATAATAGCACATACATGTATGAGGGTAATGCTAGTGTTTATATTTTATTAAGAAGTCTATTAAGTTTATATTGATATAACAAAGGTAATTTTCAAAATTTATTGTATTTTCATTAAAACTATTTCGTAACGTATTGGAATTCTCTAGTAGAAAAATAAGTTTTAAATCATTTTTTTTCGGAATTTCATAATTTTGATATAAATATACTTTTATTACAATTTATATTAGTTATCAAATTCACAATTAAATGAAAACAATTTTTTTTTCAAAGCTAAAAGTGCTAATTTACTAAAAAACGCTCGCCTAACAGTTATCAGGAAAAGGTTACATTCAGTTACAAACAAACATTGTCCAGTACATGTAATAATACGGATACACAATAATAAAGTAAACAAGTTAAAAAAAAACAAAAACAGGATAAGTGTGAGCCTGACTTGCTCACCGAGGGTTCCGTACAAAATTATATGTAGAAAGTTCGTCGAAAAATTTTTATCGTTTTTTCCGAGTATATCACCCCACAAAATTAGTCCCCGAAACGTATAACTTATAACGTATACCTTTCAAGTCGGATTAAAAGACAAACTTCTCTTTGTCGTTTAAAAATGCTTTTCCATACACTATATACGTCGTGCGTACTTCTCGATACATCATCAATTTTCCAATATCAGTTCGTAATCGTAAAAAATATTTTTATGTGATATAACAACAAATGAGAATGACAACGAAGTGAACCTTTAAGGGTTCCGTTTTTCCTTTTATAGTACGGAACCCTAAAATTAGATTAACAAAAAGGTAAAAGGTAATAAGTATAAATTACATAGGCTTGATAAAGAAACACAAAATGTCCGCATTCTACTCCAAATATTTTACACCATTTAGTATTTATGTTTGTAATCTCTTATTTACTCGTATATATTTTACATATTTCAATATATTTACTATATTTATAACCGCACTAGGCGCCGGCGTCACTAAAATGAATTTCGCAGAATACCAGTGTTGCGGTTTAATAATCGGAACGTATGCTGAGTTATGTCCAAATTTTGGCAGTGATGGGACGCACATTTTCACATTACTTTATAAATTGAATTTATAAAGAAATTAAATAATTTGAAGGTTGTATCACTGCTCACTGAAAATACTGGCCTTCACCAATATTAATTATGGAGGCGGTTTCCGCTTGGTCAGGCGGAAGATGTGGTGTTGCCAGTGAGCAGAAATCATAAACTCCCAATTTTTATTTCATTTAATTTTTTTTTGTATTCTACTTTTTTAGTCTACATTATTATGTTCATGTTATTTTTTTTTTTGTTTTGTGAAAATTAAGTTGTGTTTGTGTGTGTAACTGCGTGCCAAAAATGAATCTTTTCCTTTCAATGTTTCTTTCTTAAAAATTTCCTTAATTAGTATTGGCCAGTTGATGTTCCTGTCCTAGTGAACTCTCCAATCACAGGACGGACATTCGGGTACGCCACCCCCGCCTCTTCGAGCTACTGCTGTCTCAGTCCTATTTTCTAATCCGAGACTTGCGGTGTCCCTTATCCTAGCCGCCTCGCCCTATCCGGTGTTCCTTACCCCAATTGACCTCCTTCCTTTGTCCCGTCTGAAAACGACAACATTCCTAAGGAGGGTTCGCCTCAAGCAGACGGCGGGCCATAAAACAAACAAGCCAAAACAATGTTTGCAATACTGGCAAAAAAAAACTACAAAAATATAAAAAAATTATAACTGTATTATCTATACATTGAGCCGATCCCAAATAAAATTAGGAAAAGGACAGGAAGATGTTGATCTAATTGAGAAATTAGACATTTTGTAGACGACAAACGCACACTTTTATAGATCCCTAAAAACAAAAAAGAACTGTCAGTCGTAGGACTGCACGTCAGAAGTGAAAACATAACTTAGACTTTTATATATACATACACACACAACACATCTATCTGTATATATATGTATCTGAGCGTGATGGTCACGCAAGTTCAATGCTTTTTTCCCATACCAAAAGTGCGCAACGTGCCTAAAGAAGTTTTTACTTCAAAAATCTTAGCATCATATATTTCAATCGAAATCTAAGGGGAAACCCCGGTAAATGTATCGGCCCTTCCTCAAGCGAATCGTCAGCTTGCTTTTCACAGGCAAACACACGATCTGAAGTCTTCGTCCGATATATTATGTAACGATAAATATTTTAGTTTATTTATGTGATGAATTTGTTAAAAGTCACACTCTACTGCGGATTCCTTCCTTTTTTATTGAAATACAAAAGCAATATTTCCTACTCATTCAATACATGTAAATTTATATACATATACTAGAGATCGCGTGGTGGTCGAATTTCGACCATGGTTTATTTCATTGGCCAATATTACTTGACCTGTCATTGTATAGACTTTTGTACCATGACAGGTCAAAATATATACTGGACACTCATAGCTGTATGTACCCGTTTTTGCATTTTTTTAACTTTGTAGCAAATATTGTTCAAAAATTTTAGCATTCGTCACTTCTTCTCTGTATAAACTATAAGTGTACGAAATTTCATACTCCTCCGTCCGCCCAATTTTCGTAAAAAGGGATCCAAAGTTTTCGCTTCACGTATTAATATATAAATTATAATTGTTTTAATGATAAATGATAAATTAATAAATATTGCAAATAGATCTTTTCATACACTTTTATACGTCGATTAGTTCAGGTAAAACTAGATAGGGCTAGACGGTATTATAAATAATAGGTATAGAAAAATAAAGTATCTTACCAGAATCGTATAATTTTGGCATTTTTGTAAGTATGACAGTAAGTGAAAGATATTTATGAAGATACTGTTATCGGAAACAATTACATATACGAGAATGCGGCACTATGGAGCAACACCAACACAACCTCACACTACCACGCTATCCTCACAAGTGTTAGCTTCCCGTACCGAACTGAAGAAGAGCACTTAGATAACATACGTAAGGGGAAAACATACACTAGGGAAAAGTACATTTGTATTAGAGCATTTATAAATTACTCATAGCTTAAGAGGCTAATAAAATGCCTCACTCATCAGTGCAGTGTGCAATGCGTACCAGTATAATGTTCTGGGTTCAATTACCGGGCAGGCCGGTATGCATTTTTCTGGATTTGTCAGCTAAGAAATACTTTACATGATCATAAAATGCTCATGAGATGAGACGTGGTTGTATAACTCTACCGATCCATTTATAAAAAAGGTTATGTTATTTTATGTTATTTTTATGCTATATTAGTTTATGTCTATTTATATTGCTATATATGTTGAAGATATTAATTTAGTTTTTTCGTTTCTTTTGTGAAATTAAAGATAAACTTAAAAGGTTAAACCTTATCTGAATATAAAATTTGCACCAAATTGGTAGAGCCGTTTCCATACACACAAGAAAGTTATTTATATGTATTACAAGAATTGCTAGTTTAAAGTATTAAGATAGATATATGAATTCACCTTTTTCTAAAATGGTAACGATGCAAATAGTTTGAATAATGTAATGCTCAAAGACCTTACAACGTCAAGACTCAAAGTCAATGGAATATTACATCACTAATTATTAGTGTACTGCAGGATGACGCTGTATACAGAAGTGGAGAGCCCAGTATTGCAGGTAAGGCGTACCAACGACCGCGACCTACTTGGTGCCGACTCAAAATTACTAAGTTTCTATAAAATTATACTCTGATAACTACTGTTTTTTAATACATTTAATACTAAATACTTTAAAACGCTATCAAATGTATTTTCTTCAAAGCATATTAAAGTGGTTTCTGTCAGTAAAATCACAGTTTTTATATCTAACTTCTAATTGTGTAAGAAAGCTATGGTTTTCATCATCAGTTCAGCTTTAAGATGTGATGAGTCCTAAACACTAATACCTGACAAGTTTTGAAAGGTAAACAGAAACACTATTCATGCCCACAATCAATTTTATCAGGATCCCATCATCAGATCCGGACTTCCTTGACATGGGACCACCCTCGAGGTATACCCGATCTAACAAAACATGAATAATCAAAATCGGTTCATAAATAATGGAATGAGGGCTGAACATACATAAAAAAATATATGTATACGGTCGAATTGAGCCTGACCTCATCCTTTTTTTCGTCGGTTAAAAAGAAATTCTATAATCAAAGGCAGTGACTTCACATATTTCACCTATTTTTGTTTTATTACACCCGTGCGAATCCGGGGCGGGTCGCTAGTAGATAATAAATTTAGTATTTCATAATTGCCCTTGTCTAATATTTTTTGCTAATGATTGTGATTCTAAGATGCAACCTCTAAACGTTCGGATGACTTTAGAGAATGATGAACTTAGTATTACGCTACTAGTAGTACTTTACGCTAGTATACAGTGTATGGTTTGAAGTGTTTCGTTTAGCTTTACACGTGTCACATGTGTCGTTTAGCTTTACCTACTATACTCGTATATATATAAAAGCGAAAGGATACTCACTCACTCATCTACTGACTTATCACGAAATCTCGAATGCTACTTGGGGCATGATGATGAAATTTTGTAGGGAGATAGTTTAGTGACAGGGCCGGATTAGGAAGGTCTAAGGGCTCTCTCAAGTTTTCATGGAAGTCCTTGGTTTTTTGAACTAGAGGCCTGAAATTTGATAGGGAGGTAGTATATAGGTAGGACACGTCAGCTAAGCATCTAGCATCATGGATCATAACAAAATTATATGTTTGAAATTTCATTAAAATCGGTCAATCGTTTAAAGCTCCAGGTGGAGTGACGATCTGCGCAAAACAGCAGGAAGAAACTGGATGAGGAGAGCTGACGATCGAGCTCAGTGGTGTATATTAGGAGAGGCCTATGTCCAGCAGCGGGCGATGAAAGGCTGATGATGAAGATCATGATGTTAATTAACATTGTCATAAAGTTGACAACTGTTAGATACAAATAAGTTAGACATCATTAGGTAACAAAAAAAAATAGACATGTGACCATGTCGGTGACGCGAACCCATAAGTTTTGTCCCTACCAAAAATCGCTCAATGCGGTTAAAGAAGCTTTCACTTCAAAATATGTTTATAGTAAAATGTTTTAGTAACTGTGACGAAATAATGATTAGCCTATTTATAAAACGCCTTTATTGACTTCACGCGTAACTAAGCAACTAAGAATGTAAACAACTCTTGGAAATAAATTTTTACTTACTTAATTGTCCAATCGAAATGAAACTTTGTATGTATAATAAATGTAGTTTATTATTGTATCTGGCATCTTGGAGCTGATCTGATGATGGAGCCAGCAGATGGATAGTGGATCTTTTCAGGGCTTCTAGTAAACCCTCGAGTAACAATGGCCTGATTTTGAAGCCTGGTTGAAGTGGATAGTTGACTATAATTATTGAAATTGACTTACTCGATATTAATACAATATTTTAAATACTTAACTCAATGTATAGTAGACGAGTAACAAGAGATGATAATTTTTAAATTATCTCTTACACTGAAATAAAAAGTAAAATAACCTAACCTAAGGGTTAAAAATCCCACTAATATTATAAATGTGAAAGTTTGGATGGATGGATGAATGTTTGTTACTCTTTCACGCAACAACCACTGAACCGATTGCGATGAAACTCCGTATCCGATGGCATGTAGATAGCTGGAGACTTGGATTAACGCATAAGCTACTTTTTTTCCCGATATTCGCACGGGATCGGGACTTACGCGGGTGAAACCGTGGGCGCAGCTAGTAAATAATAAAAGTTTATACTGGCGTTATTTAAAAACATTGAAGTAGGCTTTTCTTCTTTAAACCAATTATTAAGTTAAACTATTACGATTACAAAAATAAAAGTTTTAATAGAAATTCCTTAGCCGTTTATATGTGACGAACATACAGCCAGACAGACATGAATTCTAGAAGGGGTCGATTTGAATTCGTTTTCTATACCTACCTGTTTGTTTTTTATAATAAAATACGTTCTATGTACATATTTACCTCTGCGATTTTACTATGGTACTTATATGTTATTATCATTCATCAATCATTGTCTTAACCAGCCTGTCTTTTATAATAACTACCGTTTAGAAGATGTGCAATGGCTTTTTAAGCTTTTGTTCACATGTTTAAACAGTTAATTATTATACTTATATTGTCCCTTTATGAAGACTAATGGTTGAGTCGGCAATGACTGTGGTATTTAATTAATCGATCCAGGTGGAAGTGACAAATGGGGTTAATAAAGGTTACTTTTTATTTAATAAGGACAACACATTTCTATGTGACCGACTTCTTAAAGAATAGAAGGAGAGAGGCCATCTTGTTTAAAGAATGAGCTGTTTTAGTTATGCAAGGTGTTACAATAGCTATAAATTAAAAATTAAAAAAAACCCCGGCTCAAAATAACAAAAATGCCTTACATCATTTTGGAAAAGAGCTGATACTCTTACACTGCTGAACCGATATTAACCAAACATAGCTAAGAACTACCGCAAGGAAACTGGCTTTCCTTTCAAATGAAAAAAACCGCATTGAAATCTGTCCATCCGTTTGAGAGCTATGATGCCACAGACACACACACACACACACACACACACACACACACTTATAACACCCCTCTTTTTGTGTCGGAAGTTAAAAATCTGTGGTCATATTTAAAAAGTGTTTTGTCTAGACGGACAATAGTTGAAATGCGGCTTGGAAAATGCTTTCCCTAGGAGTTACGTTCGCGTATTTTTCTCATGTAACAAAACTAAACTTTCCATTATAGTTTTCAGAGTTCGAAAACTATTTTGTAAAAATCCAAAAAGGAATCTATAGGTAGTAAGACCCCCTTCGGCCAGATTGGAAATCAAGGTTTGGAAACCGGTTTCCATAACAGAATTACCGTGTTCCGTAACTGTGAAGAAGTTGAACTGCCAGATCAATTTATTATATTTTTAATTAGCAGTTCCCGCGCGGCTTCGCTCGCTTGTCATATTTATATATTTTGCGCGGCACCCTACTTCTTTTTCCAAAATAAAAGTAACCTAAGTTACTCCTTATAACACCAGCGGTCTGCCAGGAAAAGTCCCGTAGAAATCGGAACTCGTTCCGAAGATTAGCCGGTACAAAAAGACAGACAGACAAACAACATTTTTAAAAACTGATTTTTACGTATAGGTACGTAGGTACATATTATCATACAAATAACTGTATGAGCTTAAAAAAACTATTATTTTGACATTACAAACAGTCACTTTAATTTAATTTATTTGTATTGAAAGGAGACAACCCTGAAATCCAAGACTCCAAGAAATTTAGTTTTTTGTACTGATGGTGTTGCAGTCATAATAACTAATATAGATGTCTTTTTGGGATCCTATCTTCAAAAGTGCCCCCAGTCCTTTTATCAGCTACTAATTATTTATGGTAACGTAGGAACCGCAACAATATCTACCAAAGTAATTCCTTCCACTATTTTTAGCCAACAAATAAGACTTCTACATAACGCTCGCATAACGAAAAAAACGCTCTTTTTCATCTTTGACCTTCATTTGCACAAGTCTCATTTTGTAGGTAATTTATTTGAAAACAAAATAGCTTTGGGCACATATGACGAAAAACGTACTGGAAACGAGGTATCACATTAAATGTAAAAAATGTCTTTATTTTTCGTTAAATTGGTTAAAAATAACGACGCCACACTTGTCCAGACTGCGGGTATCGAAATTCTTAATCAACGCATTTTTTTACTATTTATCCAAAAATAAAAATGCGAGGTAATCCAAAATTTAGGTATTTTAGTTCCTTGACTGGCCTAAAAACCGAATACTCATATCGCGAATACTCATACTCACATATCAAGTCCAGGCGGATTTTGAATGTGCGGCTACGAATGCTCTAAAGACGTATGTCCTAACGTCATTATCAAAATATGTTATTATCATTATTTAAAAATTTGTGGCGCATGTCGCAAAAATAAAGAATCAAGGCGAAAATTTGAAAAGGCATAGTATGCATTGGCATTTACCTCACAATTTACTGATGCAATAAATGACGATAAAATAAAAAAAACATACTACATATAACCTATTTTGAAAAATATTTGAATAATGCGAAAACAACACTGCAAAAATCAGTCAAAAACCGACGAAAAGAAAATATTATAAAATTTGACATTTGGGCAAATAAAATTCATTAACGATCATATTACAACTGGTCTTTTTAAAGAGATTTGAAAATAGTCCTTTATTACTAGACCTGCCATCACTTAAATTGCCGACGCCGGACAAAAACTTAAAAAAACCCGGACACATGGGTGAAAACTAGATTCTTTTCCGGACATCTTAAAAAAAACGCCGATTTCATTGAAATTTTTAGCTTGTTAACGATTCATGTAACAATTATAATTGTCCGTTGGCACAGAGTGTCCGAGTTTTACCCGGACACTTTTTGAAAACCTCGCCCGGACGCTCCCCGGACACCCTCTAAGCTAGGACAAATCCGGGGAAACCCGGACGGATGGCAGCCCTATTTATTACCAACCACACAACTGAACGATACTCTAGACATACATAATTGCCTATAGGAACTTTTTTTACTATTTAGTTATTTCTAAAAGAAATACAAATCGCGCATATTTAATTTATTAAACGTTTCAACCCATGTAATTACACTCGATTGTTCTACATCAAAACTGGGTTGAGGTTTTCCTTCTAACGCCGCCGTGCTGGTGTTATTCAATTAGCTTTACCTACTATACTCGTATATATATAAAAGCGAAAGGATACTCACTCACTCATCTACTGACTTATCACGAAATCTCGAATGCTACTTGGGGCATGATGATGAAATTTTGTAGGGAGATAGTTTAGTGACAGGGCCGGATTAGGAAGGTCTAAGGGCTCTCTCAAGTTTTCATGGAAGTCCTTGGTTTTTTGAACTAGAGGCCTGAAATTTGATAGGGAGGTAGTATATAGGTAGGACACGTCAGCTAAGCATCTAGCATCATGGATCATAACAAAATTATATGTTTGAAATTTCATTAAAATCGGTCAATCGTTTAAAGCTCCAGGTGGAGTGACGATCTGCGCAAAACAGCAGGAAGAAACTGGATGAGGAGAGCTGACGATCGAGCTCAGTGGTGTATATTAGGAGAGGCCTATGTCCAGCAGCGGGCGATGAAAGGCTGATGATGAAGATCATGATGTTAATTAACATTGTCATAAAGTTGACAACTGTTAGATACAAATAAGTTAGACATCATTAGGTAACAAAAAAAAATAGACATGTGACCATGTCGGTGACGCGAACCCATAAGTTTTGTCCCTACCAAAAATCGCTCAATGCGGTTAAAGAAGCTTTCACTTCAAAATATGTTTATAGTAAAATGTTTTAGTAACTGTGACGAAATAATGATTAGACTATTTATAAAACGCCTTTATTGACTTCACGCGTAACTAAGCAACTAAGAATGTAAACAACTCTTGGAAATAAATTTTTACTTACTTAATTGTCCAATCGAAATGAAACTTTGTATGTATAATAAATGTAGTTTATTATTGTATCTGGCATCTTGGAGCTGATCTGATGATGGAGCCAGCAGATGGATAGTGGATCTTTTCAGGGCTTCTAGTAAACCCTCGAGTAACAATGGTCTGATTTTGAAGCCTGGTTGAAGTGGATAGTTGACTATAATTATTGAAATTGACTTACTCGATATTAATACAATATTTTAAATACTTAACTCAATGTATAGTAGACGAGTAACAAGAGATGATAATTTTTAAATTATCTCTTACACTGAAATAAAAAGTAAAATAACCTAACCTAAGGGTTAAAAATCCCACTAATATTATAAATGTGAAAGTTTGGATGGATGGATGAATGTTTGTTACTCTTTCACGCAACAACCACTGAACCGATTGCGATGAAACTCCGTATCCGATGGCATGTAGATAGCTGGAGACTTGGATTAACGCATAAGCTACTTTTTTTCCCGATATTCGCACGGGATCGGGACTTACGCGGGTGAAACCGTGGGCGCAGCTAGTAAATAATAAAAGTTTATACTGGCGTTATTTAAAAACATTGAAGTAGGCTTTTCTTCTTTAAACCAATTATTAAGTTAAACTATTACGATTACAAAAATAAAAGTTTTAATAGAAATTCCTTAGCCGTTTATATGTGACGAACATACAGCCAGACAGACATGAATTCTAGAAGGGGTCGATTTGAATTCGTTTTCTATACCTACCTGTTTGTTTTTTATAATAAAATACGTTCTATGTACATATTTACCTCTGCGATTTTACTATGGTACTTATATGTTATTATCATTCATCAATCATTGTCTTAACCAGCCTGTCTTTTATAATAACTACCGTTTAGAAGATGTGCAATGGCTTTTTAAGCTTTTGTTCACATGTTTAAACAGTTAATTATTATACTTATATTGTCCCTTTATGAAGACTAATGGTTGAGTCGGCAATGACTGTGGTATTTAATTAATCGATCCAGGTGGAAGTGACAAATGGGGTTAATAAAGGTTACTTTTTATTTAATAAGGACAACACATTTCTATGTGACCGACTTCTTAAAGAATAGAAGGAGAGAGGCCATCTTGTTTAAAGAATGAGCTGTTTTAGTTATGCAAGGTGTTACAATAGCTATAAATTAAAAATTAAAAAAAACCCCGGCTCAAAATAACAAAAATGCCTTACATCATTTTGGAAAAGAGCTGATACTCTTACACTGCTGAACCGATATTAACCAAACATAGCTAAGAACTACCGCAAGGAAACTGGCTTTCCTTTCAAATGAAAAAAACCGCATTGAAATCTGTCCATCCGTTTGAGAGCTATGATGCCACAGACACACACACACACACACACACACACACACACTTATAACACCCCTCTTTTTGTGTCGGAAGTTAAAAATCTGTGGTCATATTTAAAAAGTGTTTTGTCTAGACGGACAATAGTTGAAATGCGGCTTGGAAAATGCTTTCCCTAGGAGTTACGTTCGCGTATTTTTCTCATGTAACAAAACTAAACTTTCCATTATAGTTTTCAGAGTTCGAAAACTATTTTGTAAAAATCCAAAAAGGAATCTATAGGTAGTAAGACCCCCTTCGGCCAGATTGGAAATCAAGGTTTGGAAACCGGTTTCCATAACAGAATTACCGTGTTCCGTAACTGTGAAGAAGTTGAACTGCCAGATCAATTTATTATATTTTTAATTAGCAGTTCCCGCGCGGCTTCGCTCGCTTGTCATATTTATATATTTTGCGCGGCACCCTACTTCTTTTTCCAAAATAAAAGTAACCTAAGTTACTCCTTATAACACCAGCGGTCTGCCAGGAAAAGTCCCGTAGAAATCGGAACTCGTTCCGGAGATTAGCCGGTACAAAAAGACAGACAGACAAACAACATTTTTAAAAACTGATTTTTACGTATAGGTACGTAGGTACATATTATCATACAAATAACTGTATGAGCTTAAAAAAACTATTATTTTGACATTACAAACAGTCACTTTAATTTAATTTATTTGTATTGAAAGGAGACAACCCTGAAATCCAAGACTCCAAGAAATTTAGTTTTTTGTACTGATGGTGTTGCAGTCATAATAACTAATATAGATGTCTTTTTGGGATCCTATCTTCAAAAGTGCCCCCAGTCCTTTTATCAGCTACTAATTATTTATGGTAACGTAGGAACCGCAACAATATCTACCAAAGTAATTCCTTCCACTATTTTTAGCCAACAAATAAGACTTCTACATAACGCTCGCATAACGAAAAAAACGCTCTTTTTCATCTTTGACCTTCATTTGCACAAGTCTCATTTTGTAGGTAATTTATTTGAAAACAAAATAGCTTTGGGCACATATGACGAAAAACGTACTGGAAACGAGGTATCACATTAAATGTAAAAAATGTCTTTATTTTTCGTTAAATTGGTTAAAAATAACGACGCCACACTTGTCCAGACTGCGGGTATCGAAATTCTTAATCAACGCATTTTTTTACTATTTATCCAAAAATAAAAATGCGAGGTAATCCAAAATTTAGGTATTTTAGTTCCTTGACTGGCCTAAAAACCGAATACTCATATCGCGAATACTCATACTCACATATCAAGTCCAGGCGGATTTTGAATGTGCGGCTACGAATGCTCTAAAGACGTATGTCCTAACGTCATTATCAAAATATGTTATTATCATTATTTAAAAATTTGTGGCGCATGTCGAAAAAATAAAGAATCAAGGCGAAAATTTGAAAAGGCATAGTATGCATTGGCATTTACCTCACAATTTACTGATGCAATAAATGACGATAAAATAAAAAAAACATACTACATATAACCTATTTTGAAAAATATTTGAATAATGCGAAAACAACACTGCAAAAATCAGTCAAAAACCGACGAAAAGAAAATATTATAAAATTTGACATTTGGGCAAATAAAATTCATTAACGATCATATTACAACTGGTCTTTTTAAAGAGATTTGAAAATAGTCCTTTATTACTAGACCTGCCATCACTTAAATTGCCGACGCCGGACAAAAACTTAAAAAAACCCGGACACATGGGTGAAAACTAGATTCTTTTCCGGACATCTTAAAAAAAACGCCGATTTCATTGAAATTTTTAGCTTGTTAACGATTCATGTAACAATTATAATTGTCCGTTGGCACAGAGTGTCCGAGTTTTACCCGGACACTTTTTGAAAACCTCGCCCGGACGCTCCCCGGACACCCTCTAAGCTAGGACAAATCCGGGGAAACCCGGACGGATGGCAGCCCTATTTATTACCAACCACACAACTGAACGATACTCTAGACATACATAATTGCCTATAGGAACTTTTTTTACTATTTAGTTATTTCTAAAAGAAATACAAATCGCGCATATTTAATTTATTAAACGTTTCAACCCATGTAATTACACTCGATTGTTCTACATCAAAACTGGGTTGAGGTTTTCCTTCTAACGCCGCCGTGCTGGTGTTATTCAATTAAATTTGTTTCAAAGGTAATATTGTTTCAAATAAATAATACTTAAATAATAGATAATATTATTTTAATTCAAGCAAAACAATAACTTTAGAACAATGTGTATAAATATGGAAATATTGATTGTCGATTAAAAACATATACCAGTACTAAACGAATACTAGTTCGAAATGTATCTGCATTGTTACTCAGTAATGAGCATCAGGCACTCATGTATGAGCTATTCTCAACTTCATGCTTTAGCTGGAGAATCTGGTTAGGATGAGAATATTGTTGACAATTATAACATCTCGCTTCTTGACAGGACAGTGACGTGGAGTTCATGGACAGTCTCGTGCCTTGGGTTTAAAAATAAATTACTGAAACATGAATTATATAGTTAGCGGAATTGTGTTTTAATAGGAGAGTTTTGAACGGCGGTGTGTCATGGATTTTCAGCCTCGTATTTGACAATGATGTATTTTTTGTTTTGTAGACCTGTTAGGTACGTTGTTAGTACTTGATTTAAGTTTGTCATTTTAAAAATTTAAAAACAGAATCTGGATTTTGAAACAGGCGTTAGGTTTTAAGGCGGAACGTAGTTGTTTAGCTCTCCTTGCAGTATGAAGATTCCTATACAGGGTGTCCTAATTAGTGTAAATCCTTCAAAATATGTGATCATCAGATATGGAAGATGCCTGAGCGATGGATTCTTCATTTAACAAAAAAGAAACGTTTTTCAAAGAGACGTTGTCCATCAGTCGCTTTAACTCAATTGTATCTATTGGGTGACTGTAATTTGCGAACAAAAATAACGAAAACAAATACACAATTTCCGATTTAAAACCCATCTTTTTTACTCTGTATATGATGTGTCTTTTATGATATCTAATAAGTAAGATGTTTTTAAAAAAATCTTTCACCATTTGGTATTTAGTCCAAATGGACGTTATAGATTTAATTTATTGTTCTCGGCAATAACAAAAGATAACTCCTATTTGAAAAGAAAAATAGAAAAATATCACCTTTACCACTTCTTATATTTTTAAGACATTTTATGAAATATATTTTTTATTATTTTTATATTCATTTAAAACATTCTAAGTAGCTATTGTATTATTTTCATAATAATAGTAATATATATAATGGTACGGATAGACCATTATTTTCTCTACAAAAGTTTATTTTTTAATTTTTAGTGTAAGGTGTAAGTTTTTTAGTTCTAAATACCGTGTACTCAGTACGTACGTAACGTACTGAGTACACGGTATTTAGAACATTACTTACTGTAATTTAAATTACCGAACTGCAGTTTGTTAGATTCTATTAACTTTAGTTTAATAAGTCCGATACTTTATCGAGGTAAGGTGATAAGATTTTAAGTTTGTCTAGCATTTGATTGAATAAGTTATAAATAAAAGATACAAACAGCTGAAGTTGAACCTCCTCCTTTTTTTAAGTCGGTTAATAACAATAACGTTCACCACTTTAAGCGTCAATGTTGCTTAGCTTCAAGAAAAATCAACAAATACACTACTACTAGTCCTTAATTTCTGAGGATTTCCCTCGATTTTTCCTCAGATGCCATCATGAGATCCGGACTTGGCGACAATGGGACCACCTGGGGAGCATACCCTTTCAAACAAAGTAACAATTTTTTAAATTGGTATACAGATGACGGAAATATCGGTAACAATACATAAAAAATACATACAGCCTAACATAGAACACTCTCCTTTTT
The DNA here is from genome assembly GCA_963859945.1 of Euplagia quadripunctaria. Lineage (NCBI taxonomy): Eukaryota > Metazoa > Arthropoda > Insecta > Lepidoptera > Erebidae > Euplagia > Euplagia quadripunctaria. The sequence goes on from OY982577.1 coordinate 9,633,306, forward strand.
AAAGAAAATGAGGGTGGGCTAGTACTCTCCAGTTCCGAAGAAAATACATCAGGCGGAGAGCGCAGAATAATCTCCGACCTCCATGAGCCCTGGCCTGGGGGTAATGAGGCTGCCCGTTACTCTAGCAGAAGCAGGCTTGAGACGGTGGCGCGACGTGTTCGGTGCGGGCCTCTCTAAACCAGAAGAGGGGTCCTCCGCACGCAATGGTGTGGCTGCCTACTGTTCACCTTTAGCCCCGGTGAGGTAGTGACCCGTGAGGGTTTCCACACAACAAAAAAAGATCGTAAGTCTGAACTGTGTAAGTGTCATTCAAATTTGGCTAGTTTTTAACGAGATCATGCTATTTGCTAGTATTATTTATTATATCACTATTCATTCGAGCAACTTTTTATTTTAGTCATACTTTAGAACACGTCTATATCTAATGCAATGGCATTGGAAAAAGAATGAGCTGGTTCAATTGTACAAAATTTAGTTAAGCTTAACTTGAATCCCTTTGTTAAGTTAAGCCCTTGTTAAAAGATGATTCGTTTTGACAATTCCAACAGATTGTCGCTGGTAACGATGGTCTGATGAAGATGGACCTTTTAATTCGGTTCGCTAATGAAGCGTGATTTCTTTTTGTTTTTTAAACTTTATAGACATTGAATACAATCATATTTAATACTAGCAGCGCCCCGCGGTTTCACCCGTGTAAGTCCCGATCCCGATTTCGGTATAAAAAGTAGCCTATATGTTAATCCAGGTCTCCAGCTATCTACATACTAAGTATCATTGCAATCGGTTTAGTAGTTTTGCCGTGAAAGAGTAACAAACATCCATCCATCCAAACTTTCACATTTATGATATTAGTAGGATTATCAGTATCATTATACAAGGCGATTGCATTATCATTCCGTATGACTCCTATTTACGTAATTATTAGATACGCTTTAGTTATCGTAATCGTTTTCGCAATCATATTTTGATAAATATATGTAGCTGGAGTAATTGGGATTTGGATGTTTACCCATTTATTGCATGATTTTTTCACATTAATGTGGAAGATAACACATTTTTATATTTCACGGCATCTTTCTTCGCAGATTTTATTTATACAAAAGAGCTCGGTAAAGATAACAAGGTGACGTGAATATTTCTAGATTCGGCTTTAGTACTAGGCAGGTTAAGTATCAATGTTAAAATAATAATATTGTATTTATTTTTCCTCCCACAAAGATCCATACAATACATACAGAGTTGGGAAACACAGGTTTTGTATACAGAGTTAGTCATTGTATATCTAATGTAAGCTCACGTACTGTTTATCTTTGTTGGTTGCTTACTTGGTTCACGCGTTCCACATGGTTACATCGAGGCAGGTGACGACGAGGAAGACCAATCCTATAGGTAGAGATGAACGCGTGATCAACTTTAGATTGTCGATTGTTGGTAAAACACAATTAATTTACCTCCTTACAGTCATCGATTTATTGTCCTCTATTACCATTAGGCCAGTAGCGTTAAACATAAATTTTAGACGAATCGGAAATAAATACTACAAAAGGTTTTATCGTTTTAATTTTTCTTATTCTGAAATAAAATCGTCACGAATTGATAACAAGAATTGTGTTTTTATCTTGCCTCCTCAATTTTTATATCATTTGAATAAATCTCATCACATTCTATATGTAACCATTTTTTATATTATATTTATTTATTTATCTTTATTGTACACTTTTAAGTAGTAAATAGTACAAAACAAGTTACAAATGTTAAGGTATAACAATGGGCGGTCTTATCACACACGGCGATCAACAAATTAAAAGTTCACGATTTGATATCACGATAGGCGTCACGTCATGCTTTACGAGTTTTTTATCACGTAATCTTATGACCGAAATTCAGTGGTTTTTCTTGAACTTGAAATGACCAATCTATTAATTTGGTTGATTCTGGTAAAAAAATTTCAAGATTCAACTGTTTTAGAATAGAAATGCACATTTTCTCTTTAACACATCCACCAGTGCGTAGAAATCGTCTTAAATGGTCATTAGAAGCATAGCACAAATCAAAATCTTTTAATTTGTGGAATCTCAACTTATCTTTAGTTAACAAATAATCTTTGCAATATTCGCATTTGAAATGTTTTAATATATTTTTTTTTTTAATTTTTTTTTTTTAAATACATCTCCCGCATTAGGAATTACTCCTGTGTCGCGGGGGACTTTACAAACATACAAACAACGGACACAAAGAACACCCAGACTTGGGTGGGAATCGAACCCACGACCTATGGCATAGCAGTTAGGGTCACTAACCACTAGACCAACAGGCAAGTCACCTATACGTAAACAATAAATGACGAACTTCGAATGCAGCTACCCAATAATCTTCACAATTAACTCTCTTTCTTGGCCTGCTGTTTGATAATCTAGCGAAAAAATGTCACAATTGTTTTGATACCTCTGGCTCTCTATTTGATCCTTGCCACCTTTCCATATTTACTTGTTAAAACAACGAAAACAACAGTTCTTAATCATTATTCCATTTAAAAAAATCATTACTTAATAACCAATTTACTTTACTGTACCTTCGGTATAGCTGTTTTCTTAATTTTCTAAAACCTTTCTTATTTATTGATGTATTTTATTCTTTACTAGCGGCGCCCCGCGGTTTCACCCGCGTAAGTCCCGATCCCGTGAGAATATCGGGATAAAAAGTAGCCTATGTGTTAATCCAGATCTCCAGCTATCTACTCTAATCGGTTCAGTAGTTTTTGCGTGAAAAAGTAACAAACATCCATTCATCCATCCATACTCACAAACTTTCACCTTTATAATATTAGTAAGATTGTACACTAAAAGTATATCCGGGCAATTTTATCCGTATATATAATTGCCCGTGAACTGCTGTATGCAGACGATGCTGCACTTGTTGCCAATTCTGAGGAAGAACTGCAGGAGCTGGTTACGAGATTTGGTCTTGCTTGTCACCAGTTTTCAATGAGTGTAAACACAAGGAAAACAGTTGTCATGGTACAGGGAGTTGATCGCCACCCCACTATAACGCTAGACGGCGCTGTTCTTCAGGTGGTTGAGCACTTTTGCTACCTTGGCTACACTGCAACATCCTCATTGTCAAATAATAAGGTAATAGACATTCGTTTTCAGGCAGAGCCTCCACTACTTTCAGCAAACTTTATACGCGGGTTTGGAAAAATGAAAAACTGACACTTAACACCAAGGTCTTGGTGTACCAGACTTGTGTTCTAAGTGTTTTGCTGTACGGATCGGAGACGTGGACTACTTATTCCAAAGAGGAGCGGAGACTTAACTCTTTTCATATGCGCTGTCTCAGATCTATCTTGGGAGTCACTTGGAGGGATCCTATGAGCAATCAGACTGTGCTATTCAAAACGCGCTGTAGTAGCATTACTGCAATTCTGAAACAAAGAAGACTCAGCTGGCTTGGCCATGTACACAGAATGGATACGCAGAGACTTCCTCGCCAGATCATGCTAGGACAGATTGCGGATTGCCAAGAGACCGGTTGGCCGCCCCTTGTTGAGATTTAAGGACTCCTGCAAGCGAGACATGAACAGTTTTAACATCCAAGTCAACCGCTGGGAGGAGCGCGCTGAGAGAAGATCAGAGTGGCGTCATGAACTGCGAAAGGGAATGGCAAAGCATGATGAAGTCTGGCTGGAAAATCTCAAGCAGAGAAGACTTCGCAGAGCTGCTGGGCCACCTCAGAACTCCCCATATGTTTGTGATCGATGCGGCAAGATATGTCGGTCTGCTATTGGGCTTTTCAGTCACCGCAGAGGCTGTGGATATTCCCCCCCGCACCAACATCCTTAATACACTATAAATGTTGCAACAATCATCTGCAAAAGATGCTGTGGCCAAAGAGACGCTAAAAGTCGATTACATATCTTAAAATCAAGGAAATGGTATGTACAAAGGCGAGCTTAACCCAAACTTGAGTTTTCTTCCAACAAACCTTGGAGTGAATAGAGGATAGTAGAGAACGTTAGAGGCAAAGTCATGTGTACGTTAAACTAATTAGAAATAACAATTAATAGATATACTTAACTTGAAAGTTGTGTAAAATTGAATAAAGTAAGGAAAGGATGTGAACATCTCAACGCCGCCGAATAGGTAGCCAATTCAGTTTCTTTCGAAATTCTGAAACATGATCATATTTTCTCAAGCCAAATATGTAGCGGATGCAAAGGTTTTGCAACCGTTCTAGCTTATTCCAGTGTTCTTCGGTAGCGTCGAGAAAAGAGACATCAACATAGTCAAGAATGGGAAGGAGTAGGGATTGAGATAGGTAGACTTTAGTCTGAAATGGAAGAAAATTTTGAAGACCTTTAAGGGAGTGATATGTTCCAATAACTTTCCTGCTCACCTCTGTTATATGAGTAGTCCACGACATGTTACAGTCTACAAAAACCCCGAGATTTTTGACATGGGTCGAATATGGTATAACAGTGTTATTATATAAGACGGTATTATATAAGAAGGTAGTGATGTGTGGTCGACGCTATTATACATGTACCTGCCACCAATAATGACGGATTGCGATTTAACGGAATTGACAAGCAGTTCAAACGATTTTGCCCATTTACAGATGTTCTGAAGTAGATTATTGATGGCAGCGACAGCTTCTGTGAGTTCACCAGTCTTAAAATGTCGGTAAAGCTGCAAATCGTCTGCATAAAGATGATATCGAGAAGAAATAGCTTTGGTGATAGCATTAATAAACATGGAAAAGTAGAGGAGATAGTACACCACCTTGAGGCATACCCGTAGTAAGGTCACACCAGCCAGAGGATGCCTCTTCCGGGCATATATCGAAATATCGAAAAAATATACAAAATGCAAATAAGATTGTTAAAAGCTATTGTGCTGCTTAATGTAAAATCACAACATGGCGACAATTACAATGAATTGTTTAAATACTGCCAGGTACCAGTACAATCTAAAATAAAAAAATCCATCATGAAAGTAGAAATTGTAAACATAGACCAGCTTTGTGAATAGACCAATAAACACATAAAAGTAATTTAAGACAGCTGTCATATTTGAAGAAATATTCTTTGCCAAATTTTAACAATTTATATGGAACTAGAACATGTCGTTACCTACTACCTGACATTATAAATGGTTTACCAGAACAAATAATTCATAATTATATTACTAAAAACCTTATATAAAAACTTTACAAAAACATTTAATGGAAAATATGTAAACAGTAGTTTGATCTCATAAGCTAGGATGAAAATAATGTAATGTAATATTGTGTGTATATGCATGTGTGCTGCGCACATGTGTGTGTACATACATCGACAAATGTATCTATAAATATGTAATCTTGAATGATTATATTATCATGCGAACTTACGCTGGCATAAAAACCTACGTGGTTTAAGCGAGTAGCTTAGGCTTTTAAATAATAAAAATTGTAAACTTCTTGGTCATTAAAGAAAAAAAAAGAAACAATAAATTGTTTACACTAAAATATAAAATCACAAACATTACGTTAGATACAGAGTTATGTCAGTTTTTTAGTATTATTTTCTAGTAATTCCAATAAGTTTAATTACTCTGATAGCTTGTATAATTATAAAACACTTGACATTGGCGGAATTCCTGCGCTGATTCTTGCGCGGGATAGAGTCCATAATAAAATAATGTAAAATATAAAATGACATTTATAGCCCTGCGATTACTATATTTAGCACATTAGCAGATTCTGTTATAAGCTATGGCTTGTGTAGTCATGGTCGGACCTATTAAACTAACATAGAAAAAATATACAACTTGCAAATCAGATTACTAAAAACTATTTTACCTAAAAATATAAGATCCAGTTGTAATGAAAATTATGACGTATTATTTCATTAATGTAAAGTATTACCCATACAAGATAAAATTAAAATGGATAGACATTATGCAAGCAGAAATTGTACACATTGACCAACTTACTATGCAAAGGTCAAAAAGTAACTTAAGACAGCTGTCAAACACGAAAAGATATGTTATGCCCAATTTCAATAACTTATATTATGGTACTAGAACATGTAGATACATAACTACCTAAAATTCTCCACAGTTTACCAGATGTAATAGTTAATAAATACATAACAAACCAGCCTTACTTGAAAACAATGAAAAATAACCTATTACAACGGATAGAACATAAGCACATAACTACATAGATAAACATCCTTATAGTACATATTGTAAAAATAAACAAGGAAACTCCCACTCGCACAAAAACCTCAGCGATTTGAGCGAGCGGATTAGGTTAAAAATATTGTTAATATGTATTGCAACAGTTTGAACAATAAAGAAAAAAATGTCTATTTATATGTTGAAGATATTAATTTAGTTCATTCGTTTCTTTTGTGAAATTAAAGATAAACTTAAAAAGTAAAACTATATAATATATATATACTATAAATATATAATAAATATATAACTATACTATAGTAAAACAAATTAGTAGAGCCGTTTCCACACACACAAGAAAGTTATTTATATGGATTACACGAATTGCTAGTTTAAAGTATTAAGATAGATATATGAATTAACTTTTTTCTAAAATGGTAACGATGCACATATTTTGAATAATGTAATGCTCAAAGACCTTACAACGTCAAGACTTACGTCAATGGAATATTAATTACATCACTACTTATTACTGTATTGCAGGAACTACCCAGAGGATATGACGCTATATACAGAAGTGGAGTGCCCAGCTGCATTAGTGGTAAGGCGCACCAACGACCGCGACCTTATCGCCGTGGACAGTACAATATAATGTAATATAAATAGAAAATACACGTGCTGATGACGAAGTTCATAATACGTGCTTAATACTCTATTGAATCATCGTATTTACAGAGATTTAATATTTAAATGACGTACAGTAATTTACTTTTACACTTTTTGCTACGTTTGGATACTGAATTCCGAAAAACGTTATTACAGTTGAAATTTTATTGTTACGATCTGTTGGTTGGTGCTCAATCATTTATGGCCCCGCGATTGCGAGGAATTTAAGATTCGAGAGATGGGCCGTGATTCTTCATTGTGTAAGCCTGTCTCATCTTTTCAAATATGTTTGGCCACACGCTTGACAATTCTGTACGACTTTTTTCATGTCCGTAATAAACCAAAGTGAATGTTGTATCCTTAATATTCAGACATCTGAAAACAGTGAATAAGAGAAGGTGAAATTTTGTATTATTTTTTTTGCTGAGTAAACAAATAGTCCTAAAGTGAATAATCGGATTTACAGTCAAATCTCTGTGCTAAATTGGTGGTAATGCCGTGGTGTTTTTAGGATTAATCAAGGGTAGTCTGCCTTGTTGTAATTATAATACTAAAAATAATATCTTACTGATACTATTTGTTACGTTGCCATCGAGAAGGGCCAATCTTTTTCAATGCTTGAGCTTTTATTACTAATATAACAAAAGCTGGAAATAATAGCCTCTACTACTGATACTGCTGTGCGAATAACTACATACTTTTTATAAAACCTGACAGAGGCAGTATCTACGCAAACAAGCTTTGTTAAAAGCGAAAATTACACCGAATATTGATAAATAATACTGTACAATTTCAAAGTTGTTAATATAAGAAAAGCAAACTTATTAAAAAAATTCGACAAGCCAAAACCTTGCACTCATTTAAAAAACAAGTGAAAGATTATTATTTGTCATTATAAATACTTTTTAATTATATTATTATAAATATATGTATATATATTTTAGTGTATGTGTAAGTAATGTGAATATTAATATATGTATGTAATACGTTTATAGGTAACTAGTATAGTATTAAGTATATAACCTTATATACCATACCCTTATATTGTACACCACAGGCTACCCTCAATTATATTTGACAATATCCGTACAAAAGTTGTCTGGAAGAAATCGCCGTGTGTGATAACACCGCCGATTGTTATACCTTAATATTTGTAACTTGTATTTGCACTATTTATTATTTAAAGGTGTACAATAAAAATAAATAAATAAATAAATATTAATGTGTCGAATTAAATTTGAGTATTTACCGATAAAGCTAATATTTCGTATGAGAGATGCTAACATGAATGAAACCATGGGTATTTAATACGAAAATGCTATTGGAATGTCCAGATTTATCTGAAAATGTCTGAATAGAACAATAAAACACAAAATCATTAATATTGACATGAAAATTTCAAAGAATTCGCACCTACACTAACTATTCAGTAATCTGAAGCTATTTTAACGGCAGCCATACATATTACGGTGCAGCAGAGAAGTCTGTAGCAAATAAAGTATTGGAATCGGTACGAGATCATTTTAAACGTTCTCCTTCAATCTTAACAGAAGACTGCTGTGACATTATTGGCAAAAATGTGGCGATGAAACTGAGGGCTTGATTGTTTGCTTGAGATGCGAAACAAAGTAGTTTTGAAGCAGAAATAGGACACCTCACTCCCGAGCACGCTTATATTAACATGAGAGATATTTTGAGACAAAATCAACAAAGCTATGTTCCTGTTCAGTGATATCGACAACAGGTTTATCAATGCTCTCCTGCTAGGACATATACCCTTGTAACTTTTATTTCTTAAGGAAGTCCTAGCCCATCCTGTCTTCCTTTTCATTCCATTTAATATTCAGAGCATCTTTCTCAATCATTTAAAACTAGCCATCTACCCAACAGTCCCCAAGCCATTCCCTTCTCTACACAAAATGCAAACATCTACAATTCCGGGAAACCAGCCCCGTGAAAAAGATGTACTTGTGTCGATTCCAGATTCTGCAGCGACACTTCTTAATAATGTCAGTGCTGATAAATATATAACTTGTACGCGACAGTTACATTTTTGTAGTTTTTTAAATAAAGTTGTAATTTTCTTAATAAATATTATCCGTAATAAATAGCAGTGTTTTAATTATTCACCTTCAAATAATCTCTTCTAAGAACTTTATACAAGGCCTCACATGATTCAGGAATAATTTTTTGAAGCGCTTGAGGTGAAGCAATTGCTGAAAATTTGTGAAGTGCGATAAAGATTGAAATAGATTTTTTTTAAATATTTTAAGGTTCAACTGGCCTAGTCCTCTTTTTGGGTTGACTGATTAACTGTCCTTAATTTCCTTGGATTTCTCTTTTTCTAGATAAGCAATTCCTTCCCGTTTCTTATTCCCTTGTTCAAATTGTTCGGATCTAAGAGATTTAGCTTGAAACCATACAAAGTTCAAACGTAAGTAGTACCTGTTCGAAAGTAAACTGGGCAACCCGTATTCAGAATTTTATTAAAATTTGCATTTAAACCATTCAAAGTGACCCCAAATTTTGTATTTTGACTTATGATCATGAACATTTTCCAATTTAGTCATAAACATAAGACATATTGAATGCATACAGTAAAATTATGACCAATGTCTAAATTTTCTGTAAAACATAATACTTACCGAAAATGTGCAGCAACTGCGTAGTTAGACGGCACTGGAAACTCTTATAATACGCACGCACTTTGAAGTAAAGACAAACAGAGCGTCAAAATGTTTAACACTTCATTTGAAACTGGTCATTATTAAATTTACTTAAAACATTCAATTTCACCATCATAAAATTATATGTTGTGCATAAATAAGTCCTTGCATTAAAGCAACGACTTATTTCATAAAAGCAAAAAAAAAGATTATTTGATATTTTTTGTTTAGTTACCATGAAATTCAATGTTACCCAAAAGGACTGTAGATGACAAAATTTGGGTGTCAGCATTTGTATCTATATTAAAAATAGTTAGACAATTCAGCCACTATATTTAATAGAAAAATATATTTAATTTTTATTAAATGGTTTTGACAAAAAGCTAAATATTTTAATCATTTGGCAGGCATTCTTCCTCCATTATTAGTGACAAATACAAGCAATTGAAAAATAATGAAATAAACAAATTGCCGTTAGACTGCAGCTGCGGTAGTTTCTACATAGGCCAAACGAAGCGAACTATTGCTGAAAGCATCAAAGAACATATCGCTGCTATGAAGAACCGACAGACGAGCAAATAGCGATTGCAGATGTTCTATACTCGATACAGGCACCAGTCCAAGGACTGGATTTCACTGGAAACTTAGAACTACAATGGACTTCATTTTATAGTAATCATCACTACATATGAATGCACTCCCTCCTGAGATTAGGTTGTCCACCAACAGAGACACGTTTAAAGCTAAGGTCCGTGAATTTTACAGGAAACAGTTGGTAGAAATATCCTCATAACCTCATAACCAGAGGTATATTTTGTTTCTATATTTAGTATTTATTTGTATATGTATTTATCTGTAAGTATTTATGTAGGTATGAATTATGTATAATAAATTGTATTTGTATGCAAATTATAAATTTCTTTAAGAAATTTCGTTCTTAAACACCTGCCATGTCCCTCACTGAATCATCCAAAGGTTGACTGGTAGATAATGCCATGTGGTATTAAGTCCGCCTCGTGCAATGTAAACTGCAAGAAGTTTTAAATAAATTTTAATAATATAAAACAAGTTATTCATGAGGAAGATTTAAGTGTATAAATTGTTAAGATTTTGTGTAAATTGATTGAAATATGTTGATGATTGTTAAAGATGTCTGCTGCTACCTGTGCTAGCCGGGGCGGGTTGCTAGTAATCAAATAATACAAAGTGTGAAGAAGGCTGACCTCCAAAAATAGGATTACAATAAAAATTGTGTTTATGATGTAGTTGAGGAACTTTAGATAGATTTTAAGAGTATGTTAAAAAAAGGAGCTACTTAATATTATAGGTACTTTAACTCAGTCTGATTTGAAAAGTAGCTCCTAACCGTTGTAGCCGAGCAATTATTAAGAAATAAAGGTTACATCTGATAATTATAAAATTGCTTGGGATAAGTTGAATAATACCTACAATAATAAACGGTTTCTGTCAAATAATATATTAAAACTTTTGTTAAATCAAAATACTATGTTACATGAATCTGCTTCTGAAATTAAGTCATTATTAAACACAACAACAGGATGCTTAGGTTCAATAAAACAAAAGTTGCTTTTCTTGGGAGTTAAAGACATCAGCAGAAGGTAATGACGAATTGCCTAGTTTATTACAATTCTTTGAGTACCTTAATAGTCGCTTTCGAGGGCTTGAAAATTTAGAAGGCACGCCTGATGGGCGTAGGAAAGACAGAATATGCAAGGAAACGCAATCTTTTCATGTTGTTAAAAATAAACAAGGTGCAACTTGTACATATTGTTTTGCAGAGCACAAAATCACGACTTGTACGAAATTTGGTAAGCAATCTAATGACCAACGACGTGAGTTCGTACTGGAAAAAAGTTTGTGTTTTATATGTTTTAATAGTAATTACGCTGCCAGGTTCTGTAAATCTTCGTTCTAGTGCCAGGTGTGTAAACGTCGTGTGTGTGCGTACGTGTGTTTCCGGGTTGGTTGATGAGATCACTAGTGCCACGAACGAGGATGCCTCCTCAACGAGGCTGGAGGATAGTAAAGACATGGTGGTCCACACGGAAGGATTAAGACAGCAATTGGTCTCGCATCGTTCGACAGGGAACTGTAGAAAAATAGTATTGTTAGCGACAGCCTTGGTAAAGGCTCAGTCGAAAGATGGGAGCTATCTTGTTGTTAGGGCTTTATAAGACCAAGGGTTGCAGAGATCCTTTATAACCGAGGCAATGGTTCAAGATTTAGGTCTTAAAAAGTTTGAAAACACAAAAAACACTGAGTTAGGTGTAGGTAGGGATAAAAATTTCACCTACTGAACTTTAATTAACATCTATTTGGTGGGATGGTCCGGAATTCTTAAGGCAGCAAGTGATTGAGTATAAAAAGTCTAAGAATAACAGCACCGATTTGGAGGAAGTTGTGAAGTGTGTGAAGTGGAGAAGAACACACAGTCACGATTGATCACGGGTTTTGGAATCGGTTTTCGTCTTTTTCTAGGTTGCTTCGAGTGAAAGCTTACTGTCGCAAGTTTATAAATCTTGGTAAGAAAGGATGAGCTAGACATTGTGCAATGTACCGAGTCAAACAAGAACTTGAGGATGCATTATAGATTTGTGTTAAAAATGCCAAGAAGAAGAGTTTGTCGAAGAACTTAAGGCATTAAAGAGGAACAAAATTTTTGATAATAAGAACAGTAACCTAAAGTCATTAAACATATTTCTAGACTCAACGAAATTATGAGAGTTGGAGGAAGATTGGAGCCAGCCACTTTTATGCAGCGGCGTAGATTATGCGAGCCCTATAAATATAAGAATATCTAAGGGTCGTGGTAGTAAGTCATTTAAGGGATACATTGCTTTGCACTTAGAAGCAGTAAGTGACTCCTCAGTTCGGAATGCAGAAACGCAGATCTTCTTTATCAGAAGAGTTTTGGGGGCGTTTAAGCGGTTTGTGGCAGGGTGAGGTCGAGTGGCTGAGTTGTTTGGTGACAACGGCATCAACTTTAACAACCAAATTATATCGTCGGTAAACCGAAGGTGAGTGCTGCATTCGCCGTTAATATTGATGCCAAGCCCTTGCCATTCCAGGACCTTAAAGGCGTCTTCAAAGTGGCAGTAAATAGTTTCGGAGATACACTACATCACAGAGACATCTCCCTGTCTTACGCCTCTCTTTAAAGGAATCCCCTTCGAATTGTGTTCCTGTACTCGGACTGACATTGTGGCGTTGCTGAACAAACACTTCAATACTTCGATGTACCGGTTGTTAACTTGGCATCGCTGGAGAGACTCAAGCACAGCCCATGTTTCGATCGAATCAAAGACTTTCTCATAGTCCATAAACGCTAGACATAATGGCAAGTTATACTCTTCGGTCTTCTGTATAACTTGCCGAAGCGTGTGGACGTGGTCTATGGTACTGAAGCCTTTTCGAAACCCGGCTTGTTCGGGAGGCTGGAATAATTTTTGCTTTGGTTGGCCTATAAAGGCCGATAGCGGTACTTTAACGTTTTGCACAACTGTAACACCTTTGTACCTGCCCATTCTTGAAAACACTATCACATAACACAATGTCATAACACATAGCACAGGCATTCTTGTGTAGGGCTTTTTTCTACAAGGCGTGGAGTAGTCAGAGCAGTGGAAATATGAGTGAAATTAGTCTCACTGAAAACAATGTCTAACTAAAGACTTCGAATACATAATAATATGTATCATAATTACGCTTCCTTTATCTAAAAATTAAAACATGTTTTTTTTCACAGTAGCTCGATAAACATTTTGAGGTTCAAGGTTAAAGTTTGTGAGTTTGGATGTTCGGGGTAATCTCCGGTACTACTGATCCGATTTTGAAAATTATCTTAGTGTTAGATAGCCCATTTATCGAGGAATGCTATAGGTAATATAACATCACGCTACGACCAATAGGAGGATCAATGAAAAATGTTGCAAAAATGGGGAAAATTTACAAACGCAGACGAAGTTGCGCGGGTCAGCTAGTATTGAATATTATCAGTACTATTATACAATAGGATTGCACCACCATTACGTATGAGGAACTTTTTACATAATTATTTGATAGGCTTTAGTTATCCTGATTGTTATCGATCATCATATTTTGATAAACATATCAAGGTTAATTGTGATATGGATATTTACACGTACTTTTTTTTATAAATTTTTATCACAAATATCGATGATAACATTTGTTCATGATGATTGCACTATATTATTACTACAGTTTGACGAATTTTGCATGTTAGTGCATAGCAATACAAAGCTGATGTAATTTTAATGTAATTATTAGTAAATAAATTTTTTAACATATTTTACAAATCAAACGATAGCTCCATAAGATAGTAGTGAACACAAAATAAAATAAATTTCGTAAACACGGGATCTATTATGAACATGAGTCATGAGCATGTTTAAGTAAAGCATAGCATAAATACTGCACTGGTAATTACAAACGCAATACATCACAACCAGTAGGAGACCGGAACTAGGTAGGAGAAGTATCAGTGCGTTAAAATGGATAAAGTCAGAATGTCGTAGGGTTAGGGCTGGGTTACTTCGGTCTCGTCTGTTCTGCTGTCCGTTAAATCCATTTTTAGCTATAAAAAAAAATAACCACTAAAAACCTAAATACGTATTATATTATACTCAAACTTTACTGAAAATATGTAGAATAAGTTAGTGAAACAATATTGAAAATTGGTCCATTGCTTTTTAAGAAAAACACGGTCATACAAACATACATACATTAGTATCTTCCTGATAAAAAATATATTAACAGTAGTCTGCAAGCATTGCAGGGGTCCATTTCCCCAGAAAACGCTTCTCTATTGGAACAATATTTTGGTGAAAACGCTCGTGTGCTTGTTACTCACTCCACCTATATTTTAATAATCTATGTGTGAGTGCAGAAGGTGCATCTTTAACGACTTTTTGCAAAAGAATTGATGTACAAAGGTTTTAGTGAGTGACGGTTAATTTCTCTAAAAAACACGTTTTTAATTAAATGTTAAATAGAGGTTGAATATTAAATTAATGAACTCTCCATTGATTTAATCTTGCATATAATGTTTTAGATGATTTTTCTTTACACAAATCTTAGTCTTTGAGCTCAGATTAATTGATCAAATGTGGTGTTTGAGATGTATCTGTTACTTGAAAGTAGTTCAACGTGACTTAGGTACTGGAAGATCTTCCGCATATGATGATGGTATTGTTACGGAAGACATCTGACCGTATTTTATTGCGCTCTTAAAACTTTTGACATCTGTAAAAAAGAATTACAGTCACACACGTGATCCTTAGGTTCAAGCCAAATCATAGGTTGAGGAAAATGTATCTTTGTTGGTTTCCCATTGCACCAGTTCTTCAAATTCTAGTAACATCAGTAAAAACACATCTATGGCACCCAATATTTGTCACGGTTGCGAATGTCTAAACCAAAACATCCACGCTAATACTTCCTAACTACTAATAAAACAAATCCAGAGAATTAACACAAAAGCGAGACATGGTGACGGAACTAAATGTTTATTGATATTAACATAATCCTTCGATAGATTCAGTAATTCCTTCGATAGATGGCTACCACCACTTTTTTTCCACTAAATATATGAGTCTGAGCCAAACCTTCTTGATGCGGATTGCTTACAGGTTCATATTCCTAGCTGTATTACAATGCTTGGTATATATAGATCTCCATCCTTTAGAAACACGGATAATTTCACAAATTCTCTGGAATCCGTAGCAAATTGTATGACGAAAAGTCCCTGTCAAGTAATTGCAGGGGACATTAATATTAATATTAATCAACCTAAAACATGTACAGAATACTTAAGTCTAATGGGTCATATAGATTACCAAGCAGCAGTTGAAAAAACAACCAGAGGCACCGCGTGTCTTGATCATGTCTTCATCAGTACCAAATATAGTTTGGAATCACTGGTTTGTACCTAATCGGTGACAGATCATGACGTAGTTATGGTAGGCATAAGTTTAAGAACTCCAAAGCCAACCAAAAGAACTCGAACAAGGCTTGATTTAGAAGCGATAATGCTAGAGGTGCAGAATATTGATTGGCAAACAGTATACAGCAAGTCGTGCCCAAACGAAACTACTCAAGAGTTTATGTCCACATTAATTTCTATAATAGACAAACATACTCAAGTAACAAAGGCCAGGCGCTCTAAATTTACGTTCAAACCATGGAAGACTCCTGGACTCATAAGATGCTCGTTACACAAAGACAAGCTACGCAAAGAGGCCCGTAAAAATCCTGAAGACTCTGTTAAAATACACATCTATGAGCGATATAGAAATTTTTATCAGAACCTTATTCGAAAGTTAAAAATGCAATATGACCAACAAGAATTGGAGCGGAATGCTAATAACTCACGCAAACTATGGGGTTCTATAAAACGAATGACACATTCTGTTCCAAACAAAACACATGCACAAGAACTCTGCAAAATCAAAGACTCGCCCATAAGCTCACTAGATTTTTGTAACACATTCTATGCTTCTTTGGGACATCGATTGGCAGATCAAATACAGTTAGTATTTGATCGGTTAAAGGCAACTGAAACCTCATTAGCTTCCAAAATTAAAATTTCTGTCACTCCATCGAATTCTTTGTTTCTACATCCAACTTCCCTATTGGAAGTTGAGAGTATCATACTCCAATTTAATGGTAATAGTGCTCCCGGCTTTGATAAAGTTACGAATCAGCTTGTCAAGTTAATAAAAAATTACATAATTGAGCCATTAACATACATTTTTAACTCGGCTATTTCTTCTGGAGTATTCCCTAACATATGGAAAATGGTAACTGTAACTCCAGTATACAAAGGAGGAAAAATAGGGAGTCCTAATAATTATAGACCCATTTCTCTCCTTAGTGTTTTTTCCCAAGATACTAGAGATAATAGTTAACAACCAACTTGTTAAGGTTTTGGAGTCACATCAGTTACTATCCACTCACCAATTTGGTTTCCGTCAGGGGCGTTCCTCGGAAATACTGTATCTATTCCCATTTTATTGAAGAAATTGGAAATCATTGTAGTCAGAGGAATTAGTCTAGATTTCTTTCGAAGTTATCTCACGTCTCGGCGACAGTGTTTGAAGTTTGATGGTTTGATTAGTAACACACAGGAAGTAACCTATGGAATACCGCAAGGTAGTATTTTGGGTCCGACCCTCTTTCTGGTTTATATTAACGACCTGTCGGCAAAAGAATATATCGGCGATGCAGAAATAATTAACTATGCCGATGACACCGTTATTATGTTTCATGGGAGGTAGTGGAGCGAAGTGTTCGATGTTGCTCCGAAGGGTTTTAATCGAGTGGTTAACTGGTTAGACAATAATCTCTTATCACTTAACGCCAGTAAGACAAAGGTAGTATGTTTTCACAAACCTGCATCCTCGGCGCCTCCTATAGGATTGAACATCATAGCTCACGCGTGCAGCACTGACATTAACTCACCGCCAGGCTGTGATTGCATTCTAATAAATAGAACGAAGTTCACAAAATATCTAGGAATTATCATAGACGAGAAACTCACCTTTGGCGAGCATATTGCAGCTACGAAAATGCTACGAGACGTGGCTCCGATAAGCTTCTTAAGGACTGTATACATTACTCTATGCGAATCGATTATATCGTACTGCATTACAGCTTGGGGAGGAACTAATATTACTCACCTTATAGGTTTGGAAAGAGCACAGCGTGCAGTTTTAAAAACCATGATTAAAAAACCTTTTAGGTTTCCAACTACCTCATTGTATAATGAAACTCAGGTGCTCAGTGTCAGAAGGCTTTATGTCCTAAAAATTACACTTAAGACACACAAAGAAATAGTTAACAACAGTGACTTTGAACACATGATCAAGAGACGGGTCTACAGACTCCCTCTCGTTAAGGTAAATACCATATTTGCAAAACGATTCTGTGCCTATATGAAGCCTTTTGTATATAATAGATTTAACAAAATATGCAGCCTGGCCAATGTAACGTATCGAGAAGCTAAATCAGTAATACAGAATAAACTACTTATCTGGACTTATGAACAAACAGAGAGCTTTTTAAAGCCATTAATTTAATCTGAAGACTTTAATTTTAACTATATTTATGTACCTACAAAATTGCTTTAAATAATTAATATAATTTTATTTGAATGATATTTATTTATGATTTGATTCCATCTGAATGATATTTATAATAAGATTTAATTGTTATTTTAATCTACTGCATGAATTTACATAACAAATAATTCATAATAATATAATTAACAAATATATTAAAAATTAGTTTAAAATACTAGAATAATAAAATAATTTTGTATATGTTTTACCGTAAGCATGTGATACTTACTTTAATAAATAATATATTCATGTACGTCAATCTATTGGTAAATCTGGCTATAAAGACCTCCTACAGGACTGGCTAAGCCTAGTGTAGGAGGTTTTTGGAATAATCAGACTAAACGTTCTTAGGAAACTGTTATAATTTTGTAGTAATATTTCTTATTTTAATATGAAGACTTTTGACAAATAAATATTATTATTATTAAAATATTATCATGATCGATTTTAACAAAAAAATAGAGCCACCCTACTAAATTGATTAAAAAATTTTTATTGATTTTTTCAAGTCAAATATGTTCTTTTCCTTACGAGATTATTATTTCTCAGGTATAACAATAGTTAGTATAACAATAACTCTATATAGTGTATGACTATTCACTATACCACGCACATTTGAACGCTTCACCACCTCGGCAACTCACTATAGACGCTTTAGTAGCAGAATATCAATGCAAGCCGACACGTTTGCACTCGCCTGTTGTTGTGGTGTTTTGTGCTAACGAATCATTGTACTATCGAAAAGATATAGTATATTGTTAAAGAAGCTCGCAATGCCAATCGATACCGGACTAACTAAGAGGCACAGACTATCTATCCGTAGATTGCTACGAGTATATATATATATTTATGTTGTTAAAAATGTAAATGCTACTGAATTTTTGAAATTCGAATTCAGAAAGATTCGACACAATGCTACAATCAACTTCTAATGGTTAAATCGTAATATGATGAAACCTGGGTATGAATTTGTCTTTACAATATATTGTTTCTAAATATATTTAAAATTTCATATATTCAAAGAGGTTGTCGTCATCTCTGTAGACATGGGCAAGGTCTGTTTACGGGTAGGATTTGCTATCTCTGAATTTGTTGATGACTACGAGGGAAATTGTCTACTACCGAAAATCAGTTCTTCCTAGCCAAAAGATCTAATATTGCACAAGCTATACAACTTTTACGTTTTAGAATGTTCGACTCCTACATAATCAATTCATCGTATCCTCGTCGATTTACCCGAAGGTTGTGGGATGTACTCTAACTTATTATTTTAAACTAGGATAACGTCGCGTGACATAATTATATACATTTTACATACGTTTAGATTTAGACTTGCAGAAACCTATAGTTTTTATATTATTCATTTACCGCTAAAAGTAAGCATTAACTAAATTAAACGTTTAAACAATACATACATACAAAATACAAATAATTTAATTATAATCACTTATTGTAGAAAACTTCAACTAATTATTATCGTAGAACAAATATCTGTTTGAGGTTTTCCCTCTGACGCAGGTGTCATTCAATTAAAATCATTTCATTGGCAATATTACATTGTTTCTATTAAATAATGTTATTTAACTCAAGCAAAACAATAATTTCAATACAATGTCTATAAATATAGTAATGTTGTGGATAAAAAAAACAATCAGTTGTAATTTGTCCAAAACGATTTCTAGTTTAGTGTGTATTTGCATTCGGTCGCCAAGAAGAGATTTACTTCCTCCTGCCACCACTATATCTAGAGCGTAGATTCCTCTTAATTCGCTCGTGGGAAATCCACAATGCCTATGTATAGGCGTCGCGTGTTTACATGATTAAGTTGCAGGATCACAATAGTAGTGGAACGTAGTAGGGGGACAGCCTCGTGCTAGACACGTGGCCTTCCAGGGAAACTATTTATTGGAGATAAATTAGACAGCTAGGTCACAAGTTTTCACAGTTTATAATTTAGTTTACAGAAAACTATTACAGATTGAAATTCGAGGTCGTAGAGACTGTTAGGCTCAGAGCACGAGACTTTGATCGTCTTTTCGTCGTATTTTTAGAAATAAATAAAAGTCACAAAGTCCCAGGTCGGGACTGTAAGGAGGATGACTCACTAGTTCCTTCGATAGACAAATATTCAATAGTCCGTCTGGCGGAGTGAGCTGGAGTGTTGGCGTGGTGGAGGAGGATTATGCTTCTTGGGCGCTGCTGTCTAACATTTTTTAAGAAAACTGGTAGTCAACGGCTGACATACGAATCTGCAGTAACAGTCCTTTTATCTTCTAGAATGCAATGATTGTTTGCGAAATGACCCGTCTTTTTCCCATGATTTCCGCCCTTCTTAACTTTTGTCGGCAAATATTCGAATGGAAACATCCATTGCGCAGATTGTCTTTTGGTTTCGGGTTGGGAACAATTTATTCAGCTTTCATCACTTGTGACGATGTCATATACAGCATTCGAGTCACCTCCGTCGTACTTTTCAAGCTATGAGCGGCACCAATCCAAACGACGTTTTTGATCTTCCGTCAAATTATGAGGTATCCATCTAGTACAAAACTTCATGAAAGGCTTTTTGTACTTGACTCATACCAATGCCTAAAGTTGCCCGAATTTGTTGATATATCACCTTTCTATCAGCTTCTATCATTAGTCGCACAGCACTCACGTTACCTTTAGTAGTCGCCGTAGAAGGACGTCCGTCTCGAGAATCATCAGTGATACAATTTTGGAAAAAATCATCCAGAGCGGGGCTTGAACCCACGACCTTCCAGTACCGAGGGGACACTACCAACTGAGTTACCAGGAACTGCTCTGGATGGTTTTTGGTGGCAACATATCGAATTTCGTTTGCAGTGAGATTTATAATGGCCAATGTTTCCGGCACCTTGAGGTGGAACGTATTCAATAATTGAAAGTGACTGATAACCGTTATTATTCAAAATTAGACAATAAGGCACATTGTTAATGAAAATATATTTGTTTGAATTTAATTCAAAAGGTAAATGATTTTCCGCTATTACAATCAGTTCTACGACATCGCATCATAAATTTGTTCATTGTTAATTAGTCCATCAGCTGGTTCTTGTAACTCATTAATTGGCCTATAGATGTCTAAATTCAGAACTGGTACCTTTCTAGTCACTTTGTTAATCGGACATCCAGTATTGGAACATGATTCAGCTTCATCTGATCTATATATGCAGTCAAGTAATATGCGTTTAAACCAATTGTTAATATTGCAATCATAATTTTGACTGGCCTGTTGGTCTAGTGGTTAGTGACCCTGACCGCTATGCTTATAGGTCGTGGGTTCGATTCCCACCTGAGTCTGGGTGTTCTTTGTGTCCGTTGTTTCTATGTTTATAAAGTCCCCCGCGACACAGGAGTAATTCCTAATGCGGGAGTTGTCTTTTTAAAAAGAAAAAGAAAGAAAATAAAAAAGAAAGAAATAATTGATTTCAACTGTTGAACCACATTCTTTTGTTATGAAATACTTTTGTGCTATTTCTGATTGCGGCTATATACTTCTTGAGTGTTTTTATTATCTGAAATACTTCTAATAAATCGGCAAAATATGTGCTCGCTATTTCGAATTATACGATTTACATTATATCCATTGATATATGCAATAGCCAAAGTTTGACCTACAGAATCTATAACGCAAGTATAGTTTATTATGATCCAAACATTACCAATTTGTAATCTACTTCCATTCGACAACAATAAAACCATTTTACTTACATTAGTTTTTTTAACTTTCCTTTTTTTGTATACCTTTTCCTTGCCAGTTTTCTATATATGAAGGTAACTCCGTAAAAATGGAATCATCGGTAAAATCATGAGACGATCTTTTTATTTTTTTTAGTGGAATTTTACTATCTAGGTTGGAATATTATGACAAAGGTCTCTTAAATTTTTTCTTGTGAGGCAGATTACTCATTGTAACCTTAACCTCCCCTTTCAAAAATTCGAGATGTTTCATTACAAATTCATCTGTTCGTAGTCTATTAGATTTTGTATTAATTTGTAATAATAGCCTCTTGATATTTTTGAAATGAGACTCGGCGTTCGAAGATGTCGGATTAATAATATCAGAATCATAAAGTTTCTTTATGACATTCGACCACAAAGGAAATTGAACTATAAACGTGATAAAGTCGCAATCAAAGCAAGGAAATAATACAAGTTCTCATGTTCACCGATATCAGAATCGTCACAGAGAGTTGCAATTAATTTTTCTGAATCAACTTTATTATTGAACCAGGTTGGAAACATAATTTTTGATTTGATTTGATTGAATAGATTGACATACTTCATCATTTAATTTATCTTTCTATTTCTGTGTTTTTTGTTTGGAAAAGACTCAACTTTTTTAATCTGTTTTTGGCCTCTTCACATCGACTAGGAACCCCATTTTTGTTCAAGCCATCACGTTCACTTAATATTACGATTATCATATCATACAAAATGTTTTTCGCTTCCTCGTGGTCATCACACTTTTTTAACTCCATTAAGCATTTAAGATAAAATTAATTTACTCTGCTATCAACGTGTTTTAAGCAAAATAAGTTGAAAAGAATTTTCACGAAATTACTTATATCAATACGTATATAGCATGAATTTGGAAGTTTTTGCCCTTTTCCTAATTTTTTGTACGCATCTTCTATACATACATCATTCATCATGTGGGTCACAGGGATACTACTTTCATTTTCTTTGGTCTTCATAACGCATACATAAAATAATAAATGATTGTGAATATTTATTGTTGTGCGATGGCCCAAATTCTTTTAATATACGTCTGGACGTATATCAAAATAAAGTAAAATAAACAAATTAATTGTTAGTATAGATGCCACCGGTGGCATCTATACTAACAATTAATTTGTTTATTTTCTTAAATTCTTCTTGAATTGGATCCCAATAATAAATATAAAATGGGTATAATGAGATATGTTTGATTGCTTCCTTGTATGGAGATATTTGAGTCATCATCCATAGCGACTGAATTTGGTTAGGGTCATAGTAGGAGCTTCTTTTTTCTTCACATTTAATCTGACGAAGACAACCTACAGTTGGTAGATGCGGTGGTTCCGTTTCACCCGATATCATTTTTTGATTAGCCATTTCATTGCGGTATGCAATCGCAGATAAATGTTTAAGATTGGCAGACAACTCACAACTTTAATTTTTTTGGCTCGTGAACGAATTTTTCATCATAGCGGCTTACGACACATTTACAATGAGAAATTTTATCTGCAGGCGAATTTATTGTAACCTCTATTTTTGCTTGACATTGTTTGCAGAATCCATTGCATGTTATTTTTATATTTTTTATATGTACTGTTTAAATAACAAACACATGGTTTTTTAATAGCTTCTTCAATTCATCTCGTAATATGTGAGCCCACTGGTGTTTTGGCAGTACACTTTTAGATAGTATTAAAGATCTTGCACCCTGGTTAAGTTCCACACACCTTTTTATATTTTTTTTTATATTTGTTCCCATTTGTCTATCATGAAATTAATTTCAAAGAAGACTTACAATTAACTTTTTCTTCAGGTTTAATTGACGACGTCTGCTGTTGCATTTCACTTTCACCAGAATCAGAAACAAAAAAAACGTTTTTTTTTTTTTATAGACAAATATACTGCTTTTTGCGAAATTCTATTTGATAGGGCACATGTAATTTCTTTAAATAATTGGTCGTTTGGTAACGGAATATTGTTCTCGTCATCAAAATACTTTTTGTAACGTGATAGCACACTTTTCTGTTCATCTAAAGGGACAATAAACTTTTTTCCCCTTTTCATTATTTATTTAACGTAACACACAAAACACTTAGATTACGTAAACAGGTAAATATTAATTTATAACTATCACAAGACTGTGCTGTGTTCAATATAATCAATAGATGCGAAAAAATATTATCGTAACGGGAGGTACTTAGAAAATTTATTTGAATAGT
Organism: Euplagia quadripunctaria; assembly: GCA_963859945.1. Lineage (NCBI taxonomy): Eukaryota > Metazoa > Arthropoda > Insecta > Lepidoptera > Erebidae > Euplagia > Euplagia quadripunctaria. Next base: position 9,656,921 of record OY982577.1, read on the forward strand.
TGGTAAGGTGTTTTATTTTAATGAATATCGATACAAAGTTCTTTATAATGCATAGATTAACACTTTATTTCATGTCACTTTTTTGTGAAAGTATTATTAATAAATAATTTTACTTTACGACGTTTATTATATACATATAACCTATGTTTATTTGTTTAATTAACGCAATGGGAAGATGTATTCCTATAAAAAGAAACAATTTTACAATCGTTTTAATTACTTTATTTCAGTACCCGTAGTTCATTCCCTGTAAAGTTTTCAAAATATCATAACTTTTTACTTGTTAAAGCTACAAAGTGGACATTGAAAGACGTGAGGGTAGCATTCAGGTAGTAATTACTGAAGTAAAAATAATAACACGAATTTGAATAGTTTACACAAACGGAGAGTTGACCAGCTATCCTGATATCAGAATGGTTGGTCATTTTAAAGTCCCTTTATTTTGTTTCAAAGTTAGGTAGCAATTAATTGACTATAGGTAGTATAGGTAGCAATTTTTGGTCACCAGCCTGACGCGAACCCATACAGACAACCAGCCATTCTGACGCTCACTTCAAAGGAAGAAGTATTCTGATTTAGAGCTATTAAGTATTTTGTAACTCTATCATATTACGTCAACGTGTGTTAATAAGGGATACATAAGTCACTAAAACGCTACATTGAAAATTTCCTTCGACTGAAATTTCCGACTTGTTGCGTATTCAAGCCTTATCACTACGGCCTTCCTTCTACGGCTACTACTGAACATAACCTGTGTGCTGTATAGCTAATGGTAGAAGCTGATAGAAGGGTGACATATCAACAGATTTGGGTAGCTTTAGGCATTGATATGAGTCAAGTACAAAAAGTTTTACATGAATTTAAGCGTCAGAAAGCTTTGTACTAGATTGATACCTCATAATTTGACGAAGATCAAAAATGCCGTCGTTTGGATTGGTGCCGCTCAATGCTTGAAAAGTATGACAGAGGTGACTCGAATGCTGTATATGACATCGACACAGGTGATGTAAGCAGGATTTATTGTTACCAACCCGAAACCAAAAGACAATCTGCGCAATGGATGTTTCCATTCGAAAATTTGCCGGCAAAATTAAGAAGGGCAGATGTCAACGGAAAAAGATGATTGCCTCATTCTTTGGACGGACGGGTCATTTTGCAACAATCATACTAGAAAATAAAATGACTGTTACTGCAAATTAGTGTGGCTTGGAAAATGTTAGACAGCAATGCCCAAGAAGCAGGATCCTCCTCCACCACGACAACGCTCCAGCTCACTCCGCCAGACGGACAGTTGAAAATTTGTCTATCAAAGGTATGGAGCTAGTGAGTCATCCTCGTTACAGTCCCGACATGGCACCTTGTGACTTTTATTTATTTCTAAAAATAAAAGATAAACTTAGAGGAAATCGTTTTATGAACCCTGAAGATGCCGTAGCTGCGTTTGAAAAAGGCGTGGAAGAGATCCCTAAAGAAGAGTGGGCTCACTGCTTCAGTCAATGGTTCTGTCGCATGCGACGGTGCTTAGAAAGGAACGGAGACCACTTCGAAAAGCAATAAAAATATTAACAGGCGTCTATATCATTCTGTTTTTTTTTCTGAAAACTTTCAGTGTGAAACCCGTATATATGTAGTAAGTTATATAGTATTCGGAAATCAATTTCTAATGATATTATGATTACATAAAAAAACATTCAATAGGTACAGACAATTTTATACGATTATACTTATGTCTGCAGTGGCTCTCTATTCACACTTACTCCATTTATAGCCAACAAGACTTCTACATGGTGTACGATTAAAAACCCACAACACTTTGGTCCAGAACTCCTCCAAATTTCATCTTCATAGGTCAAGTAGTTTTCCAGATTTCGTGAGTAGTCGTTAGATGAGTGAGTGAGTGAGTATCCTTTCGCTTTAATATATAGATAGATTTTAGGTCTTTAAAGGATTGATAAATAATATCAGTCTTAGTCACTGTTTTAATTACTACAAAGTTTATTAATATAAGTGATATTATAAATTAGTAATAATAATAATAGTAATAATACAGTGTTACAGACAAATCGTTTGTTCAGATTTGTGCGAATAAACTCAAATGTCGGATATGGTTGATGATTGATGAATTAAGTCTTTAATGAATCTGAATCTACCAAAGACACACAAGACAATGCGGTAATACCAATATTGATTTATTGTTAAGTAGGTAAATCAAAACAGAAAATGTTTTCGAAAAACAGTTTGCAAATTAACTGCTTATTATAAAAAAATAAAAGAAAATAGCTGTTTACTTTTCAAGTCGTCTTCTTATAATAAAAATTTTCTCTTCACTTACACAACTACACGTTTAACGATTACGATAAGCACCACAAACATGGGTATTACTTAAAGTATTTAAATAGCTAAATATTGTCAACGCGTAATAAAATATGAAGAATGTTATTACAATATGTATGGTTTGTTTATAGATTTGAATTCTAATACGTAACATAGACAGGTTCATTAATTGAGACTATGCCGGGCCCAGTGCGCAGCGCCATGTATATGCCCATCAGCGGATGGTTATTTGTCACCTTTCGCACCTCTGGATCAGTAGCCAGACGATAACTGTAAGTAATATAATTATAATTAACTGTACAGAATAATAATAAAAATCTTTTTTAACACAAAATTAAACCGACGAAAATAACTAAAAAACAAAAAATAAATAAACCTCTTAAGTCTTGAGCTTATTTACATAAACTATCAAATTTTATATAAACTTATTTTGAGTCCTGACTTCCTTGACATGGGACCACCCTTGAGGTATACCCTATCTAACAAAAAAAGAATAATCAAAATCGGTTCATAAATAACGGAGAGAGGGCTAAACATACATAAAAAAAATATAGATACGGTCGATTTGAGAACCTCCTTTTTTTTCGTCGGTTAAAAATAAGATAATCTTCACGTTATAACTGTTGTAATTGTTATTGAATATTACATAGAAGTAAGCGTGTGTTGTTTGATTCAAATTTAACTGTAAAGAATTAAATTCTTAAATCGTTATAGTTTATTGAATAAAGAGTTTTGAAATTTTATTTGGTGACAGAAAAAAATGTTTAGCACTCATGAATGATGATGTACGTACGTTTTGTAAACATTTCGAGTAATAAATACATCATTATAAATGTCGTAGTTGTTTTCGATAATTAGGTAATCTTTATCTAACTAGGTGAATAGTAATTGTATGTATATAGAAATGTTTGGTTATTATGGATAAGCAGCAAAAATAAACTTACGTTTTCAGCGTTGCCAGGGGCTCCATGTTCTGGTTGCGCCTTCCCGTTAAGGGATCCACCGTTGTAACTAAGCATCTAACAAAATAATTAATAAGGTGGGTTACGGTGAATGCCAAAGCATATCATAATTAATTTAAAAAAAAAACATTATTAGGACTGTCAACATTCTTGTAAGTCGTGTTTAAGAAAGAGTGAACTATTGAAATAATATGAAATAAAGTCCTGTAAGTGAGATAGTTCTAAAGTGCTACGTAAAACTGAAATTTAAATACAATGACACGTGTATATCGACGGTCCCTACGTACTTAAAAATATGCAAAGCGACTTATCAAAAGTCGTGGCTTTACTTTAGTCCTTTACTTACTTACTTTAAAACGCTCTTCTGTAGAGAGCGTTTTAAAGTTTCTAACTGATCTGATGTAAATTCTATATTCAATGGAGGTAGTTTGAATAGTGTTAAAGTTCTTTATAATTACCATCATTTTACCTTAAAATTTGCCAGATGCTTTAACATTCAAGTCTTACGTGTTTTGCTTAGAAGAAATCAGAACATTATTTTTTGATTTAAAAAGAAATATGTAACTGTCACTATTTTTAATCTAATTAGTCATCTTTTAGTAGATTAGATTTATGCACAATTAGTGTAAAAAACACCAACAATGTAGTTTTTCACTGAGCAGACTTATCTTTATAATATTACTAGTTTTTACTCTCGAACTTCCTCCGCAGAGATATTATACTTTAAATCATAGGTGATCCATCAATAATCGCACTTTTGTAGTAAATTCCATCACTTTCTTAAGGGATGTTTTCCGTGATCAAAGCTATCCTATTTCCTTCCCCGGGACTTAAACTATCTCGATACCAAATTTCACCTAAATCGATTCACCGGTTTAAGCATGAAGAGGTACATCGGCACATTTCAGTGGTGTGCATTCAACATAGAAAAAAACACTGCCTACCCTGGCAATATGTTATATAATAAAGTAAAAAAAAATAGATAACGATGTTTTTACTTTATTTTCAAAGTTACCGCGAATTGTGGTTTTGTTTTTTCCTTTACGTGTAGAATCCATTATAATTTATAGGATACTCCTGTAAAGTATGTTAAACATTACTTTTATTTAGCATAAACATTCAAATTTTGTGATTTAGAAACACACGAGCAAGCTACGTAGAGCTGACTGTAGGAAAAACATGGCGTGCCCAAATGTATTCCTGCTACCTTTAAGGTTTGACCTTGTGACTTGTTGATAGTCACTGAAAATTCAACTTTTAATGGGTACTGCAGACGTTTATAATTAAATAGTAAATTATTCGATATGATTGGGATGCGCGGTTTGCACATTGTGATTGGTGTGATTGGCACATTGTCTCCCTTGGCTTCTCTATCTAAAATCGCGGCCTTCACTGAGTACTGTTGCATAATCTTGGCGCGTCCAAGTTGCACATTAACAAAACAGGTACACCTGTTATACACTGATGTTTCGCTAGTAATTTCATCCAACATTTTTTTATTATTTCCCTAGCAGTTTCATTTTTGGTGCCAGGATAGTTCTTTCACATAACCAATTTTCGTTGTGAATGTATTGTTGTAGACCCGGAAAAACTTGAGCAATGAGCTCGTCTTCTGACTCTACAACATGACTAAATTGGTGCGTGAAAAGAACCATACTTTCTTGGTTGGGGTCTAGACGGCCTTTACCAATTTCAAAGAGTTTTTGAGCATATGCTCTCGACTCGACATCGCTGAATAACTGGATTTGCATGTTAGTGGTGAGATAAAGCTTTTCAACTTTCAGACATGCATTAATTTCGTCTGTAATTGTTTTGTATGTCTTGTAGACAGCGATCAAGCATTTCATAGTACACTCGTCCAACACGATCAGCTTACATTGTTGCAACAGAGCGCCGCGGGCGCTGATCTTACTGATTGTGCATGTTGGGGTTTTTTCGCTCGCCAGATTAAGAGGTAATTTAAAAACTGAGTGTGCCGTTCCTCAACCGCTCAGTAATGTTGCAGCAATCCCAGAGGAAGTCACAGCCACAGCAGCTATGGTCCTTACGGAATTTTGCTAGAAGAAAATTAAGCAAAAACGTTTTGCATGTAACGCCCGGGGCATCAAGAAAAAAAGACCGCCTTTGCCACTCTTAACTCGTTGTAATATTTTATTTTAAATGTCTTTTTATTCGGGTAGCAGACATGGCTCAGTTTCGCTGATCTGAGCATCTAATATAGTGGTATCGTAGCTTAGTTCTTTGATTAAATCAATCGACAACTGGACCTACTTATGCAAACAGGAACCAATCCACACACATGCCAAAATTGAGTTAAGTACACAGAAAATTTTAAAAGTTCAGCTTCTTCTATCTACCCTGTAAATATCAAAATGATCCGACAATTTTGACTGAACAAAACATTTTCAAGACAAGTTTACCAACCCACATAAAATGAGCTATTCAATAAACTAACAAGACCCATGTCACATGGTAACCGGACTATCTAAAATATCTATGAAATTTGTTTTTTTTTATAAAGAACCATACAGCGTGGTCCTTTGTAATTTTTGATTTTTTATCAATCATATAGAACCATGCGGGTTGGTTTGCATATTAAAAATGAATAATCCTATATTTTTACAAAGACTCCGAGATGGGGTCTTGTCTCATCAAACATATCTTAGAAAGGCTTGATGTCAATGTGAAACATCTTATTTTATAGTCCCATTCGTATGATATTCAGAACCACAACAAAAAAATAACATGAATATGCTTAAAGCCATGTTGAATGAACCTCCAACTTTAGAAAAAATCGATATGAGATTCCTTGAATCGGGGCATAGCTTCCTCAGGTATTATTCAATTTCGCGAAGATAGAATCGCAGCCGACAATCAAAAATCATGCCGACTGGAAGCTATACTGGCGTTCGCCGCGTAAACCAATAGAGATGTATGAAAACAATGTATTATGTTATGCATTATAATAGCTATTACAATATAGCAAAGCTATATATCTATCTTCTAAGATTAACACATAAAAACAAAAAAATGTAGACATAATATGCTTTGCTACCCGTGCGAAGCTGGGGGCGGGTTGCTAATTTTTAATAAGAGAAATATTGGCTACCGTTGTGCTTGATATAGGGAAGATTGTTACTGCTGCATGGTATACAGAGGAATGTTTACCTCAAGTATTAGAGGCCGTAAAAATGAACGACCAAACTAAAACTTTGATTGCTTTTGCATCAAGATAACGCCCCTGCATATCGAGGGCTCAAAACTACGGACTATTTGCACCAAGATGGAAACAAATTGCTGGGACACCCTAATCATAGTCCGGATTGAGCACCATGCCACTTTGCACTATTCCCGTATGTAAAAAAAACAACTGAAGGGACGCAAGTTTTCGATCAATGAGAAGCTTTTGAGGAGATAGCCAGCTGTGTTCCAGAGGTATACTGGAGCAATGTGTTCAGCACCTGTTTTACACGTATCACCTGTATTACTGCCAATGGAGACTACTTCGAAAAAAATAAACATTTCACATAATACGACAAAACTATTTATATAAATTTAATTTTACTAGGGGGCCCTAGTCAGATTAAGTAATTTTTGGTCTTCCAGGAAACATTTTAGTATTTTCAACATTTCTAAATTACATAGTAACATTAAAATGAGTTTTATTGGAGTTTACTCCTTAAGAATCGATTTTCATAAAAGGCGCCCGGTATGAAAAAAATATGAAGAGTAAAATTTAGTGATCGTAGGGCAGCGTAACGCTTTAACGCTTTGTTGTGCTTTTTGGGCTTTATTGGTGTTTACTCCTTAAAGAAAGACGCATGTAATATGTGTATTTAACGTTATGTTATATATATGTATATAGAAAATATACTAAACAGCGTCTAGAAATGACGGATATATATATAGAAGAGAGAGAGAGGGAGAGAGGGAGAGAGGGAAGAGAGACTCCAGGAAATTATAAACTCCAGTCGTGCGTCGGAGTAGTCGGTAGTCGGTATTATTTTTCAGTATCGTGGTGGTTCGAACCACAACACGGTTGCTCACGGGGCGATGAGCGATGTTTTCCCCCACCTTACCCGCAGTGCGCCCAACCGCCCTGCGCGCGTCAAAACTTTTAAAACGTTTGACCAAATTACGTAGTTTAAAAGACAAAGGTTATCTACTTTGCATATCAGAAGCGATAAAAGTATTTCTTTTTATAAAAATCAATTTCTTACTGCAAAATGTAAATTGGAAATACTGTATCAAATTTTATTTTATTTATGGTTCACTATTTTGGTAATAATGGCTTATACATGAAATACAGATATATACGATACCGGACTTTTTTGTAAAACTATTTTGGATAAACAATTCCACCATATATTATATTCGTATAACTCTTACAATTTTTGCGCGCAGTGGTTACGGGTTCGAACCCCGCCCAGTGCACCTCCGACGTGAACCCACTAACACAAGCATTTCGCTTAGCTAGAGGGGTTAACAAGAATACTAGCAATGCGTGACGCACGTTGCTTACCGTGACAATCGTATTTTTAGGTATGTAAGAAAGCAAATGGCGGTCTGTTGTCTTCTCTATCCGAAGGGAGAAAGCGTGAGTTTATGTATGTATGTAATCACAATGTCTTTTATAATTCTAGTAAGAAGCTAATTATGAAATTTAAAATAATCGCAATTTTGGACATAACTGTAGGTATACATCTAAGTAGGGACTGTCGATATATTAACTGTTACACTGTTTACGACACATTTTGGGAATTAACAATATACTGTTAATATTTAGCACCTACAACAATTTTGAAAACAATTTGAGAACGTATCTAGGTTAAAAATAAAATAAGTTTTTATTTAGGTTCGTTAGCGAATTAAATACTACAGTTCTCATAAGGGGTTAAATCCTCACAAACCAAAAGTCTGATCTTGGCTGGTATTTTCAAAAGAGGATATCCTGCTAAAGCTTATTTACTGAATAAAAAAACAAGATAAAGTAGAAGTTAATTTAAATCTGTACATATCGTCTTAAAGATAAACTAATGATATTATTAATATGTGTGCTTAAATTGTGTTCCCTTAGTGAAAGTTACTGAAATCATTAAAGTTGTGCTTTTTCGGGTTAAAGTTTCGATAAACCTAAAATAAAAAAAATATACAAAGCAAATAGGAAAATAAAATTATCCAACAAATAATAACATCGGATCACTTATTTGAATATAAGAAAATAAAATTTTGAATGCAAAGAGCGTCGTGGATTTCATTTCCGTTAAACGCAAATACTTGTAAGCACGAATACATATATTTGCATTATTCAATTTACTTTATATGTTTAATATGTATTTTCAACGACAAATTCTATCTAACTATTTTTTTAACCGCATCCGTTCTACAATTTAGCATAGATAGCGCTATTTTATATTTCCCCTAATACCTACGGATTTGTTGAGCAAATTAGAAAAAGTGACACACCAAAAACAGTCAATGTACGACCAAGCATATTTTTGGCGGATTTTTTACTCGATTAACTGATTCGATCTAGTGTCTCAGATCAATCAGATGTCGATTTTAATCCAATCAATCGTTTTTCGATTCAATTTGTGTGGCCAACATTTGTGGTAATTTGAAAGCTGCTTCCTCGGTCTGTTTGCTGAAATGCTTAACATTATATTATTACTAGGTTGGCCGTGGTCACTGGCTGACGAGTTCCGGGCGGGAAGCAGCAGTCGGCCCCCGCCCGAAGAGGTATGCGAATGGCGTGAGGCCGCTCGCCGAGCCACCATGGCTCGTTGGTCGTCCCGGCTGGAGGCTCCACGTGCTGGCTTTGCCACCGTGGAGTCGCTCCAGCCGGTCATCATCGAGTGGGCAGGGCGGCAGCACGGGACCCTTTCCTTCCGACTGACGCAGGTTCTTTCCGGGCACGGCTGCTTCGGGAAGTACCTGCACTCGGTCGCTAGGAGGGAACTGAGTCCCGCCTGTCACCACTGCGACTGCAGTGAGGACTCGGCTCAGCACACGCTGGCGGTTTGCTCCGCCTGGGCGACGCAGCGTCGGGCCCTCACTGCAGTCATCGGAGGGGATCTCTCGCTACCGGCCGCCATACGCTCTATGGCCGGTAGCGGCAGGAATTTTAAAGCGGTCGCGACCTTCTGCGAGGACGTCATCTCGCAGAAGGAGGTGGCGGAAAGGGTCTGGGAGGACGATCTCCACTCGGACCTAATTCGCCGTCGGCGAACCGGGCGGCGGAGGCGCGCATACCAGCGCCTCATGCCGCCCTGAGTGTGGCCGCGGGTGGACGGGACGGGTTTTCCCCTCCACCCGCTATAGTGGCCCCCCGCGAGGAGGCGGCGTCCGCGTGTGCCTGGACGTCGCCTAATTGAGAGGATTTAAGTTTTTACCCGGAGGTGGTGCCCGCGCTTTTGCGGGCAGGCGTTAGGGGGGGTCCGGATGTCTTAATAAAAGCTGTTCCCAGATCCCTCCTACTTAAGGCGCAGTACGGCACACCGTGTGCTTTTAGTCGGTTCGATTCCGACACACCGCCCCACCGAAAACCCCGGTGGGGTGACGGCCCGAGGGGGTTTCCACACGCACAAAAAAAAAATGGTCACTGGCTGACACAGGCCAGTGCAACTTGGTCGAAAAGTCCGGCAAATTAAAGGTATGTACGTAAATCGCGTTAATTCCTGTCAATAAAATTATATTGTATTTAAAAGTTATTAATGACTCATATTGTCCTGCTATGCGGTGTCAGCTTAATACTACACTTTAATAGGTAAGATTTATTTTCTCTTTTCTTCCTGTTATGAATTATAGAAGCTTTATAAATACCTAACAAATATTTCTATAAACACATTAACTTAAATTTACCTAAAACAGGGGAAGATAACTTCGAATATGTTTTCTCCAATTTTCACATATTTCCATTTGTCTTCATCAAAAGCCTTCCATCCAGATATTACGATATTAGGTCTAAAGTGAACTTCACCAACTTGTAATCCTTGTAAACGTGAGTTTAAATCATTGATTGACGCTTCATTTATAACATGATACGTGCACAAATCAGCGAAGGCACCCTGGAAATATTGATAGATTAATAAATAATATAACATTGTACCATTGTAATCTATTCAAAATGTCAGGCAGTTCGACCGGGGTGTTTCATGTTTTAGCAGTTACTAATGAAACATCTTTTGGAGGAACGCGCTATTCTCTGGTCCTACTACCTTTACACCTACATTACACCAACCGCACACCACACCACACACACACTCACATACACACCTACACACACACACCTAAACTTACAGACGTCTCCAAGGCATAAAAAAATTGTTTGCCATATTATTAATTGTAACAAAGAAAAAAAAAAGTATTATAATTATAGAAGAGAGCGGGGCCTTCGGACACAAGTTTTTCATACTTAAAAGGAGGCAATTTTGATAAATTTGTAATAAGTTACTGAAATAAAACATTTTTCATTTGTTTTTTCATTTACGGTTTGATTTTCTTTTTTCTATTTCATAGCTCACTTCTCGAGAAAAGTTATAGACTATTTAACTTCACGCACGCTACGGCCCTTAAGAACGGAGCAGTAACCATAGACGTTGGTTAGAACTGCGGGAAACTGCTAGTACAATATCTACCTACTGTTTATAAAAACAAAACTAAATAGATTAAACTTCACCTATTAATTGCGTGCGGGTGTGCATGCGTACGTGTATAATTATATCCGCGCTTGTGGCTATGTATATGTTTTATAATAGGTAGGTATCATGTTTAACACGTGGTAAAATCACGTAAAAATCTAAAACTTACTAAATCGTTATTTTTAAGTTTCTTAATTATTTTCCGAACGTTTTTAAACAATGTCCGACTCTTTTCTGCTGGATAATAAACTAAACGTAAACAATTATCTTCATTATCTAAACATCTGAAATAAAAGAAAAAACATTAGTAAAGAATATGCTGATTAATCACACCAAAATTAAAATCAAAATTATTTATTTCAAGTAAACCCATTGTAGGTATTTTTGAATTGTCAGGAGGAGTCAGTCAGTATAAGTCGGTCGTGAAGCTAGTTGCTTGTTCCAATACGTAGATCCTATGGAGAAGAACAGGCAAGAAGCTCCAAGGCCACTTTTTTCAACATATTTTATTTTACAAGTTACTTGTTACATTGCCTATAAGCGCAATTTAATGTGAAGACAATGTAACATTGCATTGTTCTCAAATATAAACAATCACAAAGCTGCTAGGCAACATAGAAAATTAACTTAATACTTAAGTGACTACACAGTTCTACCACCCATACACTCTTGCGACTTTTACACGATTAACAGCAGTGATCTCCGAAAATATTGTACATGATACATAAAATGAAGAAAACAAAATACTTAGTTATACAAAAAGTCAAGAAGTACAGTAAGGCCACTGTTATGGCCGTTAATCGTGTAATGTTTTAAAGCTTTATAAAAAATATAATGTATAGGTAACCTATATACATTGTACCTACATTCAGGAATTTGCAATATTTAATTTTTTTTTTATGTACATGATCGCACATTGTGGAAGTCATTGGGTGAGAAATACGTTCAGAAAGTAAAGGTCGTTTCTTTGTGATCATCTCATGGCTGAGTTGACGATTTAAAGTGATGCCCGTTCCTGTCGAGCTACCTTTAATGTGAGCTGCCACCTCGGGACTCCCAAACACATTTCTTATTTAACGTTTTCTAGACTCTTTGAAATTTATGTTCTTACTTTTAAAGAATTAGCCGTGGTTAATATTAAACACAATTAATGATAATAAAAAAAAATAAACAAATAAAATATTTGGACTTATCCTACGAGCTTGTCGACATGTGGGATGTGGATTCAGCAATCATTGTGCAGGTAGTCATTTCGACCCATGGGTTAATTGATAAGAGCCTCGACCAACACCTTCAAAGGTTCACGTTAGGCAGCTGGATTTCTTAATCCAGCTACCTAACGTGAACCTTTGAAGGTGTTGGTCGAGGCCTTAGGCTCTTGCCTAATGCAGAAGGCAGTCCTTCTCGATACGGAACGCATAGTGAGGAGGTTTCTGTCTCTGGAACCCTAACCAATAATAATGAGAATAATAATAACTTGAGACATCTCACACACGGCATATATATATATATATATATAGACATAAGGGCGTTAACATACTGATTATTTCAGAAATAAATATTAATTAGAATCAGTGAAATCTTTCTTTTTATGTGCCATACTCCCTCATCAGTTACGGGCTCAAATAGAAAACAGTGATAAATAATAAAGTCAATGAAAACTGGTGGTGTAAGTGACTATGTGGCCAACATAAAAACAGGTTCTCTATATATAAAAAAATGAATCCCTATTTCCCTTGGTCACGGCATCACGTGTAAACGGCTGCACCGATTTCGCTAATTCCTTTTTTTTGTGTTTGTTATTGTCAGGAGAAGGTTCTTTATGAAAGAAAAAATTAAGAAAGTTGATGAAAACTTAACGCCCTCGTTAAGTTTTCATAAACTTTCAAACTTTTTGTTGCGCTCGCGTACGTCCCTAATTACGTGGGTGAAACCGCGGGGCGCAACTAGTTATAGGCAAATTACACACATTAAATCACACCAGACACAGAACAAATGATTATGTTCATCACATAAGTATTTGTCCTGGGTGGGAATCGAACCCGCGACCTCCGGCTCAGCAGTCAGGATCACTAACCACTAGACCAACAGGCCAGTCAAGTAATGCCTTTTTGTTTTGTTAATGATGCTAGTGGCATATTATTATGATCATCGACAAAAGTGGATAGTGATGGTTAGGATAGTGTTGTTTACATACAAGTTGATCCAAGTACTAGCCTCTTCTCCGCAATCGTATGCCGTTACAGGACTTATCACTAAATTGATGTGTATAACATTCTTCGTCATCATTACCTGAAATTCATCTTGTACTTGCGGTAACTTTTAATTAATTTATTTAATATTATTACTTGTTCAATTTTAAACTTTATTGGAAATTATAAAATTCACTATGCACGTATGGATAATAATAAATTATCTTTCATTGATTAAACTTAAAATATGATGGATCGGAGACAAGCTATTTTTAACAAAACTTCAATAAAGGAAATAAATATTAGAGCTCATCGTTGTTATCTATACGTCTAATTTACGATGTTAATTTTGACAGCTCACGCCTATGAAGTTTTGTATTTGTGTTCGGTAAAATTTACAACAGATAATGTCATACTTCATTGATGGGTACCGCCCTCTTAGTAAAGTGCCACGCGTAACGAACAACCAGACTATCGAAAATCATCGTATAATTATAGTGAGTATTAAATTTCATAAAAAATATAAGTAAAAGATACGTAGGTGTAATCTTTAGATTGTAACAGTATCATTGTCATTACAGTGCCATCAAACAGATTTGGGCTCATGTCAAAGGTTTGTTTTTTTTTATAATTTTACCAAGTACCTACGATCATTAAATAGGTTCTTAAGTTTAGTTTTATTTTTTAGGCCATGTAGCCAAACATAACATATATCCACCATTTAAGACTAAGAAAATACCGACTTTATTGCAAAATGCCTGTGAAGATGTAACTGCGGATGACTGAAGAAAATTCTTATTTCTCGTTTCATTTTATTTCTGTGAGCGTTTATAGTGATATCATATTTTTTTATTAAATAGAAAAGACGTTCGTTCTGTATTATAAATTTATAATCGACCATACAGCATAACCATCCAACTATCGATTCCAAGGTATATGATAATAACAATCGAAAATCGAATAGGTTTAATAACGATCATACATTACCCTCATCCCTACCGTGAGCTGTCAAAATTATCATTCTAAATTAACTAAAACTACAGAAATATTTTTTTTTAATGAAGAGGATATATTAAAAATGAGAAAACCGAAAGGTCGAGGACGAGCACTATCGTGTTAAGTAAGCACAAGGTTACTCAAATATTAATAAACTATGTTCGTAGCTTCATACTACTTTTCAAACTTCTTACCTCAGCTATATTAATTTTGAGAGGTGTTTCCAGATTTGGATGTTGCAATGTTAAGATACCTTTATTTAAAGCTGACTTTATAGTGACCAGTTTCGGGTAGGATTTCATTGTCACTGCAGTATTTTCATTTGTGTCTATAACCATAAAAGCCCTGAAAAAATAACGAAATTAAATTATTTAACTCACCCTCATTTATATTTACTTGATGTTTTCTGCGGCTTCGTACGCTTAAAATATTTACTAACATAGGTAAAACTCTTTGGAACAAGTTTAAAAAAAAAACTGCATTTTGGAATTTGAATGCCATTCGTAAATTAACAGACAACTTGCAGAGTTTTGTGTATTGTACTACACTCAGTGGTATAGCGTGCCCTGTATCAAAATTAGTTGTGGGGCCCAAATGAAGGGTAAAGATTTCTCACAAAAGAAACCAAAATGCTTTAAACAGGGGAATCCCGCAATAACCGATATAGGATGTTGCCAACTTTTGGGCGCACGCTTAACCCGGAAAAAAAAAATTGCTTTTTTTGACTTTTGTCATTTCTGAAGTGAAAACTCTATAAGCACGTATGACAGTTTTTTTTTGTATTTTTTCCGGAAAGCACGAGATGAAGTGACATTGTGGATAACATTTTACTAATTTTTGCTTACACACGTTAGGGGCCTCTGTATTTTTGATACGGCTGATACGGCGGTAGCTACGCCCCTGACTACACTACTCTATTAGATTTACAAACATCTAAGAATTAGATACTGGAATATTAACATTTTAAACGCAGTGACAAAAACACTAAGCAGGTTTCTGCAGTAGGTCTTAGGTAAGAAACATAAATGTTCTTAGCTTAGCATCCGTTCTTTATAAACTACATGTCTGCCAGAATGGCTTAAAAAGAGATGTAGAGTGCGCGATCAGGTACTTAACCGAGTTTTTCAGAAACTTATTCAGGGTGCTTAGAGTGTCAACATACCAAGAGTCCTGATATGTAGGTGGGGAGCCTAGGAAAGGTCCCAATTTTTGGGTTACTGCTTATTTCTCAGAAACGGTGCGTCGCCAAGGATTTTTTTTCAATGAAATATCAAAAATTATTAATAACTTTTACTCTCAAGGTTTTCTTTCTAATTCTCAAACGTTTTCGAGTTACTCGCTCGGAAAAAGTTAAAGTTTTCGCAGTTTATTGTAGCTCGCGTCAAGCAGTTGACACAGAATATGGTCCATTACTATAGGACCTAATTCTGCTTTGAGTTATTCAAGAATGTAAAATCATTATTCACAGACCTATCGCGAAGCCTATCATCCTTCAGTCCCATGGAGGTACACTCAGCCTGGTTTAGTGTAATAGGCGCACACGACTTTATCGGGTACGCATACAATTGTTTTAGATGACCAATATGTACCCATTTTTCGGGTAACTTATTGTTTTTGTTCTTTTGGTAAAGATAGGTACCTCCTATTATCCCAATTGTCGATACTGCCGCTGCCACTAATGGAACTGGAACATATACGGAAAGCATTTGTACCTATAGGTTTATAATATAATAAAATGTCGTCGCCACATCAAAAACTCTTATTTATTTTATTAAAATTAGGGACAAACTATAATAGATGATAACACAGTTCACTATTTAATAAGAATAAGTTAATAGACATTATTTTGACTGGTTATACCGGTAACGCAATGGTATTGGTCGATTGACAAATATTAATGAATAGTTATATTATATTATAAATAAATTAGTAGGGTTATAAAAAGGGTAGGAATAAGTTCAGAACATGGTCTTGAGTGCGAAGAGTGTGAAAAAAAGTGCCAGAGTAAGTAGTATTTGACGCAGTTTAAATCTTTAAAATCGATATGTTTTAATTAATCTGTTAAAGTCAGCTATTATTGCATATGGAGAGGGGCTTGGAGAGAGAGATGACGAATGTTATATTTTTATCATTTATAATTTTTTTAGCATTTATTTTTAATACATCCGGTAGTTCTAGAGTTTAGCGCGTTTAATTACATCGATTTGGAAATGTTAAAAAAACTACGGCAAACCGTTAATGTTAAGACAGCGCTTAGTGCATATCACGCATACGTCTTCCGTAGTCAGATATGGTATTGTTGTATGGGAAAAATCAGTAGACGTTGACAGTCCTTAGAACACAAAAAAAAAATGTATCCGTGCGATATGCGGCGTTGGTATAATGGAAAGCTGTAAACTTTTATTTTAAAATTATTTCTAAAATTACCCACAATAATACTAAAATTGTTCCAAAGAAACGCACACTGCATGGCAATTAAATTATATAACCATCTTCCCCAATCTATTAAGGAACAGCCTACACCAGAGTTTAAAAAATATTGTTTGACTTTTTAATTAATAAAACATACTATTATTACACCTTAGCAGAATATCAACGCCGCTTCGGGTATATACTCGAAGTGGCACTATGCTGAGCTAAGGACAGTTTTTGCATCACACATAAGGTATGGGAACCTTATTAGTGTTTATTTTTGTTTTTATGTATGTATTACCTTTGTATGCTAGCAGAATAAATGTTTCTTTCTTACATTGTATACTAAAATATTTGAGGTCCACCTCGAAAGAGGGTGTTGTACCGGTATTCTGAATCGCGCTATGGTTACGTTACTGAGTTCACTACTTATGGCCAAATTAATTTTAATAAATTCAACCAGCTTTAAGAAATATTTTGAGGATAGATTTGTAACTCTTTCTATTGTCAATTAATTAATGTTGTAATATAATACAATATTTTATAAAATTTACACGTCCCATTAGACAGAATATGCTTAACTATATTTATAAACTGACACCTGTAATACCATATTCGAGCAAATAAATATTTCATTTTCTCTTCAGCTTTATTATATTAGTAAAATATATACTATTTATTATATATTACTATTTCAGAATTGTGTAAAAAAAAATATTGCATGATACTCCAAATCCAGATTTTTTAAACACGCATCACTAAGTACTAAGTTTATGTTAAAAACCCCGGCACACAAAAAAAAAGTGGCTAGGGTTATGTATTCCGATGCGCTGAATACGAATTTGAGGTCGTTTTAATCCGTATACCCTCAAAGTTTTTCACTGCATTAGACGATAGGTTATTCGTCAATCACCGTTTTGATTGTAGCAAAACTGACAGCAAAACCTACCGTGTAATGGCATATGACGTCATTTTCTGAATCGCAGTATATTTGTTAAATGTTATTTGCAATTGGTTTATTGTTGTTGTTCGAATTGACTTGGTTTGTATTTAAATTGTTTGACTAGAGGAACTCTTAGTTTGATGATTTAATATTATTTATCTTCAATTTTCCGTAAAAATAAATAAGAATTATTAGCGAGTACAAGTAATAATAATACAATATAAAATCAACGCTTTCAGCTTCTTTCCGTTTAAAAAGTAATCTCAAGGCAGCTAGTAGCTTTGTTTACTTAAGCGCAATGAATAATATAAAGCGGGCGCGTGTCGGGACGGGAGTGCGGCGGGTCTAATTCCTTGTATTTATATGGAAGATAAAACACTGAAGGAGGGCGCGGGGCGGGTGGTGAGCGGGAGCACCACCCGTTGCCCGCCACTACATACTTATTAACACATAAATACTAAGTTTTTTTTGCTGTATCACAAAAACAGTAAAGTTAATAAGTTGTTAAACTTGGGTAAATACAAAATAATTTTATTGCTCACAATGTATGCTAACAGTTTTTTAATATAAAGATCTTGTACGGTTTACCTACACTTAAGCATAATACTGTTTTCATGGAGGATTGGCTGGAGAGGCGGCATGGCAGCCTCTCCTACCGGATGACGCAGATGCTTACTGGACATGGCTGTTTTGGGAAGTATCTGTGTCGGATAGGCCGGGAGCCAGCGCCTGTGTGCCACCACTGCGGGGGCTGCCGCGCGGATACCGCACTCCACACTCTAGTGGAGTGCCCTGCATGGACGCAGCAGCGTGCTGACCTCGCGACGGCCGTAGGTATGGGTAGCCTCTCGCTGGAGACCATGATTATGTCCATGGTCCAGACCGAGAGCGCATGGGATTCCGCTGCCTCGTTTTGCGAGGAGGTAATGTATGCCAAGGAGGCGGCGGAAAGGGAACGGGAGAGAACTAGTACTCTCCCATCCTGCAGAAGACGCACTAGGCGCCGGAGAGAGCAAGTCGATCTCCGGCCTCTATGAGGGCTTGCCTGGGGGCGACGGACAGGGTTATCCGGCGCCTTAGCAGAAGCAGGCCCGAGACGGTGGCGCCGTGTTCCGCGCGTGTCTCTCTTACTGACAGGGGATAAAATTCCCCACAATACACAGCGGGGTCGCCTGTGGTTTAACAGGCGGCCAAGTCTGCCAGGGTTCACAGGGATTTCAAGGGTACACCTGAGGCCCTGGTAATAAGGACTGTGACGGAACACCGTGTGGTTTTAGTCGGTTCGAGTCCGACATACCACCCTACCGCTTAGCCCGGGTGGGGTGATGACGCGTGGGGGTTTCCACACGTTAAAATTAATTATAATAATTTAAAATAGTAATTAAATATAATAAATTATAATACTGTTTAGCTGATTACGCAAATTGGTCGATTCTTTTCCGTCGTAATAATTAATTTGACTCAGTGTGCACTTTAACTTACTAACTGAAGTACCTATGCAAGAATCACTTAATATCATATTATACTGTGTTTACGTAACTAGTGAATAATAAACTTTATTATTTTTTAATTTTAAACTTTATAATTAAATTAGCTATTTTAAATGGAAACCAGGAACAAAAGAAAATCAAGGTAAAAATTGATACAAATAATCATATAATATACAATTCGATCATGTTCAATATGTCTATACTAATATACTAATATTCATTATAATGTCAAAGTTTTAATACCATTTAATGATGTCAAGCTTTAATTAATTTTAATAATTCTAAGTTGTATTCAGACATGGAATATATTCATAATTTATTTCAAACAACAGAACAATAGAGGATTTAATACAATATATACAAATTCAGTTAATAATTTAACATATTATTCATAATTTTTTTAATATATAGTAAATATTGTTTATGCACTTATTATCTGCACTCAAAGAATTCTTTGACACTGTAAAAACACTTCCCTAAAAGCCATTCGGTTAGTTTTTTTTTAAAACGTAACTAAGGCAATTCCTTTATGGGTTTTGGTATGTGATTATAGATTTTTGCCGTCATATGATGTGAGTTATTTTGATAATGCTTAGTTCTACATGTAGGTACCAAGAGCTTTGTTTTATCTCTGGATATGTGATTTTTATAATCTTTTACTTTGACTAATAATTCTGGATGTTTTAGATAGATAGATAGAACATTCTTTATTGTACACCACAGCTGAACAGGAATTAAACATAGTAGCAGTTTATAGGTACTAGGCGGCAAGTACAATGGGCGGTCTTATCGCTAATAGCGATGTCTTCCAGACAACCTTTGTATGGAAACACAGAGGAAAATAATCGGTAGCTGGTGGCGTACCAAAAATATTTAGAACAATGTAACAATAAATATAGTATCTAGGTAAAACGAATGATGTTACGACTTATCTGAGAGGTAAAAATGGAGTGAATAGGATAGGGGAACACATAAAGTATCTACACATACATACACTTACATATATACACATATATATATATACACATACATACATATACATACACACATACTTACACATATATAGTGAAATAAGTATAATAATTAGTAAGACATTTTAGGCACATTTTATATTGCACACCATTTATAGTGTTAAATAGTGTTCCTTTAAAAGTGCTTTAAAAGAGGTTAGGGTTTGAGCTCGTCTAATTTTTACAGGTAATGCATTCCATAAACGTATTGCAGTTACCGTAAAAGATTTATCATAAAATGCCGTGGAGTGTGCAGACATTTTCAGTTGCAAATTTTCTGATGACCTTAGAGATCGCGGATGTGTACAATGTAGGAGCTCGAATCGTTCCTTGAGATAGGAAGGTGTGAACGGGAAGCAGTCCGGTGCGCAGAATATTTTAAGGTGCGTAAACGTTTGCGCAAACGTAAGCGCACGCCCTCGTCCTCCAACTCCTCGATTCAGTGGAGCGGAATAGGAAGGTAGCGAAGGGTTGAACAGTATATTGTATAGAAGGGAAAGAATGTGAGTATTCCGGCGAAGGCGTATAGGTAACCACTTGAGTTGTTTCCGAAAATCAGAGACATGATCATATTTACGCAAACCAAATATGAATCTGATGCAAAAAATTTTGAAGTCGCTCAAGTTTGTCTAGTTGGTTCTCGGTGAGATCAGGATAGCTGGCATCTGCATAATCAAGGATTGGCAGAAGAAGGGAGTTAGCAAGGGCAATTTTGGTAGCGGTTGGAAGAAAGTTCCGTAAACGTTTTAAGGATCCTGCAGAGGCAAACATTCTGCGACTTATTTCCTGCATCTGTGGGGCCCAAGATAAGTCAGTGTCTATATGTATACCCAGGTTTCTTACAACTTTACTAAAAGGTATCACGGTGCCTTCGAATAGAACCGGTGGAAGTAGTGACCACTCAATCTGTGCGATTTTTCTTGAGCTACCGACAGTAATAATTTGGGTCTTTGATGGGTTTACCTGAAGACCGTGTGACCTACTCCAGCAACTAATTTGGCCCAAATCTTTGTTGATGATGTCAACAGCTTTAGGCAAATTTACCAGTGGTGCATGAGTATATATCTGCAGATCATCAGCATAGAGGTGGTAGGAAGAAAGTAATTGATTTGAGATAGAATTGATAAAAATTGCGAAAAGTAAAGGAGACAAAACGCCACCCTGGGGCACACCAGCAAATGTATTACACCAAGTTGATAGAGAATTATCAATACAAATACGTTGTTGGCGGCCACACAGGTAATTACGAAGCCAATCAATCACCGTTGGAGATATGTTAAGTGAGGTAAGTATACTAAGCAGAACATCGTAATCCACTGTGTTCAACGCATTGGAAAAATCCAAAAGCGCGAGCACAGTGAGACTGCCACTTTCCATTTCAAATCTGATATCATCTGTAATGTTAACTAAGGCTGTTACTGTACTGTGGCCAGGTCGAAAGCCAGATTGATATGGATTGAGGAGGTCGGGTTTTTGCACAGGAAAGAATGAAGCTGGGTATGAACAAGACGCTCCACGACTTTGGATAAGAACGGTAGGATTGATATTGGTCTATAATCAGAAAAGGACGAAGGATTGGATTTTTTGGGTAAGGGAATTATTTGGGCTTTTTTCCATGTTGATGGAAAGGTGCCACTAGAGAGGGAATAGTTTATGATAAAATTGATAGTAGGAAGGATTTCGTCAAGGATGGGGATGATCATTTTGCGGCTGATAAAATCACTTCCGACAGCGTTAGAAGTAATCGATAGTATACTCTTCTTAACATCACAAGCCGATAATTCATTAAACACGAATTGTGGAAAGTTAGGAGTTGGCAAGGATGAAAGATAATTTAAAGTATTTGGCTTTATAGTCATATCAAAGTTCGACACGGCTGCGAAATGTTGATTAAGTAAATCAATGTTTAAATCTTTGGAAATTACATCATGTTTGGATTTACCAACCCCTAGTGATCTAAGAAATTTCCAGACTTTTGCTGGTTCACCATTTTGAATTGAGTTATGGATGTATTGGCGTTGCGCGTCCCTACACACCTTATTGCAATGATTACGTATAGTTATATACTTTTCACGGTTCTCAGAGTTCTGATTCCTTTTCAGTTTAAATTTCGCTGTAGCTTTCTTAGTTAGTAATTTCCGGATGTCCTCTGTAAGCCACGGAGTTTTAGCATGTTTCAATTTCACAGGTCGCTTAGGTGCATGCTTATCATACAGCTCGATGAGTTTGGCTGTAAGAACATGCACTTGCTCATCGATTGAGTGAGAGCTGTAAAGTAGCGACCAATCAATATTTTTTTGCGTCTCTTCGCAGATCGTCAACGTTTATGCCACCAAAATTGCGTAAGAATAGCCTTTTAGGCTAGGCCTTAGGAGGGCGAATTTTATAAGAGAGATAGACCAGATCGTGGTGAGAAAACGCGTCGGCAGAGCACTGACCATGCTTAACGACACGCTCACTGGAAGAAACCAATATAAGGTCCAAAAGCGAGGGAGCTGAGTTGGGAAAGTGATGTGTGGAGCCAAGAGGAAGGATGGATAGGTTGTAGGAGTCTGAAAGGGCGCGAAATGCGGCAGAACGAGAATCATGTTTCAGAAGGCAGGTGTTAAAATCACCCATAATAATAGTGTGAGAATAAGATGGGATTAGTTTTTCAAGGAGACATTCGAACGAGGAAAAGAAATTAATATGAAGGGAGGGACAGTAGTAAACACCGAGTAGGATTTGTGTGTGGCGAAGCTCAACTTCCAAAAAGAGGTGCTCACCGACGTTGGCGGGCGGTGGCTGCACTGACATATCAATTATTTTAAAAGGAATATGTGAGCGAAGATATATGGCAACACCGCCACCACCGCCGACCGTGCGATCGTTTCTGATAAGTTGAAATCCAGGAAGGGAGTATGTGGCGGAAGGGAGGCATGGTTTTAACCAAGATTCTGATATTAGAATCGCATGTAGGTTCTTACAATCAAAATTCACCACCA
The DNA here is from genome assembly GCA_963859945.1 of Euplagia quadripunctaria. Taxonomy (NCBI): domain Eukaryota; kingdom Metazoa; phylum Arthropoda; class Insecta; order Lepidoptera; family Erebidae; genus Euplagia; species Euplagia quadripunctaria. The sequence continues at coordinate 9,679,884 of OY982577.1, forward strand.
TATCCGGGAAATGAGCCGGAATACTTTGGGCATTGATATGTACAACATTGAAATTCTTCGAGACCTGTCTGAGAACTCAGACAGCGAAGGAATACTAATAAAGCTGCTATCATCGGTGCTAGCAGAATATAAACTCTCTGTATCGCTATTGCAATCGGGGACTAACATTAAATATATGTGAAGACTTAATATACAGTCTAAATGTGTGTATGCTATACTAAAATAATAATATCACTAATATAAATAAAAATAATAATAAAAACTAAACAAAAATCCTCTCTGTTTTCATCTGCCAGTTGTGTCTATGATATGATAACAGATACAATAAAATTACTATAACTACAAAAAAAAAACAAAAAATGAACTACAATATTACACAACACTACTAGGTCAGGACAAAACAAACAGTTGTTTATTAATTACCTAATACCCAATGCAGGAGAAAAATATAATGTCACATTGACAATGTCTTGACAGAGAGAGAGCGAAAACTAAAGTGTGACATTATGTTGTTGATAAATAAACTAAATAAAAGTAGTTAGGGTAAGGTAGCAAGTTGATGAAGGAACATTTTAGAAGATATACGACTATGGCTGAAAGTATATTACATGCAGTAGACACAGTGAGCTGATGTAATAGTGTCATTTCTTGAGAGTGCGTTTAGGCTTACTTGCCTAAGTGCTGGCTGACGGTTTAGCGGTATTCAACAGTGGGATTTTGTCGAGCTCATTCATCGTGCTAATGCGATGCCTTTCGTCGTTAGATCCGAGGACATAAATGAAGCCTTCTCTAGTCCAGCACCGTGCCACACCAAACTTGTCTCTAGCCGCCATGAATGTAGTGTGGCGCTGCTTTGTCAAGAACTCAGATATAGTAATACCAGAGCCCTTGAGCTTAGTCTTGGCAGACCATATCTCATCTCTCTCAGCAACATTAACAAATTTAATGATAATGGGCCTAGAAGTCTTACCACCTGTGGACCGACCCATCCGGTGACACCGCCTTATCTTCAAACTTGTGAAATTAGTTATGTTGAGTTTGCACTTCACAAGCTCTGTCATCACTTCAGCAGTCACCTCCTTGCTGTCCTCGGGCATGCCATGAATGAGAAGCATTTTCCTCCGCCTGCGCATCTCTAGTGAGTCCACTTGGCCTGCAATGACTTCAATTTGCCGCTGCAGTGTGCTCATCGCTTCTGTTACAAATGTCTTGAAAGCCACAAAGTCAGCAGTTAAACTTGAAGTGGTGGCTGAAGAGCCTGAAGCCAACTGTAATTGTTCTTCAAATGAAGACATTCTGGCATGAAAAAAGGAATTCATCTCTTCAAGTGACATTTTAAACAACTGTGCCTCCATGATATGTTGTTATTGTTGTGCTATAGGGTCCAATCAGAAAAATAACACTAGACTGGCAGGTAATTGTTACACAATTATAATGCAGAGCATTCATATGTATAATAGTCAGCTAATTATTTAAATATTAAAATTTAAAATTAGAGCTAAAAAATTTTGCACTACTCTTGCCAACTACCCACCTATACGTCAAATATTTTCTTACAAACATACCTACTTCCCATATATAAAGTGATGTTAGGCTTAGTATTTTAAGATTTTTGAATACTGGCTTACAAGAGTCTAATGGTTCGATGTTAGCAATCCCGTATGCTTTTTTTTGACAAATAAATACTTTTTTCTACATTGTTTTTGTTCTACTTTTTTATAGATCTAACACTAGCCAGTGAGTACGCGTCATCATATATTTCGGATTGGCATGTTTCGGATGAGGCGTCGTGCTCGGATCACCGTTGGATCAAATTTGACCTAAAGATGACTCTCACACCGCCCGAACCCCGACGAAACCCTCGCAAGATGGATGTACGTAAGTATGAGCAAGTAACCGCGGATTGTTTGAAAAATATCGATCTGCCAAATGCTCACGGGACCACAGCGGATATTGATAACCATGTAGACAACCTTAATACTACGTTGATTACTTGCTTTGAACAAACGTGCCCACTTTCGACCCCCAGAACGGTACCACGCAGTAAACACTACTGGTGGGGACCGGAACTGGAGAAACTACGCCGCAAGGTTAGGAAGTTGTTTAATAAAGCAAAAAACTCTCGACTTGACCAACATTGGGAAGCATTTAAGCAGGCCCGACATCACTACAAGAAGCGGATCAGAACCAGGAAAACTGAATGCTGGAGAAGCTTCTGTACTAACATTGATAACAACAATCAGGCTAACAGAGTCAAGAACATTATGAGCTGTGAAAGAGGTCACAGCCTTGGCTTCTTGAAAAAACCTGATGGGACGTATACAAAAACAGATTCAGAGACCTCAGAACTGTTAATGACAACCCACTTCCCAGGATGCCGAATATCAAATGAGAAGGACAAATGGGAAGAGTGGAAAAAATACACCAGGTGATTCAGACTGGACCACCGCCCGAAAAATCGTGAATCATGAAAAATTAAATTCGGCGATCAACAGATTCCTTCCATACAAAGCGGCAGGACTGGACGGTATTTTCCCAGGCCTGCTAAGATGGTGCGATGGGTCCTTAATAGACCACCTCCAGATCATCTACGTAAGCTGCGTGGCTCACCGCTACATCCCCTTGAAATGGAGAGAAGTCAGAGTAATCTTCATCCCTAAACCCGGCAAAGGAGATTACACACAACCGAAATCATTTAGACCCATCAGTCTCACATCATTCTTACTTAAAGTGCTGGAGAGACTAATAGACAGGGAAATAAGGAGCACTGCACTAGTCAGCTACCCCTTGAACCCCAACCAACACGCTTATTCGATGGGCAAATCAACAGAATCTGCCTTACATCGAGTCGTTAATATCAACTAACAAATATCAACCCTAGGAGCCTTCATCGATATCGAAGGTGCCTTTGGCAAAACCAGCTTCGCCAGCATAAGCCAGGCTCTGTCAAGACATGGGGTCGACTCCACAATTGCGGGGTGGATCGACAGCATGCTCAGATACAGAGCTATACAATTTACTGTGAATAACACATCGAGAGGGGTGGTGGCCAGAGGATGTCCGCAAGGTGGAGTCCTCTCACCTCTCCTATGGAACATTGTGGTCGATGAGCTCATTACCCAGCTCAATGACCGCAAATTCTTCACAGTGGGCTATGCGGACGACCTGACCATCCTCATCAGCGGCCGCTTTGAGAGTGTGGTATGCGACCAAATGAGGTCTGCATTGAAGGTCGTAGAACAGTGGTGTGAAAAACACAACCTAACAGTGAACCCGACAAAGACGGAGTTAATCATGTTCACAAATAAACGTAGTTTAGGAGAACTGAGACTACCTAAACTATTTGACACCAGTCTAGCCCTTACCAAGGAGGTCAAGTATCTAGGAGTGATACTGGACAGTAAACTCCTATGGAACAGGCACCTGGACGCAAAAATAAATAAGGCCTGCATTATTTTCTGCCAATGCAAGCGACTCCTCGGCAGAAGCTGGGGATTATCACCGAAAATCACACTATGGCTGTACAAAACGGTTATACGGCCAATCATCACATACGGTGCTATTGCCTGGTGGCACAGAACGGAACTAAGCACTGTCAGAAACAAACTGCAGCAATTCCAGAGACTAGCATGTACTGCCGTCACTAATTGCATGCGCACAACTCCCACAACCGCCCTAGAGGTGGCTCTTGATCTAGCCCCACTAGACCTGTATATACAACAGGAGGCAGCTGTGGCAGCCATCAGACTTAAACTCTTAGGTCTCTGGTATAACCGAGAGGGTCCCCATATCAAATTATGGAATCAATTAGTGGAATATCAACCACTAATCGCTGCCCCATGCGACAGGATCCCGAAACAACACATCTTCAAGAGGAAGTATCAAATACAACTATTTGAAAACGACCGAGATCAATCTGGCATACATGAAGTGCGAATCTATACGGACGGTTCCAAGATGGGGTCAGGGACAGGAGCCGGAATTTTCTCACAAGACCTAAATATAAAAATATCACTGGCGCTTGGTCAACACAGCTCCATATTTCAATGCGAGTGTGTTGCAATAACTTACGCCGCGACTGCGGTCATGTCAAAAGGCATAAAGGAGTACAACATCCGTATATTGTCAGACAGTATGGGCGTTTTAAGGGCCCTGGAGGGCAACACCATGAACTCCGGTCTCATTTATGAATGCCACCAGACGCTAGAGCGATTAGCCTCTGCGAACGGGGTAATTCTGCAATGGATCAAAGGGCATAGTAATTCATTCGGGAACGACGCCGCCGATGAGCTGGCAAGAAAGGGATCTGTAACGTCAGTGGCAGGCCCAACTACACTACTGCCACTTCCCTTCAATCAACTTCGCTCATGGGTAAGGCAACGGACTCGTGAGGCGCATAACGGTCGCTGGGCCAACACACCGGGCTGCAGGCAGTCTAAACTGGTGCTGACGGAGGTCTCACCACGTTTAACTTGCAGACTGCTCAGTCTTAACCGACTCGACATCAGAATAGTTGTAGGAACAATTACGGGCCACTTAGCCCTAAACCGGCACCTATTCACCATCAGTGCGACCGACAGTCCTCTATGCAGAGGATGTCTCAACGCGGAGGAAACGGCCGCCCACGTTATCCTGTAGTGCGAGGGAGTGGCCACACAACCGGCAAGTATTCTCGCGGGTGCGAGATCGCTCCTAGAAGCCTGTGAACGCCCCAGGAGGCTTTTGTGCTTCTGGAAGGAGCTAGGCTGGCTCAACTAGTCAGCCTATCTGAACGCATAATGGACTGTCTGTGAGTCTAAATGCGGAAACAGAGCCCTACACCAATACCAATACCAATCTACATTGTTTTAGTTACACCATAAAAGTAAACCATATCGCAATGTGGACTGGACATACCTATAATACGCAGTCATTGCTGCCTCTTCACTGACTGTTTTGCGTAGCTTCCTTAATGCAAAGACAAAGCGATTAATTTTGGTACAAACGTTTTGTATGTGCGATTGCCAATTACAATACCTGTCCAATGTTAAGCCCAGAAATTTACTTTCCCGAGAATTTTCTATCTTTATATTTTGATAGGTTATACTAATGTTCAGGTTATTTGTTTTATATATTTTTTCGAATTGTACAACTTTCGTTTTTGAAATATTTACCGATAAATTATTATTACTTAACCAGTCTGTCACAGTAATTATTACTTTATGTAGCTGATCTCTGTAATCAGTTAATTTGTCATCTACCACTACAACTGATATGTCGTCGGCGAATAGTGTACAGTGATATTTTGTAACTTTCGGGATGTCATTAATGTATAGCAGAAAGAGAAGGGGGCCCAGGCCCAAATCATATTATAATCGCACTACGTGTACCTCTGTGGTTATATTTAAATATAGCAAATATACTTAAATGAAGGATACGCTAGTAATTACTTTACTGTTTAAAAAACATTAACAAAATATTAGCAATGACAATTATGATCTCAACATGCATAAAACTTTAACTGTGACATTAATGACATGACACAATATGGTGATACCATATTGTGTCATGTCATCTTACAATATGATCATACATAACAAATGAATCAGATTTAATAGATCCTTTATTACAAATATAGGCAAGAAACAATATAATCTGATCCAATCGAGAGTGATGTTTCTTAGATGGTAGAAATACCAGATAAGCTGGTGCTAAACACCTTCCTCATTCCGAAGAAAAGGGTCTCGTGCTGCCACGCTGATCATTCAATGATGACCGGCTGGAGGGACGAATGAGACATCCTGGCTCGTCAGGCAGCCAAACGCCGTACATCTACCTCCAGACGTGCTTTTACTGCCCGTCCAACCTTGTCGTCCGTCATATAACTTAGGTAGCCGGTCTATCTCTAAATTTGATTCAAATTGAAATCGTGAGGTAGCGGCGGAAATATTCCCTTTACCGCCAAACCCAAGATTACTGGCCAAGTTCCTAATAACCTAGCGAGTCACCGTCCGCAAAAAAAATCTTTACCAATTTAAACAATCAACCTAACCCCTACCTTCATTAGACTTTCCTCATGCAATGCTATCATTCTCATCCGTATGGATTTGTGTAGGTTACCTTCAGTGCTCGTATGGAAGTCTTTTATAAGAGGTTTATGTTCAACAGGTAAAGGTTCAGGTAGGTAGTCATGGCTTCCACAGGGGTCTGCTCTTGGATCACTCCTGTGGGGTACGACTGGGTCCTTCGAGGAGACCTTCCCCCGGGCTGGGCGTAATCTGTTACGCCGATGATACATTGGTCACGGCCCGGGAAGCGAACTTTCAAGCGGCGGCGCATCTGGCTACCAGGGGGGTATCTCTGGTGGTCGGGCACATTAAAGCGCTAGCCTTGTGGGTGGCCCTGGATAAGACGGAGGCCCTTTTATTTCATGGGCCCCGTCGTGGTCCACCCCTTAGCGACTCCATCGAGATCAACTCGGTCCTCGTACTGGTTCAGGCCCACATAAAATATCTGGGCCTGATCCTTGACGGAAGGTGGCGTTTCGACAAGCACTTCTAGCAGCTTGCTCCCAGGCTGATCGGCGCTGCGTCCGCCCTTGGGCGACTTTTGTGCAATTTGGGCGGACCCAGCGTCGCTACGAGGCAGTTGTACACGGTTGTCCGGTCAATGGCAATTTACGGTGCATCGGTGTGGGCGGAGGAGGCTCTGACCGCCCAGAATAGGGCACGCCTCTGGCGCCCTCAGAGGGTTACGGTGGTTTAAGCCATACGCGGATACCGCACCGTGATGACGGAGGTGGCGTGCGCATTGGCTGGGACACCCCCGTGGGATTTGGAGGCGAAATTGCTCGCCGAAGTATATCGGCGAGCGGCTAAGTTCAGGGCGGGAAGTGGCAGTCGGCCCCCACCCGAAGATGCAAATGGTATGCAAATGTCGTGAGGCCGCTCGCCGAGCCACCATGGCTCGTTGGTCGTCTCGGCTGGAGGCTCCATATGCTGGCTTTGTCAGCGTGGAGGTGCTAAAGTCGGTCATCATCGAGTGGGTAGGGCAGCAGCACGGGACCCTTTCCTTACGGCTGACGCAGGTTCTTTCCGGGCACGGCTGCTTCGGAAAGTACCTGCACTCGGTCGCTAGGAGGGAATTGAGTGCCACCTGTCACCACTGCGACTGCACTGACGACTCAGCTCAACAAACGCTGGCGATTTACCAAAGTTGGGTGGAGCAGCGTCGAGTCCTCACTGCAGTCATCGGAGAGGATCTGTTGCTACCGGCCGTCATACGCTGCATGGCCGGTAGTGACAGGAATTTTACCGCGGTCGCAACCTTCTGTGAGGAAGTCATCTCGCAGAAGGAGGCGGAGCCGTCCGGATGACTTAATGAAAGTTGTTCCCGGATCCCTCCTATTTCAGGCGCAGTACGGCACACCGTGTGGTTTTAGTCGGTTCCGACTCATCGAAAACCCCGGTGGGGTGACGGCCCGTGTGGGTTTACACACGCCCAAAAAACAAAAAAGTAGTCATGGCTAATACGATAATGATGATGAAGGGTTTAGGCCCTGACAAAAAGAAAGTTGAATTATACCATAGATTAAGTGTTTAACTACTGATTGCTGTAAAAAAAAATAATGACTGTCTTTAGCAATATATGCAATAAGAAATCCTTAATATTTATTGAATGTATATTATATATGTAATTGACTTTAAAAAACATCAGTTAATAATAGCTAAGTTGGCTGGAGTGCAGACATACCAAAGCCTCATTCTGATAAGTGAACTCCTAACGGCTTATTATACATCATTTTGCTGAACCAAGGTTTTAGAAGAAGTCTCGACTGGATCCTAGTATGCATAATGTTAACCTTTGTAGCATTTAGAGGCAGCCCAAAGATTCTCCTAACGCTCTTTTAAATAAATTGTTAGTAAAGAAGTCACGTCATGGTAGTAATTCACATACAGAGCGGTCTGAAATATATTTGACTACGATTTTACAATGACTTGGTATCTATGCTAATAAGACAATTAAGGTTAAACTGAAATACTTGTTGTAACTTCCTAATATCAACGATACTATTATAACTATTCCCTTTAAATGGAATTCTGTCTAAAGTTATAAAATTATATATTAGTAGTTTCCAATATTATATAAAATATATAAAAATTAAACTAATTTTGTATGATTTTGTATTTCCGGCGCTTCCTCCAAGAACCTACTACCTTTGCACTGTCTTACATGCTATATAATATTAATAAAAAATCTTACCAGACCAGAATATTGGCATATTTTTATAAATATGTTTACTTTATAATACGATAATTTAAGCGATATTTTTATCGTAAATAATGAGAGCAATTAAACCGCGACTATAGAGCGATGGAGCAATATAATACTAACACCACAAACTACAGCAGAATGCGCAAATACCTATCATGTCGTATCGAAAAGAACAAGAGATAAATTGTAAAGCCACAACTAATAATAAAATATAAACGCAACGACGCGACAGTCTGCTGACGGCGACTTTTATAATATGTATATTTGTTGGACTCTGTCGAGTTTCAGAGTCGCACCGATGGTCTAGATGGAGTCGGCTCTCGCAGCGACTAGACGCACGGTGCGCATGCACACCCAATGGAATGTAGGCCCAGGAGTACTAGTATTCCTATGTTCTGTGCCAGGAGGAAAGAGCACGTGTGTTTCAAAATGAATACGCTCGATGTCGATGTCTCGAGGTTGCGCGACCCTGTAAACTGAGCGTCTTATTGCTGCAACAAGACGCACAGTTTGCAGTCGCCCTTAATATTATGCACTCATGACGCAATTCTTTCAAATTTCTTACAAGTAATAACGAGCTTTATCTGTTTGTCCTGAAGGTTGCCTTTTCACTAACTAAAATAAAATATACAAATACTATCGCATAAAAATGAATGTAACTAGTTAAAACAGATACGATATATGAGACCGTAATTAAAATAAAAAAAACGGAGAGATAGAGGTTGAATTACCGAAAAAAAAGTGCCGAGCTTTAAGTTTTGCTAACTTTTGACCTCCTTGAAAAAATTGTCCTAATTTTATTTGCCTCAACAATCGTTACCAAAGGTGAAAGGCTTTCTTCGAGTGAAAGCGTAGTAAGAGTTGAGTCACTAGTGAGTTGACCTTCCAGGAGGAGGACGCGCCCGCCGGTAAGCGCTTAACCCCATAAATGAAAGGTGATAACGCCCGAATATGTCATTAAGGGGTGCCATCTTTACCAGCTATTTCCAAATGTTTGAGAACGGTAGTTTGGTGCTCACTTGAGCTGCAACACTACACCATTTTTTTATGGGTCATAGTAACCTTAAAATTAAACTGTATTCATTTCAATTAGTTCAATGTCTACTGTGTTAATCTTTAATATTTGGTTTCATCTATGAAAATCAGCACATCACATTTTTTTGGGAGTCTTGAAAAAGTGGGTATTATTATGCTTAACAGCTTAGAGATATCTCCGTGTGTTTAGACTTTTATTTATTTATTTTAGGGTCTTCAACAAGAAATACACATATCTTTCTTAATTCTTAAAATAACTAAACATAATATGGTGGTTCATGTGTTTTCTCAGTTATAGAAAACCACAGCATGCAAAAGAAATAGGGTACATTACACAATATAAGAAAAAAAATAGAAATATTAATAATAATTTTAAAACCTAACACAACCCTACTCTAAGTCTTAAATGAAATTTAAATTAAAATAAAATTAAGTGAAAACAAGAAATTATTGTATAAATAATTGTTATAAAAGAAAAAAATCACTACAAGGCACAATTAACAAAAACATATTTATACATACTAGAGATCGCGTGGTGGTCGAATTTCAACCATGGTTTATTTCATTGGTGACTGGACACTCATAGCTGTATGTACCCGTTTTTGCATTTTTTTAACTTTGTAGCAAATATTGTTCAAAACTTTTAGCATTCGTCACTTCTTCTCTGTATAAACTATAAGTGTGCGAAATTTCATATTCCTCCGCCGCCCGCCCAATTTTCGTAAAAAGGGATTTAAAGTTTTCGCTTCACGTATTAATATATAGATAAAAACGATAATGCAAAATTAGTGGTCTTAAGGTCTGCGATCCGTTCGCAAATGACTAAAGACCATTTCTTTAAACTTTCCGAGAGAAAGGTTAAATACGTGCAAGTGCAAGTCTATCAAAACACTTTTCTTCTTTAAAAGTTTACAAGTTTATACTAATATAATAGAGCTGAATTATTTTTGAAGTGAAAACTTCTTTAGTGACGTTGGGCACTTTTTGAGATTGGTAAAAAATTTTAAAATCGCGTCAGAATTCAGGGTCACGTGGACCCTGATCGAAAATGTATAGAAAATGTGTCCGAGTGTAATAGATTTAAAAAAAAAAAAATTATGACGAGATCGAAAATTCTTAAGACGGAGGTGAGTTCTTATATTTACATGTACAGCGTCAGAGAGACATGGAGAGTGGGGAGAGTGTTGAGAGTGGGGCGAGTGGGGAGATTGTTGAGAGTGGGGCGAGTGGAGCGAGTGGGGAGAGTGGGGAGAATAGGGCGAGTGGGGAGAGTAGGGAGAGTGGAGAGAGTGGGGCAAGTGGGGAGAGTAGAGCGAGTGGGGAGAGAGGGAAAAATGGGGAGAGTGGGGCGAGTGGTTAGAGTGAGGAGAGTGGGAGAGTGGGGAGAGGGTTGAGAGTGGGGCGATTGAGGCGAGTGTTGAGAGTGGGGCGAGTATTGAGAGTGGGGAGAGTAGGGAGAGTGGGGAGAGAGGGGAAATGGGAGAGAGTGGGGAGAGTGGTTAGAGTGGGAGAGTGAGGCGAGTGGAGCGAGTGTTGAGTGTGTTGAGAGTGGGGCGAGTGGGGAGAGTGGGGTGAGTAGGGCGAGTGGGGAGAGTGTTGAGAGTGTTGAGAGCGGGGCGAGTGGGGAGAGTGGGGCGAGTGGGGAGAGTGGGAGAGTGGGGAGTGGGGAGATTGGGGGGAGTGATGCAAGAGGGGCGATTGGGGCTAATGGGGAGAGTGTGGAGAGTGAGGCGGGTGGGGAGAATGGGGATAGTGGGGAGTGGGGCAAGTGGGGAGAGTGGGTGAGTGGGTCGTGCGTCAGAGCTGATACACACTTTTTTTTGAAGTGTAAACTTCTTTAGCCACGTTTGTGTACTTTTGCGGATTGCTGAACTCGTGACCGTAATAATACATATATTCATCCACTAGAGGGCGCTAATCTAAATATTGAGTTCTGTCAGCTCCTTATTAATTAATGTCACCAAACTGTTAATGTGACGTTTTAACTTCGTCGTATCGTTTATGTTTGCACTTCTGTCGGCAGTCCGATGACTGCCTCTTTTTTTTGTTTTGATTGTTTGTTTATACACGCTAATGCAAGGTGCGCGATCCTCCGCGTTGGCTAAAATGAGGTAATTAATCGATAAAAATTACTATTAATAACTTCTTGTGATGAAGTTTCTTCAGTAAAATATGTTTTATCTATGAATTACCTCATTAAGTATGTAATACTTACTCCTTGTGCGGAGGCACAAGGAGTAAGTAAAGCATCATCTGAATGTCACTTCCACATAAGAACTACGAAGCAACTACTGAGGCTGCATCGTGCAATGAAAGATGTCGCACCGTTCCTCCATAAAATTTTCGATTATTTCTAATCGTGATTACCACTGATACGAGGGCTACACTGAAAATTTCGGGAATCAAGGAAGTGACACAACATTACTATTTAAAAATGTATTTATTGCTTTTCGAAGTATTCTCCGCGAAATTTGACACATTTTCCATACGATGGAACCAATCATTGAAGCAACTATTCCATTCGGAAGTTGGGGTCTCCAAAATGGCCGTTTTGTAGGCGTCCACAGCTTCTTCAGGTGATGAAAATCTCTGAACACGCAATTTATTCTTTATTTTAGGGAAAGTATAGAAATCATTAGGGCTTAGGTCGGGACTGTACGGCGGATGGTCTAATAATTCTATGTTTTCTTGCTCTAAAAACTCTTTTGTTCTGTGCGCGGTGTGAGAACTCGCATTGTCGTGATGGAGGATGATGCGGCGGTTGCAGTTCTCTTTACGGAGTTCGGAAACGACCTGTGGCAAACAAATGCTAGCATACCATTCTGCATTAACCGTTATTTGTCCCTCAAGAGGAATAGTCGCAACATGGCCGGTTTTGGAGACAAACGTGGCCACCATTTTTTTTGCAACACTCCGTGAACGAGCAATTTTAGTTGGCTTTAACTCATTTTCAAACACCCAAACTCGTGACTGGTTTTTTGTTTCGGGTTCGTACGCGTATATCCAGGATTCGTCACCTGATACAATGTTGTATACAGCATTTGAGGATCCTGCGTGGAATCTTTCGAGAGTTCTGACGCACCAAGTAACGCGAGCCGCTTTTTACTCTTCACAGAGCAAATGCGGTATCCATCGGGAAAACAACTTTTTTTACACCTAATTGTTTATGCAAGATTATTTGTATTTGACTCATGCCAATGTCTAAATTTGCCTGAATTTCGCGGTATGTCACATGTCGATCTTCCTCAATCAGCTTACGCACAGCATCAACGTTTTCTTGGGTGACTGCAGTTTTTGGACGACCTTGATGGGGATCATCACTGAGCTTGACACGTCCACGTTGAAATTCAGCAAACCAGCGATAAATTGTGGTTTTGGATGGGGCTTCATCACCAAATGCAGACAGCATTCGGTCAACACACTGTTTTTGCGTTAAACCGCTTCGAAAGTCATAATAAATCATCGCCCTTGAATTTTCTCGAGTCAATTCCATTTTCTCAACGACTAAACAAGTTTGAGAAGACCTTGTGAGAAGACCGAGAATCTTTTTTTGAAATAAATAAATGGTATTCGATTTTTAAAACCAAGGAGTTTTCAATTAAAAAGATTTTAATATGATAGGAATAGTGGAAATATTCCATTCCCGATACTTTTAGTGCAGCCTATATATAAAACAAATGTGCCTTAATTGCTGTTATTGATGAGAATAGGCAGTATCAAACAATATCATTCCTCTTTAATACATCTGAACCTGTTAGCGAATTCGACCAAAATTTAGGGTAGCAAAAGTGCAAACATCTTTTATGGGGTACTGCGTTAAATTCTATAATAAAATACCTGATAATATTCTTCAACTAAATGAGAAGAATTTTAAAACTGTTATAAAACGCACGCTATGTAAACGAGCATATTATAAACTAGATCATTATTTAGATGATAAAAATGCTTGGCAAAACGCCGGTCATGCTCCACAGTCACACTGTCGATGAGTAGGTACTTGAGGTCTTGTTTCTTATCTGACGTATAGATTTATTGACATTTTGATTATTATTATTGACATTGTTAATTTTATAGAACATTGATGGTATTTTATATACTCATAGAATATAATATTTGAAACAAAATAAACATCGGCCATTTTTTTAGAAGGAACTTATCGTCTTATCCAAATAGAATACAAACACTACGTTAGAGTCATATCTTTTCCATTGTCGTTCGATTGATAAATGAATGAAATGAAGGTACAAACACTGCGTTCGCGCGGCGTGGTTTCCCTTCCATTGTCATAGACAAGGGAGGTGGAGACGCTAGTGAAGTACTGTACATGCTCCACACAGATTAAACATGACAGTATTTGATCTGTTGCCGGCCCGCAAATTGATCGACCTAAAATTTATTTATCTATTTAACAACAATTAAAATATCATTAAAATTAGCTGACTTCGTCTTAAAAGTATGTTTAAATTGTAAATCTGTATGTGTGTATATGTGTATCTGTGTATATGTACCTATATATGTTATTTTTATTATTATGTTTTTTTTCTTTTAATTTTTTATAATATTGCCTGTATTGTATTTACTCACACCTCTATAAACATCTCGCTGTACTACTCACACGAAATACACGGCCAGACTAACGTTTGTTGTATTTGCTAATTTTTACGAAACACTCATATATATATAATAGGCTCGTGATGTCGCCGGGTGCAGGCCCTATCATAATACCAGCGCTGCAGTCTCAAAGACTGCAGCAATATGCTGAGATAGGTGCCTTTTCTGGCATTGTGCAGGGCACTTTAATTACTTCGGTTATATTTATTTTTATTTTTATTGTAATAATTGTGTGCGGTCCTGTGAATGTCAGAATTAGGGACTACTCACACATATTCAGCTCGATTCAGCTTTTGTCCATAGAAAACAACGATTTTGTATGGATACGTGTACGCATCCATTCAGCTTTCCGCGTCTATTCTCCTTTCGCGGCAAACCAGTATAAAATGAGGATAAATGTGTTTTTATCATGCGAATGCTATAGAGAGCGTACAGCGCTGTTCTGCCGCGTTTAGCTCTGTTCCGCCGCGTTCAGCGCTGTTCCGCCGCATTCACCGTCGAACGCGGCGGAACAGCTCAGGGATGTTTCGCGACTCCTTGACGACAAGTTGCGACCTGTATGGTACCTGCATTGATTTGATTTATTATTGCGTAATCATTATACACGCAAGGATTTAATAGAGCAGACGTGTTTTTAAGAAATTATAATTATTTTATTTTCATATTCATTATTTTCTTATTTATTTGCATATTATTGCATATTCGCCAACCAAATTCCCATTTCTCCAAAGTGGGTCGACCCACTTTCGTTTGCGTTTTATTGTTTTACGTTTATTGTTTTCTATTTCTTCTACAAGAAGCGAAACGATAAAAATATCGCACATAGAACTCTCCATATTGAGGGCACAATACTAAATGAGTAGCTTACCGTCTTCGCAGCATATTCAGCGTCGTACGTAGTAGAAAGAAGCGTTTCAGAGAAGATAGCACGCTATGACGGCTTTTCTCATTATTACGACGCCGTACGCGGCTGATAGAAGCAGAGCTGAATAAGTGTGACCAAAATCGTTCAGCGAAACGCGAATGGAGCTGAATATGTGTGAGTAGTCCCTAAATGTTTCTCTTTCTCTCTCTTTCTTTCTTTCTTTCTCTTTCTTTAGTTATGATACGCTTTTTATTTCTTGTTAATTAGAAAAATTTGAATTGTACATGTGAGAACTGTGAAGTCACAAGTTTTAAGTTAATTTTCTATGTTGCTTAGCAGCTCTGTGATTTTCTTTTTCATTTTAGAACAATATTATGTTTCATTGTCCTCACATTAAATTGCACTTATAAGCAATGTAACAAGTTTGTAAAAAAAAAACTGTTGATGATTGTTCGTCGAGAAGTACTAGGTGTCGACTGAGTGTTTATTTAAATTAAATAACGAATACTTTGCAGATACTTGTATAATTTCGTTACAATTACAATGTCTTGTGAGGAGCGAGGATGCAAGAGTTGTGTTTTATATAATTCAAAATTATTCAGAGGCGTGCGAAGTGAATCAGTATCCCCACCATTGCATCGGTCTCGCGTTGTTTGCGCCACCTGTTTCATGTGTCCTTTTCCATTCTTTGCGAAAGATGGCGCTAACAAAAACCATGTTGAAAAAGAGTGTCCTTGGAGTTTCTTGCCTGTTCTTCTCCATAGGATCAACGTTTTGGAACAGGCAACTAGCTTCACGACCGACTTATACTGACTGACTCCTCCTGACAATTCAAAAATACCTACAATGGGTTTACTTGAAATAAATAATTTTGATTTTGAAATTTCAATTGCAAGTATTGATTTTACTCCTGTGGTGTTATTCGCCAAGCTGCTCATTAAAGAGTTAGGGCAGCTGCATCCTGATTGGGGTGACACTTCGGCGTTCGTAGCTTTGAAATAAAATGAAATGAAATATGTTTATTTGAATAGAATACAGGTACTACCAGGTATTACATGGGTGGTTTTGGATCAATGCCATATTCTGCCTTGTTTTGGGATGCAAATTTTTACAAAACTAGAAATTGGAAAGTTAAAAGATCAATTACCTGTTCTATTTTCTTTAAAAATTCCACGTCATATAGCTGCACGCCATGTTTCTATAAGGCTGCACAATGAATATTGTTGGTTTCGCTGACACGAGCATGAAAGCATATGGCTACGTCATTTATTTACATGTGACTGATTTATAATAGATGATAACACACGGGTACGTTTGGTGTGTACTAAGTTTAAAGTGTGTACAAGGTCGTTTCTTTAGCGCGTTTAGAGTTACGTATGTGCCGCTCTTATTATGTCCAAACTAATTAAATTAGTTTAGGACATTTATCGACTTCTTCCTTCCTACCGCAAAATATATTTACTTTCTCCAATTCTACAATTAACTTGTCTTAGATAAAGTCTTCACCTCAAAAATGGAGCGTGTAGAGGTCTTCTGCCTAACCACCACATTACCACATGATTGGTGGTGGAATGACCCTAAATGGCTGCAACATCCAACATCCGAGTGGTCTATCACTCCCCTTATATCTACAAATAATCAAGAATTACCTGAATGTAATAATAAAACATTAACATATGCCGCAACCGCTTCTATACATATAAACCAATATAATTTATAACCTTTCTCAAAAGTTTTCTCTTTGGGATAAAATATTAACGCATAATAGTTTAGGTTCCTTGGTTCCGATCCCGCCATCGCTGCGACAAACCGCATAGTAAAATTACTGAGTCACAGTTAGCGATAGCTAAAACTTATTTAATTCGTTCTTTACAACTTTCCCACTTTCTCCACGTCTACGAAGAAATACAAAAAAATGGAACCAAAGTACCATTAAACCCTGAGTATAAACTTATACTCAGCGCTTAAAGGAACCAGTCGCTTTATAGATTAAAAGAAAATAAATAGAATCGGAGGCAGATTATGTAATACTAATCTTCCCTATGAAGCTCAGCATCCCGCACTTCTACCTAAACATGATAATGCTACGCATCTTTTTATTGACAACTATCACCGCATTTATTGTTACACCGGGGATAACCTTCCGAGTTATATTGTTCTCTAGGTCGGTTATCTGGCAAAGATTATATTCTTATAATTATTGTCTTAAAGTTCGTCGTTCTCACCCTGGCCTGGAAATGGCTGACTTACCTACTTGCCGCGTACCGGAGCCCAAAGCATTTGTTCATGCGGATGTAGACTATGCTGGCCAAATTAAGGTAACCTTATGTAGGCGCCGAAGTGAACGCTGTCAGAAGGATCACATATGTTTGTTTAAAATTACATTAGAGTGAAAATGAAAAAGCTTATATTTTTTTGGAACCAATGGCATTTATTAAATCGTTGTGTACACAATTAGTAACACTTTGCCAACTATGTTTTTAAGTGCATTTACTGACACTCATTTCAATGAAAACTTCATTATATTCTGAGTTTAAAGCTGTAACACTCGGTTTCACGACACTCTAGACAATATCTCAAGAATGGTGATATATATAACCTCTCACAGGATATACTAGTATATATTATATCCTGTGGGTGGCATTACATATACATATTGAATGATCATTAAAGTGTTATGTCCAAGATTTCCATAGTATTTTAATAAGCAACGTACAAAGGTTCATTAATAGAGATTGTGCCACCAGGCCCGCTGCGTAGTGCTATATGTATTCCCATCAGCGGCGCGTTGCCTGCCACTTTACGTATCTCTGGATCTGTAGCTAGACGATAACTGTAAGAAAGATTTCGTATTAGAAATATATTTCAAGTTATTTAGTTAAATATGGAAGTGGATTCAATCACCATCGGTCACTGTTTACTTAATACTTAAAATATTTATACAATTTATTTTTTTATGAAATAAGAGAAATGGTTATAAGAACCGAAGATGTTGGGGTACATGTAGTTAATAGTAAAATATAGAAAATAGATCCGCAGGGAATTCGCTGGTTTTCGAGAATATCGACGTAATTCAAAATTCAGTCGAATTGAACTAAGTATGCCAAACGATCATAAATCTTTGATTTTTATGGTGAACAGAGATGCAACGCCGATTTCGTGCTAACGTTCGTTATAAAGCGACAAGTTCATTATATATTTAGAACAAAATACCCTAGCGGAAATCACAAAACATTGCCATTCTCTAAAATCAATAATTTTTAGTTTCGTCGCTATTCTCGCAAACCAGCGAATTCTTTAATATTAGAAAAAGTGAATACATAATCAGCTATTATGAGTGATCCATCCGCTTTAGTTTTTAGTGAGAACATAAAGCACAGTAATTCTAAAATTAAGAGAGCAGATACGTACGCAGTCACGTATTGCTATAAATTGTGATTATAAAATATAATAGGATTAGAATATGTTCAACAAGGTCTGATCCTAAAGTTTTATTAGTATTATATATATATATATATATATATATAAATATTATTGGAACGGACTCCACGCGCCCGCTTGCAAACTGTGGTAGGACTAAGAACTCTTTGGCGCGCTGAGTCCTGGCTGGCGGCACCTTACTCAAATTCGTATTTGAGTTAGAATTTTAGAATCAAGCAAGAATGGACAATCGTCTCGGGGTCTGAGGACAGACGTCTGCATGAACTAAAATATATTATACTGAAAGACGTCTGTACTGAAAGCACGGAACCGCAAGACATATTAAGTAATTAATTCAATTGATGTTATAATTTGGAGTTAAAGTATAGTCACTGTGTTGCCTGCATAATCTTACCTTAAAAACCCTAATCCCTATAAACAGATCCAATCTTCCCGTTACCAGCTCGCCCCTGAGCTATATATATATATATTTAATAGTATTAAAGATTTAAAAAATTGTCACGATTGCCGTAGAAATGTAGAAATAAGTAATGAAAATTTAGTTTAAATAATAATTTATAAATTTTTAGGGTTCCTTTATCAAAAGAAAAACCTTATAGAACCACTTTGTTGTCCGTCTCTCTGTCTGTCTGTTTAAATAATACCAAATATTTACGTCTGCAGTCCCTTGAAGCTGTAAAAACATCAAGTTTCTAAGTCAACGCTAAGATACGGCCTTTAAGCCTTAGATTTAACAAAATTTGAATATTACGCAGGTGAATCAAAAACCTATAGGGTACTTTCCATTTACCTATAATCATGAAATATGGTAAGAAGCAAGGTCTGACAGCACAAGTAAAGGAAAAAGTCTGAAAGTCGTTCATTTGTTGTTATATCACATAAAAAAATAGTTTTTGTGATTACAAACTTATATTTTGCGGTTGGAAAGTTGACCTTGTCGTAAATCGATGTATGGGAGAGTATTTTTAAGAACTGCACAGTTAAGTTTGTATTTCGGAAAAGACGGGCGTAAATTTTCGAGAATTGATTGGTCTCTCGATTTTCGATCCCAAGATAGACGTACTATGTAGGTACATACAAGTTTGTTTTCTTATGGAACCCTCGGTGCGCGCGAGTCAGACTGGCGCTTGACTGACTGGTTTATCAAAACTGTAGAGGACTTAGAACAAAGTTACACATGCTTTTTATTAATATTCTTTCACATAACTACGTTGTCATAATTTTAATTGAGACATGGCTTATTCCTAATATCTTCGATTGTGAAATAATCGATTCTCCCATCACGACAGGGACCGAGCTGTGACGGGGAGACGTGACGGCGGCAGCGTGCTTGTGTTGACTATCCTTTGCTTTAAAAAGCTTAACCATAGACAATAAACTTACCTCCTTAATGTCTCCAGTGGTTCCAAATTCTTATCACGAGCACCAGTCTCAGGACTTACAACTGTAGCTATGCATCTAAAATTAATACTTGTTATTAGATAAATTTAAAAGAATATTGTTTTGTATCATCGTCGTAATAGGACTGCCATACGTCCCGGTACACCGAGACATGTCCTGGTATGAAGCGTTGTGTCCTGGTCCGTAAGTAATTTGTCCCGGTGTCGAAGATATACATACATCAGAGTCGTCGCATATCGCTGCAAGATCAGAATATTCCCATACAAAATTTTGTGGCTTTCAGTGCGTCAGTAACACAAACGTAAACTTTGAAGGAAGAGACACGCGAGGAGTAGGTATGTTTTTTCTTTAAATGA
The DNA here is from genome assembly GCA_963859945.1 of Euplagia quadripunctaria. Lineage (NCBI taxonomy): Eukaryota > Metazoa > Arthropoda > Insecta > Lepidoptera > Erebidae > Euplagia > Euplagia quadripunctaria. The sequence continues at coordinate 9,699,846 of OY982577.1, forward strand.
TATATTGCCTAAAGATTTTGAAGGCATCGGTTACCCAGCGCACATCCCTTCGGCCAGATTGGAAACCAAGTTTTGGAAACCGGTTTCCATAACAGATACTCCATAATACAGCTTCCACTGATACCGATGTCTTGCCTATCGACTAGTCCAATCAATCTACGGATCCACAATGTTAATTTCCAGATTTAACGGCAGGAAAAAAAATATGAGCGTGTAAAACAATTAAATCTAAGGAAGACAGCGTTTTTTTTGGAATTTTTATGACGAACATAACCTAAAAAAATCGCGAAAGTTAAAAAACCGGTTTTTCGCTAATAAAACAAAAATTTGAGCTCAAACCCGAAAAAGTTAAATTATTAAGTTTTAGGTATTAAAATTATCTCTCTCTCTCTCTCTCTCCGGAGCTATAATGTTTATGGCATATTACACGATTGGGCGATCACAAAATAAAAAATTAAATACCGTATCTAGTAGATAGTTACCGTATGCAGGGTTTGATAACTTGGAATATATTTTCTCCAATTTTTACATATTTCCATTTGTCTTCATCAAATGGTTTACACCCTGAGATTAAAAGATTAGGCCGGAAGCGAGTTTCATCAACTTGAATTTCTTTCCCTTTGCCCTTGAGGCGCAAGTTCAAATCATCAATCGATGCTTCATTTATTACGTGATAAGTAACTTCATCAGCAAAGGCACCCTGAAATTATAATTCATATATATCATTAATTAGAAACGTAATTTTTTTTTATTTAACAAACTAGGTAGAGCCTTGACTGTGGTTACCACAACCAGACTGCTGATAAACATACATTTATATATTTCCAAATACATAATATAGACAGAGAACACATGATCGTGTTCATCATGCAATTATTTGCCCAGAGTGGGAATTGAACCCACAACCTCTGGCTCAGCTGCCAGGATGACTAACCAGACCAAGAGGCCTTGTCCTGGATCAAATTTAAGGTAGTAGGTAAGATATTTTACGTGGGAGAGCCATGCTTCGGCACGTATGGGCCGGCTCGACTCCACTCGATACCACGGCCTCACAGAAAACCGACCGTGAAACAATGATTGCATTGCTTTTCGCCGCGTGAGTGAGGTTACCGGAGGCCCTAACCCTTCCCTCTCCCCTATTCCCGTCCTTCCCCTCTCCTCCCCTCTAATCCCCCTCTCCCATCTTCCCGCTCTTCCCCCCTCTCCCCCTCTTCCTCTATTCTCCTATTCCCACCTTAAAGGGCGGCAACACACTTGTGACTCTCGAGTTACAGGTGCCCATGGGCGGCAGTAGTCATTTACCATCAGGTGACCCGTCTGCTCGTTTGCCCTCTATACCATAAAAAAAAAGAAAGTGATTTTAATCCCTTAAATACAAAAAAACTGTTCTTTCCATTTTTCATCCCTTCACAGAAAGAAACCATCCCAAGCCCTTGCGAGTTTCGAACCGTTTGGTTAAATTAATTAATTCAGCTTTTACAATTACACGGTTCTCTATCTTCGTTAATAATATAATTTTAGACAAAACTCATGTTTTTGGCATAACTAAATAGATAATTATTTATGGTAAAATGTGGATGTTTAATACGCCTCGGCCATCCCCTCGGAGATATAGGTGTGAATGTATGTGTATGATTAGACTATATTGAAATAACCTTCTGCGAAATTTTATTTATAAATTTTATACTGTGCAGTCGCACTTAATTAAGGTGATCTGCAACTTGATAATACGATTGGTTAGTAAGTCTTCCAATGTTGTTGTGCTTGCCTTCTGGCTGTATGGGAAATGGGAATCTATTGTTTGGCTTTAGGCACTTCATTCGCACAACTACTGGTGTCCCATGTGTTTTGCAGTACCAGTCATACTTTGGAGAAGTAGTCGATAGCCTTGGAAATCAGGGCTTATCATGCATAGCAAGGCAGGCTTGATAAGTCTACCTTAACAATCACCCATCGGGCTTTATTATTATATTGTAAATCCTTATTTCACGGTATTTCGTATGGGATGTAGCAAAAGTTAACACCTGCCACGTCAATCAAGCACGGAGGATTGCACATGTTTTTACCTTTATGAAAATTCAAGCGTTAAGTTTAAATTGCAGGAAGAAAACGTTCGTGATATATACGGGGACAAATATACTCGTTACGGTAAATCAGTGTGTCGTTTTTTTTTAAGTGAAAACTTCTTTATCGGCGTTGGGCTCTTTTTGAGATGGGTAAAAATGTTAAACTCGCGTCAGGACACGTGACCCTGACCGAAAATGTGCCCGATGTCATATATTTAAAAAAAATATATATCACGAGTTTCCTATATTTACATGTACAGCATCAGAGAGACATGGAGAGGGAGGGAGGGAGGGAGAGAGTGAGAGAGAGAGGGAGTAAGAGAGAGGGAGAGACTGAGTGACTGAGTGAGTGAGTGAGGGAGGGAGGGAGGGAGGGAGAGAGGGACAGAGAAGGGATGGAGGGGGAGAGAGAGAGAGATTGTTATTATTTTATTATATGATTTCTTTGTTTAATATTTTTTTTTTTAAGCTAATTATATATATACAGATGTGTGTGTGTGTACGTATATGCAAATACATTGTGAAGTTATGTTTTCAATTCTGTCGGCAGTCCCATGACTGCCTACTTTTTTTTACTCAGGATTACTTCTTCAAACCTATAAATTTAATTATTGAAAATTCTTACCGTATCGGTCTTTCGGAGAACGTCAAATATTTTTGGCCAGCGTGTTATGTCACCCGCTCTCATCCGACTATTTTCTGAGGCGTAATACACCAAACGAAATTTAGTATCTTCATCATCCAGACACCTGAAAGAGTAAAAAATATATGTTAATTCAATTTTAGATACATAAAGTTTGAAAAAGACTTTACTTTGTCGGTACCTCAGTATGTTCTAAAACTATTATCTTAGACAACTCTGGTACTTTCGACATTACTTGGGAGCTAGGGGCTATCACTATTAAATAATAATTAAGAATCTTAATGTTCTTTTAATTTTTTCCTATCACCACTTTTACTATTTATTATCTCATATTTTCAGAAGATATAATAACATTTAAGTTAAGTCTACGTCGTTTGATTTATCTCTGTATCATATTTATTTGAGGTGTAGAAACGGCCTCGCTATACAACAGTCTAAAAATAGTTAAACTACTGTCATTGCCACTTAAGTTAACCTATTTAAGGTTTACACATATTCTAGCACTGCCTATCTTGCGTCTGCCATTATCTATACATACCTACCAAGTCACACACTACAATCCCACTAATATTATAAATGTGAAAGTTTTGATGGATGGATGGATGGATGTTTGTTACTCTTTCTCGCAAAAACCACTGAACCGATTGCGATGAAACTTGGTATGTAGATAGCTGGAGACCTGGATTAATGCATAGGCTACTTTTTGTCCCGATAGTCCAACGGGATCGGGACTTACGCGGGTGAAACTGCGGGGCGCTGCTAGTAATAAATAATGGTCGAATCAGTGTAACTTATCTATCTATATCAGAAGATTAACGACTGGTAATAAAAAGTTATTGCATTGTTCCAGTGAGGAGTCTTATCACCTCACTGGTCATAATACAAACAAAAGTAAGATTTCTTTTGTTTAAAATACGATACGTAAAATACGAGCAAACGCCTTTGTCTTTAAACAACAACTTACGGGTTAGCACAGCCAGAAAATAATATTACGTTTAAGTTGAATATGATTATTACTTACATGTTATGATTGGAAATTCCATATAATTAATACATTTATTTTTGACAAAAGATAGTTACTATCTTATTAAATATTGTACAACACAAATAGCTATGTATGTATCTATTTTTTTGATATTGAAGAAGAAGAATTTGGCTAAAAAACCATAAACACAAGTGGCGAAACACAAAGAAAAGACAATAGAGGCACCTTCTTGCTTAGATATTTACATCAGTAGTCATTTACTACTAATGTAATAAATCATCAAAGTATGAATGAACGATACAAGGATAGAGAAACGACAAAGATGGATGGACTGCGTGAAAAAGAACCAAGAGAGAGGGCGAGAGAGTCATCATCGGCATTTTCTGCCACGTTCTAGAGAAGAAACGTTCCGGTTTTAAATTTACAAAATAATTTTTTTGATTTCAATGTCCATGAAAAGTTTATAATAGTACGAGGTACAGTAATGCCTCCTACTTACCGCTCGGTACAGTAGTGCCTTAAGCCAAGACTTAGTATACCGCGGTCAGTTGGCAGTACCGGACCGCTGCGTGTGAAATGAGTATATGAATGCAGTGCGTTGAGTAGAGACAGTGCCTGTGGTATTCCCGGTGTGTGAATAATAAAGTGATTTGTATCTATGTCCAACGTAACTTTATATTCTTATAACATTTGACTACAGAAATACATATTTTTCGCAAACACTCATGGTTATATTTATAACGTAGGTTGTTAGGAAATAGGTAACTGAATTACCTACTTCCTAATGCACTGAAACTAATCAAAAGGCTAATTTAAAGAAAAAATTAGTCATCAGTATCATAGAAGTTAGCTAGTGGCGGAAAACTTACTTAAGAAACCAGTTATTTTTTACATTACATTGCTATTATTAATTCATACAGCTCAAGTCGGCCATCTAAACTCAGGTCGTCAAAATGTCCAATTGAAATAAGTTTACATATGTTTACTCTTTAAACGTGTGTTTTGTACTCTAACACACAGATTGAGCGTTGAATACAACGTCTATAAATGAAACAAGAATGAAATCTTTATATTGTAATACAAACAAAGGACATACTGAAACAAAGATGGCTGCTGCTGCTGTTTCATGCGAATTCACGCACAATTCACCAAAAAAAACTAAACTCAAAATCGCATTTGCTATTATAACATGAACTTCCCGCGCTATTCTTAGATTCTGTTATTATCTATGTACACAATTGGCTGCAACGAGGCTTGACGGTATATTATAATATTGGATCGGATTAGAGGTCATTGCGGCATCTGAACGATTAATAATAAACACTTAAAGAAAAAGTACCTAACGTTTAGGAATATAAACAGCTTTATTCAGAACGGAATATCAGCTTTTATCAATATAGGCTTTGGAAGCGATTCGTGGATGATATCTATCGTGAAAGGAACAAATAGGACTTAGATCAATATGTACAACATCTCAACTCTATTCACCCCAAGATAAGTTTCACATATGAATTGGAGGCGCAGAGGTCGTTGTCATTTTTAGATGTTAAAGTAACCACGAAATCTGACGGTTTCTTGTCGCACTGTGTGTACCGCAAGTCTATTCATACCGATATGTACACACAGCGTCTCATCATCATACCCGACACCTGCCATCTGTTATAACTTCACTCAAGAACCGAACTTACTATCTTTGTGACCCTGAACATTTGGAGCGAGAGTTGAATCATATTCAGGAGGTACTGAAAAGTAACGGATATCAGGTAAATGGAAAAAGGAAGCGACCGACAATAAGACGCGAGCATCTGGAGGTGAACAGACAACCAGCCTATATGCCATATGTTAAAGGAGTAACGGATAAGATCGGCTGCGTGATAAAGAAATATTCCTTTCCGACAGTATACACAACAAGCATAAAGGTTCAAAACATTGTGGTTACACCGAAGGATGTCTTGCCGTTACGAACTCCAGGTATCTACAAAATAACCTGCAGCTGCGGTAGTTCCGGGTCAAAGAACATATTGCTTCTGTGAAGAAGCGGGCACCAATCACTGGATTGAATTTTAACGTACGCAAGGCTTCTCCACGGAACGTCATTTTTACTCAAGATTTGTACGTGAATCGATTGAAATTAAAAAACATAAAACTTTCAATCGGGAAGATGGTTTCAAATTATCTACAGCGTGTTATCCAGTGATAAAAAACATGCCGCTTCGCCTTTTTTTTTTCGCTTTTTTCGCTTTTATGCTCAGTCGGATAAACACCAAAATAAGTACACATCGGTTTGCTTACAAAATAGGGACACTGTTAGTATAGTTAGTTAGTATATGTTATATCTAAAATGTGCGGGTGGATAAAGAATCTTCTACCTCACGGTCTAGACGACGCGACGGAGGGCATGCACCTCTGAGCCAGTCAGTCTGTGACCACGGCCAGTGTAACCTGGTCGAAACGTCTGGCAATTCAAAGGTACTTAATACCTACTTCGTAATCGCATTAATTCCCGTATGAATACATATTTATAACGGAATATAATTTGGACTGGATCTATCTCCTACTATTAACTATTGGCTTGGCACCGACTTCAAACAGACAAGTAGGTAGCTAGTGTCTATAAAATGTTGACTATTATATTAAAAGTGTCACATGTATCTATTTCAGTCTTTTCAATTAATAATTTTTAATTTTTCGGTTTAAGTACTCAATAATTTTTCACTTTTCAGTGCCCTTTGTTAGTTAGATTTTTGAAGTAGGTTTAACTTTTTTTAGAGTGATTATTTTTCCATTTTAAGTGTAAGATACGAACGTCCTTAGTAGACACGGTATAAGAATACTACTTGCTGTAATGTAAGGAATTAATGTACGTTAGATTATATTAAGTTTAGTTTAATAAGCGCGATACTTTATTTAGATAAGATAAGATGGCAAGATTTTTAGATTGTCTAGCAACTTGCTGCACTTGAAGTCTGTTAAGTCTGTTAAAAATATAAATAATAAAATACTAGGTAGTAGTAGTTCAAAGTCGTAGGGCACAATAATTATTTTGGCTTCTTGGTAACAGGTTATTAAAAGGCCACTTTAAAGTGAGTGTTAATAGTAAATATATTTTCTAGCTTACTTGGATCCTCACACTTTCAATAGTCATGTGTATTTCGTATATTCGACAAACAAAACCTAGCCTTATTTAATAATTTCCAAAACGAAAAAAAAACTCATTGTATTTAATATAAATTGCCAAATTTTAAAACAATCATATGGAAAGGCCTATGTATAAATTGTTTAGTGCAAAATCTTGGCTGTGGAGAACTATTTCCTGGGCTGATTCTCCAATAAGTACAAAGACTTCATAAAAACCTTAATGATCAGATACATATTTTTGGTGGGTGGGACCAATATACCTTTTTCAAGCACTAAGTATCCCGCGCTTAGTATTTTAGAACTCTTGAGGTTTTGTTACCCTAGTTAGACTGGTGGAAATGTGTATTTATTCACATTTAACTCTTTTTCTTGTTATTTTCCATATTACCTTTTATTTCACAAAGTCTATTTTGTCCGTGATTATATTTCGACGAAAACTGTGGTAACTGTAGCTAAATGTGTTCATCATTTAGCTATAAACACAGTATTGGTCTTGGATCTTATTTCGATCTTGACCGGTATTTGAACCAAATAATGAATACATAAATAACTCTGTATCGGTGCCAATGGGGGGAGAATGATTGATATAAGTTCTAATGAATGTTTTCTGTACTGTACTTTATTGAACACATACTTTGTGATCCACGCATTGACTTCTTCGCCGCAATCGTAGACCTCCACGCAGGCTGACGAAATTGTTGCGCGTGTAGTCTCCCTCTTTGTAATTACCTGAAATTTTACATATTATTCTCTTCAATTATTACTCATTCTTATAAAAGTATTGCAATATTGCCTGAAAAGCATTTTTTTACCCAAAGGTTCCCTACTAAATTTCTATTCCGTGCATGTAAAGTAAACTTCAAATTGAATCAGCTTTTGAAAAAAATACAACTAAATGCGCATTTTCGACCCTTAGGTCATTTATGTTTTTATGGGTTATTCGCTCACTTATCCTACAAACGCCTTTACAAAACTAATGTAAGGAGATAGCAGTATGTTTGTTCAATAACCCCAATATAAGTATGTATGTATATACAACCACCTCAGTGGTACCTCGTTCAAACAAAAACAACTGAATTTAAATAATGTGCCAATAGTCCAGTCAACATAGCTGTTTTATGATAAAAAATGGACATTTCGATTACCACGCGTTTTTATTTTTGAATAAATAGTACAAAAATGCGCTGATGAAGAATTTCTACACCCTCAGTGTGGATAAGTAGGGCGACATTTTTTTTTTAACAATTTATTGAGAAAAATAGACTTTTTTTGTATTTGGTGTGATATCTCATTTTCAGTACGTTTTTCGTCATTTGCGCCCAAAGCATTTTTGTTCTCCATTAAATTACCTACAAAATGAGACCTGTTCAAAGTCACTAAATGCTTTTGTTTAACAGCAACTAAAGGTCAAAGTTAAAAAAGAGCGTTTTTTTTTTCAACATTTAATAACGTACGTAGAAGTTAGAAACTTTCTGAAATTGTAGCTTGTGATGATATTAAAAAGTGCTATAAATTTCAGCCAGATCGGTTTTAAACTTTTGAAATTATTAGAACTTTTTTTTACTATTTATCTAAAAACAAAAATGCGTAGTAATCCAACATTTAGATACTTATTTTAGTTCCTTGACTGGGTTATAATGAATAATTAATCGTTGAACAAACACATACATTTAAATAAAAATATTTCGACAAATTAAAAAAATATCTTTCCTTTAATTCTGTTAACAAAGTTAAATACTTATGTATTTACATAGTAATATAATTGCTCTTTAATGATGGCCCAGTTGTCTAACCATCGGCGTCTTACTCTAGAAGATTCGTTCGGAAAATCAAATATGTACAGATCATGAAATTTCGAAATCGTTTAGAGAATCGTTGTGTTCGCAGTGTGCAGTGGTGTAAATCATATGGAAAAGATTTTATTAAAATATGTCTATTTAGATATATTACTATGTATAATAATGAGTACTTCCAAGTATACTAACTAGAGATGTTTTTTATCAAAAGCTTACCTTAGTTAAATCAATGACAATTGGTTGCATCTTAGGGTGTTCCAATGTTAAAATTGTTTTATCGAATGTAGGTTTTATTTTTATCAGTTGCGGGTAAGATTTAAATCTGATTACAACATTGTCCTCCGCATTTACGATCATCAATATTCTGTATAAAATAATAAATAGCATATGTTTTAATATCGTATATATAAATAAACGTCGTTTGACATGGTAGTAAATGAAGAAATTTACTCCTATCCATCATCATGTAGATATCAACCCCTGGTTTATTGAGACTGGAATTTAATTAAGGAATTTTTATGGTTCTGTTAAAAGTAGCTGAAGAACAGACTGTGTCTGTTTCTTTTACGTAAACCTAGGTGTAAGTAACAAAATTTACGAAAACTCTTTTTAAAAACAAATCTCATACTAACCTGTCACGGATACAATCATCCCTCAATCCCAATTCAGAACATTTAGCCTGGTTTAGTGATATACCCGTGCACGACTTTACTGGGTATGCAAACAGCCGTTTTAGATACCCGATCTCAACCCATTCCTTAGGTAACTTGTCAGCATATTCATTTCTTTTTTTTCCCTGGTATAGATGATACACATGATAGGCGCCGCTTATCACACAGACTGTGCACATCGCGGCTGCCACAATTGGAGCTAGAATAAAATAATACATCTTACAACAATAAGCGCGGAGCGTATGTCGATTTTTGAGTGTTACTTTCTTTTATATGAATAATTTACCAAATTTAGGTATGAAAATCAACAAAGTCTGATTTTTACCAAAAGCATCCCATGTATTAAAAATAAAATAGCAAATTATGTATCTTAAATCACTCAAATTTATACATGTATGTATCTATAATAAGAAAAAATGAGAGAGAGGAAGATAAACTCGCTTAAATACAATGATTTACTGTAAAGAAAGAAGCTACTAAGAAATAACGTCAATAATATTATCCCTGAGAAAAAGTAGTAATAATCATGCAAATTTCAAGCATGAACAGAAAGTCAGATATGATTCGCCATTTAGGTATCTAACTTCGATAATTTACAATAAATACCGGATGACCTTGGTCTGATCTTATTTTACTTAAAAAGTTTTCGAAGCTAGTTTTTATGGATTTTCTCAATAACTGAGTGAATAGTTCTAAAATAAAAAATATTTAATATCTTAAATATTAAACTTTTTCCTTCTGCTTTTATGAGAAATGGAGGATCAGATCAGATACCCATCAGAAATTGGGTCGAGGATATTTCGAAAGAATAATCTTTATACAATTATGATACAACCTTTATGTACAGGTCCCCTACCTGTACATAAACTTCTATCATAGATAAGATTAATCATTATTCATTCTTATCAGTAAGTACTTACAATATTAGATGAGTAAACTGCTGAATATTACCTTCATAATTAGTTATTTGTAGAAACAATGTGACGTATGACAATATGTAAACAGTGGTGTTCAAACTTGTATTGAACGAGTAAATGTTTTAAAGAATTGGTAGAACGTTTATGTCGGATCCACTCCTGTTAAATATGTATTCAAGAAGGATTTATTTCGTCAATAAACATATAAATGTACTACACTAAAACATCAATAGAGAGCTCAATAAACAAGACATGTTGTCAGTGTGTATAAGGAACCTAGAAAGTGAAAGACACAATATTAATGTCCTATGTATTACTGAACATCACATGTCCCAAAACGATATTACTGTGCATTGTTCTTTTGGAATTAGAAACTTGGCTCAATTTTCGCTCACAGTAAACGGCGATAACGCTCCTGTTAATAATCGTCAAAACTACAAATCGCTTCTAGAAACTGTAAAACTTTCTACACCGATATTCTTTCCATAATATTTATATTGTAAATGTATTTAGAGTTCCAGACAACAATTTAAATGTAGTTTTCAAATAACTACGAATAATTTTTACAAAGTTACAAAATAAGAATACCTTAATCAGTCAGGCTGTCTCGGTATCACAGCCTAAGACGTTCAAAGAGTAACTCGGAACTAGTAGCTACTATGTGGACAGATGTCCAGTATGTCTTCCATATTTTAAAGGAGTGAAGGACAAATTTGAAACAGTATTGAAGAAGTACTCCATTAATACTATATAGTCCGCACTTGACAGCACTCAACGGACGTCTCGGCCTAAGAGTGGTGTGTCGAAGAACAGATAGTACGAATGAAAATAATGAAGACCAAGTGCGGATTGCCAAAATTCCAGTCCACCCGTGACCACGATCGAAACGTCGGGTAACCAAATAAGGTATTGACCCTTATAATTATTATCGTAATTAAGTCCCGATTTACACATCTAATACTTATGAATACAAGTTTAAAAACAACTAGCCTGTCTTCTGATTTTGGTAATACAGCTCTTAGTTTTAATTTTAGACTGGTAATTAATGAACTTACTTGCTTATACTGATCACTCTATGCTATTAAACAATCTGATGTCAATAAGTTAATACAATCATATTTGAAACTAGCTGACCCGCGCAACTTCGTCCACGTTTGTAAATTTTATATTCCAACCAGTAGTTCCTGAGATTAGCGCGTTCAACCAAACAAACAAACAAACTCTTCACCTTCATAATATTAGTGTAGGTACAAAAAAACAAGTAACACAAATCAATCGCATGTGTAGAATGCCAAAAATAGAATCTTCCTACCTACTCGTCTGAACCTGAAACATCACGTTGTGGAGTACCGAAAGGCAGCGTGCTTTACTTTTTATAATTTATATAAATGGCCTTTGTCAAATATGTATTCACCATATGACACTGTTTGCAGATGACAGCACGGTGTTATTTACCGGAGAAAATAAACTTGTATTTGAAACTGAAATTAATATGACAAAATAAAATAAAAGCATAATAGAATACTGATAAAACCAAGTTTATAAATTTAATTAATGCAATTTAAAAATCAATAATAACGGACAATTAATAACTCAGACTGATATGACAAGATTCTTAGGATTAATAATAATAGATAATAAGTTGATTCAAACTTGTTCATACAAACTCGTTCTACATGAAAATTTTATTACATACCTAGAACAAGTTTGTAATAAATTAAGCTAATGTTACTATGCATTCTTTAAACTCGGCGCGTTGCAGATGTGTAGGGGCAACAATAAGGTACGATATAATCTTTTGGGGTAATTCAACACACATTCAACGCCCGAAAAAAATATAATAAAAGTTATCGACCATTTTTCTGATTCTATATTTGAGACTTTTATTTTACAGCTAGCCGTCCCCGCAGTTTCACCTGCGTTTATGGTCACTGCGCCGCTTATTATTGGTTATAGCGTGATGTTTTACCTAGCCTATAACCTTCCTCGATAAATGGGCTATACAAACTAAAAGAATTTTTCAATTCGAACCAGTAGTTCCTGAGATTAGCGCATTAAAGCAAACAAACAAACAAACTCTTCAGTTTTATAATATTAGTATAGATAAATACAATAATGTTGTAATACATACTACGGTATTGATGATGTCTAAATGATTTAATAGTAAAAAAAAATATAGTATCAGCCTATCTATATGCTGTTTCCAAAAAACTGTATTAGGACATAAAATTTAATGAAGATCTTAACGTTTAAATGAATTCAGTTCTGTTCAAAACTACAATAATTTGTCAATATACTAATAATAACTTCACACATCTCACACACGGCCGTCTGATCCCAAACTAGGCCGAGCCTGTACGACGATAAGCAGACTGCTGATAAACATACTTAAACATACATATGGAGCGACATAGTCATAATTGTGGCTAAGCTCCGTAAATAAAGATTTAAAAAAAAAAAAAAACATACATATCTATACTAATATTATAAAGAGGAAAGATTTGATTGTTTGTTTGTTTGCATTGAATAGGCTCCGAAACTACTGAAACGATTTGAAAAATTCTTTCACTGTTGGGAAGCTACACTATCCCCGGGTGACATAGGTTATATTTTATTTTCAAAAAAATTAGGGATCCTTACTAAAACTCCAATAATGTAACCCAAGGTGTAAAAAAATTACCTAAAATATTCTTTACATCGCATGCACTGCAAAAACTATTGATGATAGAATAAAATAATGTATTACGACTTTGCAGAACACATCACTATTTACAAAAAGTGTCGCGACAGGATATGTCTAACTATTATAGTTATGCCACAATAAGTGTTCTTTTATTTTAAAAATTTAATTGAAATTCCGCCGCTAGAAAAGGCTCTTTAGTTGTATATTGATATTAATCCTTATCAAAATAAATTACTTTATATTCAAGACTGCTTCAATACCTTCATATAGCTTTTTTGAATTATTCAATTCGGACATTTCATTCGAAAGATATCGCGAGTTTAAAAATGTAAGTATTGGAAAAAAGTTGCGTGGTCGCCGCTCACCCTGCTCGGCTAGCTAGGCAGCACCTTATGCGATGTAGGCATCACTGGGGTACAGGCCGTATGGGAGAGGAGTCAATGTCAAGAGATGAAGTGCCGCGTTCTTTATCTTTTTTTATCATTTTAAAATGTCGAAAGAGCTCAACTTTCTAGAAATAGTGCCCAGGGTAGGGCATCAAAAATACGTCGTAATGAAGAATCTTCATCGGAAACTGAAAATCGTCTTGCAAGTCAGAGAGAATACGCGTCGCAATCGCGTGCCAGAGAATCGAGTATCGAGCGTTCGCAGCGGCTTGCTGAACAAAATTTGAAAACTTTCCAAGTCCGCGCGAGGGTCGAGTACAGAGCGTTTGTAGGCTTGAAGAGCAAAACATTAGAAATATGCAAACTCGCACTAGGGAATCGAACTCTGAGCGTTCCCAACGCCTACGAGATCAGAGAGAAAGACAACAGACGTCAACAACTAGAGTTCGTAATCGAGTTTTAGCTCACAGTAACAGATCAGCTTTCAGATACGATCCACAGATTGATTTTACTCAACAGTCTTCCGTCCGATTCGGAGCCATGAATAAGATCTGCTCTAAGTGTTCTGCCAAAAAATGGGCCGATGAACCTAATGGTATGTGCTGTGCTTCTGGAAAAGTTAGTCTCCCCAATATTGAGGAGCTGCCACAGCCAATAAAAAATCTTTTCACACATAATCATTCACTATCTGGACATTTTTTAACCAACATACGAAAGTAACTACAATAGCCTCTTTGAGAAGAAATTAGGGAACAAAATTTCATACCAAGTTTTAAAATAGAAGAACAAGTATACCATGTTATAGGTACCCTTTAACAACCATCAGGCCAAAATCGGCGGTAATATCTAATACAAATACAACAAAACTAAAGAGTTTGTTACTATTTGATTAAACGCGCTCATCTCTGAAACTAGCAGTTACTTTTGAATAAATCTTTTTGTATTCGATAACTCAGTTCTTCAAGAAGGTTATAGACCATTTAGCATCACGCTACCACCCTTAGGAGTGGAGCAGTAAACATAAACGAAGGTAATATTGTGTTTCTCATATTAGATGTGATGACATATTAAATGTTTAACTTGGGACTAAATAGCGATAATATATATATCCCGCCGCGTCTGTCTGTCTGTTCGCGATAAACTGAAACACTATTGAACGGTTTTTCATGCGGTTTTCACCAATAGACAAAGTGATCCACGAGGAAGGTTTAGGTGTATAATTTGTTAACGTTTTGTGTAAATTGTTTGAAATATGATGATGATTGTTGAAGATGTCTCTCCTACCCGTGCGAAGCCGGGGCGGGTTGCTAGTCTACACTAACTAGAGATCGCGTGGTGGTCGAATTTCGACCATGGTTTTTTCATTGGCCAGTATACTTGAGCTGTCAGTGTATAGACTTACTTACCATGACAGGTGATCATAGGGGGAGGAGGACACATACTGGACGCGTGAAATTTAATTAAACCATTTTCACGTAATTTTTAAAGTTGTTAGACATACTGTTTAAAAAATTTAGCTTTCTGCACTTCTTCTATATATGAACTGTAAATATTCCAAAATTCTCGTTAGTACGTCGGCGAAATTTTCTTACAAAGGGTTCAAAGAATTCTCTTCACGTATTAATATTATGATATTATGAAGCTGAAGAGTTTGTTTGGTTGAATGCGCTAATCTCAGGAACTACTGGTTCGAATTGAAAAATTCCAAAATAACAAAATAGCTAAGGAACCACAAGGAACTAGGTAAATTCTCGGAGTATCTCATCAGTAGCTCTCCTGTATAATTAATAAAATGTAGATACGTTCATCTGTTTCTTATACCGCCATATGGTAAGACGTAGTACACGTTTAACTTATTTGTAAGACCTATAAACTCAACTGTGTTCCACAAATAAACAAATTTATCTATAATAGCTTTGATAAAGTTTATTATAACAACTGCAGGCCTTGTATCTATTATATCTGCATATTATGCCATTAAGATATACTTATAATAATATAATTGTTGGTTTAAAACAGATAATGTTAATTATCTATCTCTTTTATACCATTAGATATGTTATAGTACCTTTTTTGGGTCAGGAAACGATACGGTTTCATAGTTACGTCGTAGAATAAAACGAAGCGGTTCTATTGAATTCTAACCGAATACAAAACGATGTCTCCAGCATCAGACCTATTGCTGAGAGTGGTCCGTGTGTTATCGGTAAGGTCGAAAGACAAAGTGTACCAGAAGATCCGCCTGACCCTCGATAAAAAAATGTAGAACTTTAGCCTGCCTCTACAACGGCCTCCTAAGTGTCGTTGGAGCAAGGTGCAAGCTTAGCTGTGAGTGCAAAAATCTGCTATGTCATACACATACTTATGATAGTATATGAATAGCCATGTGCTAGAATACATACTTTTATGCAAAATAAACAATTCTCCGTTATTCTCCTACTACCAATGTCAAACACACAAGAATCAGCTGACGTTCGTTTATTTACATGTTGGTAGCTGACGGGAATGGGATACAATTAAAAACAATCATTATGTATATATAGGTAAATTCTTAGTCAAAAGAACATCAATATTAACGTTCTTAAAAAATTCTCACTTAAATGAATTGCGGTCGAGTTCCAACCACTGGCAGACCGCTAGTTTAATCTTTATCTATTCTGCGTAACACAACAATCTGTCTGTGATTTAGATAGATAGAACATTCTTTATTGTACACCATTCATTGAATTAGCTGCTTTTTTGCTTAAAATTATTTCTGTAGACGGTCTCTGTAACAGTGAGATTTTTTTTATTAATTACTTTTAGTCATTTGGTTGGGAATCGGTTTATTGGAGTTGGTACACTATTCTTCCCCAATCTTGTGTAACATCACTGCCGAACCCTGATTTTCGCAATCCGACCAAAAGTTATCTTTATTTATACAAAACATTATGTCTATAGAAATTCATCCAAACGATAATTTCAAAAGAAGTTATCTGTTCGACTTTTTATTGAGACATTTTAAATCTTTAGAAGGCAATGTACGATAAGTAAATAACACAGACTTAAGACCGCCCCCATCGTGTGATTCCTTTCGATATAATATATCGAGAATTTAATTAAAACTATTTACTTTAAAACTATAATAGTTCGACCAAAATTTACTTCACTTACTACTGGTAAACGTGAAGCTTAAACAAACACAAGCCATAGTGAAATGCAAATACCCATTGTTTTTTTTTTAGTTTTGGCTTCAGAAACCTTACTAAACCTAACTATTATATAGGTATATACTTATTATATAATTATTGTTGCTTTGTGCTAACAATCTTAGAAAACAATAAATAAATAAGCAAATAAGAAATTGTATGAAAACGAAACGAAATAAAAATTCTGCTGTGGTACTATTAGGGCATCCTCTATTATCAAACATTCGAGGTCATACCTACAGTACTGCGTGAAATAACTTATTGTAATTGGAATGTTTTGTTTGTTTTTTCAACTTAAAATGTTAAATACCTACATAATTAAAAAAAAAGCGTTTTGTCATTTAATGATCAATTTCTAACAACACAGCAAAATAACCGTTTCTGATTGTTATCTAATATTCCGCCAAACCAACAAGTAAACCACTTGTTGGTTTGGCGGAATATTCTTAATGAATCCAGGCGCCTGCCTAATGAAGATTCATACACGAATTGCTGGCCTCTTCTTCTGAAGAACTCATAACAGGGGCACAGATCGCGGTCAAATTTTTCTATCGCATTCTTCGGAATCATATTTAACTAGTACGAAGGAGTAGTTTGAACAAGGTTTTACTCCTAAGAAAAGTGTTATAGTTTCAATTTGAATTCCGTAACGTATTTTACATGCGTAAGTAAACATATCTACCTATAATATTTATTTTTCTATATATTGTTATACAAGTCTTATATCAATACAAATAAATAAAATTAGTGTCTGTTTGTAATGTCAAAATAATAGTTTTTTTTAAGCTCATACAGTTATTTGCACGATACCTATGCTTAAAAATTAGTTTTTTACAATTTTTGTCTGTCTTTGGACCCATTTCCACGGGACTTTCACTGGCAGATAGCTGGTGTTATAATGAGTAACTTAGGCTACTTTTATTTTGGAAAAAGAATTAGGGTTCCGCGCAAAATATATAATAATGTACAAGCCGCGCGGGAACTGCTAGTTTCAAATAAATAAGTAAATTCATTTTAATTTTAAGCTTCTTATCATCACGACTTTTATGGTTTTTCTGTACCTAGAGTTTTTATAACAAACACTTATTGTTTTATTACGGAATATTATAATAAGATATCTAGGAATAAAATTGATGTTTGAACATGTTGATGATGATGATTGTTCGGACCGATTTCGGCCATGGCGACCACTTCGAGAAGCGGTCAGTTGCGCAGGATATATTAAGGTGAACAAGTGTACGCGTGAAACACAGGTGCACATACTCATCCTTGTCCTTCTGGACCCAGTGGAACGGGGACCGTTACGACAGAAGCAAGACTCAGACAGATGGAACAGTATCACGGTGAGAAAGTTACAAGGGGTCAGGACTTTCTCACACTTCCTTAATCACCTTTTACGATACGAACGGGAAGATATGGGTGGTGCTATTCTACTCCGCGGGCACTCACACCGCATAACATGTTAAAACGTAAACGTCAGTATTTACTTTTGCAAACTAATAAACAAACTAACTCACTTTCGCATTTGTAATATTACGGACTAATAATTATACTATAGATATTATATACCTAAGTATATATTATTGTGTTGTTTTTATTTGCTGGTAAAGCTTCATGTTCAATGAAGCTCTTACGATCTTACCCGCGAGCACTAGTAAAGGGTTAACAACTCAAAAGTGACACTTGTGTCACGGTAATTAGATAACATTATTGTGCTTGTGTTGTGAGTTGAGACTACTTATTGACAACATTGACCGCTTAAAAGCAGGTAGGGCTTAAAAATAAGTATGTGTTTGTTTGCCAAATGTAAAAGTGCGTATCAAAAATTACAACATATATTATTTCAGTTATTACAATAACTTAAATAATATATGTTGTATGTAACGTACGTACGTATGTCGGGGTGAGAAAACCTTCGTCAGTTATTGAATTCATTCCTTTATAAAGTCATAGACTCTTATTACCTTTTGAAACCAAAGTACTAAGTAGACAAGTGCATATAAAATTATACTTACTTAAAATGATAACAAGGGTCAAAATAGTAATACACCTAAGTATATCTAGTTTCATTTCAACAAGGTTTCAACCTTTTTAATGACCTAGTCAAATAAACAACTTAGTAAAGAGTTCCAATCAAATATATTCTATTTAATTGTCAGTTTTTGTCAGTGTCAATATTTTTTGCGATCAAAACACTTGACATTGGCGGAATTCCTGCGCTGATTCTTGCGCGGGATAGAGTCCATAATAAAATAATATATTTATATAATAACTCTGCGTCGTATTTAATTTGATAATGCTAAGTAATTTAAATCCATATATCCATGAAAGAACTGTAATTATTGCAGATCATGAAGCTGTCTATAACATTAGTGAAATATCTTCAAATCTTAATATTATGAGAGACACTGTAAGGTTCTAGATGACAGTAGACATGCGGAAGAGGATAATCTTACTGATCACCGCCAAACCAATCATAAACTTGATACCAATTCTGGACGCCGTCCGACTTTTACCCAAGGGCTAAAGAATTTTATGAGTCGGCAATATGAAGAAAATGGTTTCATGAAAATTCGTTATTTCGCCCAATTATTTAACGTTTCTCCGAGAGTAATAAAAAATGCATTGCACTCTAAGGGACTTCATCACCTCCTGACGTCCTGCCAAGAAAGTGGCTTTAACTAATGCTTTGCCCGAACATATAACGTATTTAAATTTTGATTGGAGTTACACGATTTTTACTGATGAAAAAAAGCTTCTAATCATCCCAACGTGGGAGATTAAACGGTACGAGGTATTTGGATAACCACGTTTTGCCATATCTTAGTTCTGAACACATATCTGCCAACATTTGGGATTGGATCTCGGCTGATAGAGTAGACGAGCTTATTGACCTTCCACCTAGGGCAAACAGCAAGTTACGTAACGGTGCTGGAGGACAGTATGCTTCCAAACGTTCGTACTGTACTGATGAACTGGCAGAGTTCAATTATGTCCATGACGACGCCCCCATTCATAAAGTACGTATCGTCAACGACTGGTTCCATCAGCATCCTGAAGTAGTGGTGATTCCTTGACCTGCAAAATCAGCTGATATAAACCCCATAGAAAATCTAGGGTATTTTCCGTTCACAGATTTCACTGTATCTTTATTATTGACCTGTCACTATCAGTCGACTAGCCTGTTATTGCAAACGTAAATGCGATATTTCTGTTTCGTTTGAAATAAAACGTTGGCAGGACTGATAATTGCCTTGGTGCAAGCAAATGTCGACTTTAAGGTGACGAACCTTTTCTTACCCCGACTATGCATATGGGCGCAAATCTTCAGATGTTGGTTTTTTAAGTGGTTATATTATTATATAATTATCCAAAATACATTAGACTGATATTCAAATAATTATTGGTTAACAGTAAAACAATTATTTATCAAGCTCTAATATTTAGTTCTAAAAGACACTGTTTTGACTGTTTAAAGTCTAACTTATGATTCAAATGCTCATTCAAAATAATAATTTATTCAAATTATTGTGTAAATGTGCAAAATGAAGTCTATTAGAATTAATAATATTATTCTTTTCGAATTTTAATATTTTATGCATTAAATAAAACTTTCTATTGAATCCTGAATGCAGCGCCATCTGCTAACGATCTTCATAAAAATAACATTTGTTTAAATTCAATAAATGTAATTTATGTAAAACAAGTCATTCAAAATTGTGTAAATTGATTAACATATTTATTTTGAATATTAAGCTATATATCAATCGTCATTTCATTTATTTGTTATAAAAGAGGTTGTAGTCGCTTATCCTATTAAAAATCTATTGTAAGGTTATTTATAAAAAACGTTTGGATTGTGAAAAAGGAGATCAGTACTGTGCATAAACTTAGTGTACTAACGTGTGCTATTTTAGTTTATGACTGTGCCAGGCGGTTGTGTGAAAATAAACTAAGTAATTTTTAGTGCGTGTTTTTATTGTGATGAACCCTGGCGTATCGCCGACATACTTACACATAGAAACCACTGAAATAATAACCTATATATTTAAATGTGTAAAATTATTTTCCAAAAAAAAATATTATATGCTCTTGAAGATCACCTTAAAACTCCCGTTGGTTTTATCTTTTTAGTTTAAATAGCTTATTTTTGTCGTAAGTTTGTTTGCTAAATGTAAAAGTGCTATATAAAGAATTACAACATATATTATTTCAAATATATCAATAACTGAAATAATATAATATATGTTGTATGTACACATAGAAACCACTGAAATAATAATAACCTATATATTTAAATGTATAATTATTATCTAAAAAGAAAAATATATTATACGCTCTTGAAGATCACCTCAAAACTCCCGTTGGTTTTATCTCTTTAGTTCAAATAGCTTTTGAGATAAGTAATAAGATATCTCTTTGAACTGTATACCTACAGTCGTTTCTTTTCTATATCTCAAGGTTAAAGCGGCGACCAGACACATATTATTATATATAAATCGCGTTCATCAAGCCGATAACTATACATGAGTTTCGAAATCGGTTGTCATTTGGGGGCCGACTAGGTAGCCAAACAAATCCGGCTAGACTTTGTAAAAAATACACACAAAACAAAACTGTAGACTGAAACTCTACACTTTTCAAATAAAGAAATATAAATAGAGCAGTAAAATTTTAAAAAGTGCTGAATGTAATTCCTTACAGGTAGCTACATAGTTCAGGGTATGAATTTATGGAATAAGAACATAATATCTTTGAATTTCCTTCCATTTTAGAGTTGCGCATCGTTATTCAATTAACGTTTTTCTGTTCAAAAATCATGAAAAATCAGGTTTTTTAAGCGTAGCTTTGAGCCGATTTACAAGAACAGAATTTAAAGAAATTTTGTAGGCAATATGGCGACGGTTAATTTGCCGCCTTAAACATTAAAATCAGTTAATAATTGTTGTAAATAATCGATATAAACGATCTTAATGAACTTTCGTATCCCGCCCTCGGCAGGATGTGTCTCCGTCATTTGAGTTGCGATTTTGACGTTTTTTCTTTTATTTGGGGTAGGGTGAAATATTAACCACTATTAAGATTATTTTTTTCCCTCTCTATTTGAGGAGGAGAGTCCCGAATTACTCTCAAATAAAAAAAACAAAACAAAACACGGTCACGAAATGCAGCGCCATCCAAAACACCGGTCAGAAGAGCCAAGACCCGGGCGGAGGCTAAGCGAGCGCGGCGTCTCGTAGCAGGTGGTAGTAAGCAGCTTTAAGCTGCTGAAGAGGCCGCAAGGCCCCACGAGGTTCACGTTAGTGATGTGCCGACCCATGGCAAAGGCAGTAGCCAAGCCTAGCCGAGGGAGAAGCTGCTACTACGGGAACGCCACCGGCTGCTATGAATCCTGCTGCTGCGAAAGCATCCCCACGGTAGGATAGCCCATACCCACCAAAAGGAATCGTCTAGACGAGTCCTTCACTCCACCGGACAGTGGTAAGCGGCTGAAATCCCAGCCCACCACCAAAAGCTCTCCGAGCTACTCCGACGC
Source organism: Euplagia quadripunctaria (assembly GCA_963859945.1). NCBI lineage: Eukaryota > Metazoa > Arthropoda > Insecta > Lepidoptera > Erebidae > Euplagia > Euplagia quadripunctaria. The sequence continues at coordinate 9,721,855 of OY982577.1, forward strand.
CTTCCTCAATGGCTTCGTCAAGCCGTGGTCAAGCTGCAAGCACATGGACACGCGGCTGACGTGCCAAAACAGCCAGTACAAAGTGTCCACTTGGACACTCTACCATGGTGAGCCCCAGGAAGAGAAGAAGAGCCTGGTCCTGGTGCTCGGCATACCGGAAGAGAACGCGTTGAAACTCAGGGCTAGCGAGTGTAGAGTTTACTAAAAATTCGGTAATCTCTCGTTCGCTTCCTTAACGACCGCCCTCAACCGCTGCCGAACCTTGAGACTGAGTCCCAGGACGTCTCCGGAGACCTAGGCAGCGGCGTACAAGGGTAGGGCAAACCTGGCCCCAGCAAGGGGTCAAGCATCCGGACCGGACCGCCGAAAGAGGACTCGCCAGAATTGAGTCTCACCGAGGAGGGGAGCAGTCTGGATGAGGCTATGCTAGGCAGCGATGATGGTCTGCCAAATGCTCACGGAACCACAGCGGGTATTGATAACCATGTAGACAACCTTACTACTACGTTGATCACTTGCTTTGAACACACATCCCCACTTTCGACACCCAGAATTGGACCCTGCAGTAAACACTACTGGTGGGGACCGGAACTTAGAAACTACGCCGCACGGTTTGAAAGTTCTTCGGAAAACATATGGATATCACTACAAGAAGCGGATCAGAACCAGAAAACTGAATGCTGGTGAAGCTTTTGTACTAACATAGATAACAACAATCAGGCCAACAGAGTCAAAAACATCATGTGCGGTGAAAGAGGACACAGCCTTGGCTTCTTGAAAAAACCTGTTGGGACTTTTATAGAAACAGATTCAGAAACTTCAGAACTGTTAATGACAACTCAACTGAGATGAGAGAGAATAACTTAACAACAGATGAGTCGGACACATGGGAAGATAGTAAGGAAAATACACCAGGTGATACAGACTGTATCACCGCCCGTAAAATCGTGAATCATGAAAAATTACATTGGGCGATCAATAGCTTGGTTTGATTGGTTGGTATTTTCCCAGCTATTTTGCCTGCTAAGATGGTGCCATAGATCGCTTATAGATCATCTCCGGATCATCTACGGAATCTGCTTGGCACACGCTATATCCCCTTGAAATGGAGAGAAGTCAAAGAAGTCTTCATTCTTAAACCCGGTAAAGGAGATTACACACAACCGAAATTATTCAGACCCATCAGTCTCACATCTGTCTTACTTAAAGTGCTGGAGAGATTAATAGACAGGGAAATCAGGAGTACTGCGCTGATCAATTACCCTTTGAACCCCAATCAACATGCTTACTCGACAAAACTAACTTCACCAGCATTAGCCAAGCTCTGTCAAGACATAGGATCGACTTCACAATTGCCGGGTGGATTAACAGACATGCTTAGAAACAGATACAATTTACTGTGAGTGACACAACGAGAGGGGTGGTGGCCAGAGGGTGTCCGGCAGGCGGATTTATCTCTCCTTTCCTGTGGAACGCTGTGGTTAACGAGCTCGTCACTCAAGTAAATGACCGCAAGTTCCTCACAGAGGGCTATGCAGACGACCTGACCTGAGTTGTAGGAACCATTAAGGGCCATTTGGCTCTAAACCGGCATCTATTCACCATCAATGCGAAAGACAGTCCTCTGTGCAGAGGATGTCCCAACGCGGAGGAAACGGCCGCCCACGTTATCCTGATGTTGCTCTTAGAAGCCTGTGAACGTCCCAGGAGTCTTCTGTGCTTCGGAAGGAGCTAGGCTGGCTCAACTAGTTAGTTTATCTGAACGCATAATGGACCGCCTATGAGTCTAATTGCCTACAAAACGTAAATCTTTGAATTCCGTTATTATAAATCGGCTTAAAGTTTCGCTTAAAAAACCCGATTTTTTATGATTTTTTATCAGAAAAATGATATTTAAAAAATTATGCGCAACTCTAAAATGGGAAGAAATTCACAGATATGTTCTTATTCCATATACATACCCTGAGCTATGTGCCTACCTCTAAGGAATTACTTCCACATTCAGCCCTCCAATGAGCTAATTTTACTGGTCTATAATATAACCGTAACCTTAAGCCTTAACTTTTTAATATACTCTTATTAATATATTATAAACGTGAAAGTTTTTTGTGGATGTATGAGCGTATGGATGCTTGTTACTCTTTCACGCAAAACTACTGAACCGATTGCGATGAAACTTGGTATGTAGATAGCTGGAGACCTGGATTAACACATAGGTTACATTTTATTTCGATTTTCCCACAGTATCGGGACTTACGAAGGTGAAACCGCGGGGCGTAGTAAGTAAACGATAAATTAATTTATTTTGCAAATAGACCTTTTTAGATACTTTTTACATGGCGATTGGTTCTTTAAAGCAAGATAGTGGATGGAAAGCAGCATTTCCTATGACTAGCCTTAACTCAAAGATCCAAATCTACATACATTCAAACTGTGCAAATGTAAGCGTCCAGGATGGTCTTTGTACGAAATAACCATTTCTGTTTTGAGCTGAGCAGTCACGACACTACCGACGATACAATCTTATGAGTAATTTAAATATTAATATAATAATTATATGAAGTACACAGTATTGATATGAAAAATCTTACCGGTATTAGACAATGTCATATTTACGAAATAAAACACGTATATTGGAATTAACAGAGAGCAGTACACTCACATAGCGCGATAGAACAATACTGCTGCTGCTAACAACACCAGCAACAACAGATACTTAACGAGAATATACTAACGATACATTACGATAACATAAACACACATGCGCACATTGAAGAAAAACACACACTAAGGCGAATGCAGACTATAATTAGATTTATGCCACTCACTCGTACTTTTCGTTTTCTTTATTTTATAATAGTGATTTTTTATTGTATTATATTAAAGTTTCGGGACTTCCGACTCGTGGACGTATTTCTGTAATCATTTTAGACTACTTCTCAAGTTCATTTTAAAAAAAATGATGCCCAACCATTTTATTGACGAAGGGTTATGGTTATTATGCCGTTTTTTGTTCAGTGTCATTATAATTAATCAGAATTTTTTACAATTAACATACACGAATCGTGATTGAATACCCTTAAAAAAATATATCCGAAATTATACCATTTTTAGCTTAGAAGACAGATAAGAAGACAGTGCAATTATATTATTATATTTTTGCACTGTCTTCTTATGACAAAACTTTCACGTAGGGCACGATCACAAGCCTCTTCACTTCGTCGGATGCTTCCTTGACTGCTGGAAGAGCGGGAAGCCGGTGCTTTTAAAAAAGCCAGAACGGCCTACCGACTTGGTCGCGGCTAACAGGCCCATCGTGTTGCTGGCCGAGGCAGGTAAATTATTTGAGAGGGTCCTCTCTGCCTGCATTGTCTGGCACCTGTGCGAGGTCGGCCCCAATTTGTTGGATGCCCAATTTTATTTAAGAGCCGGGCGTTCGACGATCGGCGCTATGTTGCACCTGAGGGCCGTGACCGAAGAGGAAGTGAGCTGTGGTTGCGTACTGTTGGCGGTGTTGCTGGACATTGCCAACGCATTCAAAAGTCTGCCATTCAGCTGCATCAGGGAAGCACTCCATTATCACGGGGTGCCACGGTACCTGAGGTGGCTGATGGCAGACTGCCTAGAGGAGCGTATCGTCCTGTCATGTACGAGGACCGAGATGGATATTTGAGTCGTCGGCCCGTGTCGTGGAACATAGGGTACTGGGCCCTTCGAGGCGACTTCCTCGCCGGGCCCGGCGTAACCTTTAACGCCGACGACACTTTGGTGACAGCACGGGGGGCGGACTTTCAAGAGGCAGCGCGCTTGGGCACCAGGGCAGTCAGCAGCAGGGCAGCAGTATTCCACCCCCTTGCGCCTCCATCAAGGTCAACTCGGTCCTTGTACCGGTTCAAGCCCACATCAAGTATCTGAGCCTAAACCTCGATGGAATGTGGCGCTTCGACGAGCACTTCCAGCAGCTTGCTCCAAAGCTGGTCGGCGCTGCGATTCTTGCCCAATTTAGGCGGCCCATGGTCGTTACGAGACGGCTATACTTTACGGTGCATGTGCTCTGACTCCCCAGAATAGGGCGCGCCTCTTGCGTCCTCAGAGGGTTAACCGTATACGGATATTGCACCGTGTTGACGGAGGCTCATTGGCCGGGACTCCCTCGTGGGATTTGGAGGCGAAAGTGCTCGCCGAAGTATATTGGCGAACAGCTGAGTTCTGAGCGTGAAGCGGCAGTCGACCCCCGCCCGAAGACCACCTGTCACCACTTGCAACTGCAGTGTATGAGGAAGTCATCTCGTAGAAGGAGACGGCGGAGCGGGTCCGGGAGGACTATCTCCACTCGGACCTAATACGCCGCCGGCGAACCGGGCGGCGGAGCGCCTCATGCCGCCCTAAGTGTGGCTGCGGGTGGAAGAGACCCATTTTCCCCTTCATCCGCCATAGGCCCGCCCGAGGAGGCGGCGTCCGATGAGAGGTCTTTAATAATAATAATCTTTTTTTATTTCTCCTCACAAAAAGAACATAAAATATAGATCTATTACAATCACATATATATATATACTTACTCTTACCTACTACTCTACCTACTCTTTGCGGGCAGGCGCTAGGAGGAGTCCGGATGTCCTAATAAAAGCTGTTCCCGGATCCCTCTTGTCCTGTCCTAGGCGCAGTATGGCACTCCGTGTGGTCGTGGTTAGTCGGTTCGATTCCGACACACCGCCCCACCGAAAACCCCGGTAGGTTGACGGCCCGAAGGGATTTCCAAACGCACAAAGGCTACGGTGGCAGCACGGGATCCTTTCTTTTCGACTGACGCAGATTCTTTCCTTGCACGGCTGCTTCGGAAAGTACGATCACTAATTTCTTACAGTATTGTATTCTGAAATGTTTATACATGTACAAGAATTCAGCCTAATCATATTTTGTTGGCAACAAAAACAGTACATAATATTGATTGACTTGAAATGACAGAACGTTGCATTTCATACGTGCGTGTTTAAATCATAAATTAAAATTAAAAGCGAGGCAGTGTATAGCTAGCTAGCTAGTTTAAAGTAGAAATGTTTTGACCCATAAAATCCTTTATAAATACAGGGACGTGTTTTGTTATATTTTAAAGTTTCATATAGAGATAGACGGAACCTACCTGTCTATAGAGTATAATATTTATAATAATAGGGTAAAATGATAAGTAAACTAGGTTTTGTATCTATCTGGTTATCAGCAATCAAAACATTATCATGTATTAACAGAAATACTTATTTCGTAATTAAACTAGTAAGTATTTGTAGTATTATGTATTTTAATGTGCGTGTGGGAGTAGCGAATGGGGATTATGGAAGAGTGCATGGAGGATAAGGATGGAGGTGCGATAATCGAAATAACGAGTGGAGGCCCTACTGCAGTTTGTCTTGTCGTTTGACCTCGCGATTGTTAAAAGCTGGTTAAAAAAAAGTGACGAACGTATGAGACGTTCGTCACCTACAAAAATAGTAACCACGTAACACATATCTAATATTTTCCTATTAAAAGAAGTAAGTTAGTGTTAGTATATAATTTCAAATTTGGCGCCTTTATCTGTACGACATTCACTCCTACAAGGGCGCGGTCATTTTCTTTACTCTTGTTCCTAACCATTGCTTTTGCCACACATGTCACACGTAAACTCAATTAATAAAGTTATTTTGTGCTTTCGCGGTAAATTGCTAGTTATATTCAACAGGTTATGGGCCCAGGCACATTCATAACAATTAGTCCGCGAGTTCTGTTCCGTATATTCAGTGAAAATATAAATACCAATAAAACATGACTATGGTATAGTTTGATATCAAAACGGCTTTCTTGTATGGTGAACTACAAGAACACATTTACATGACGCTGCCAGAGGGTCTTATTGTTGAACAAAACACTGTTTGCAAGCTTAAAACATCAGTGTATGGCTTAAAACGCTTGTTTTAAGTCCAGGTGTTAGAATGCTAAATTTGACAATGTTTTAAAGAAATATGGCTTTAAAAACAGTCATGCCGACAAATATGTTTATACAGGCTGCACCAAAAGTTTCAAAGTATATTTACTGCTTTATGTCGATGATGGATTGTTGCTTTCAACAAACACTTCCTCTTTGACTGAAGTAATAAATAATTTAAAAAAGGAATTTGATGTAAAGATATGTAAATCATCATATTTTATAGGAATGCAGATAGAAAATTACCCTGACTGTATTTTCACACATTCAACTAGATAAATTGAAGAACTACTCAGAAGATTTAATATGTGTGATGCTAATACCAATTGCATACCTGCTGATCCGCATGTCACTTTAGAGAAAAGCACTGTGCATGATGCTGATAACAAACACATTCCTTATAGAGAAGCTGTGGGTTCTCTCATAATCGCTGCTATAATGAGTAGACCTGATATCATGTGTGCAGTGTGCACAACAGCTCGCTTTCTTAACAGCTATGATCAGACGGACTGGAATGCGGTCAAGCGTATTTTCAAGTATTTAAAAGTAACAAAACATCTTGGACTCTGTTTCAGGTCAAAACAAAGTAACATACTTGAATATTACTCCGACGCCGATTATGCTAATGATCCTGACACAAGAAGGTCTACTACAGGCTGTCTTCATGAAAAATGAAGCCGCGGTGACGTGGAGCAGTCAACGATTACCATCCGTCGTGTTATCCACTACTGAGGCTGAGTTCATGGCCTCCTGTTGGGCAACAAAGAAGCTCTCTGGATTCGACAACTAATGCTTGATGTTAACGAATATAAACAGAGTTGTATCAATCTTCATATTGATAATCAAAGTGCCATTTGTTGAATTAGTAATAATGATTTTCACAAAAGATGTAGATGTAAAGTAGCATTTTGTAAAAGAAAAATATGTGCAAAAACTAATAGACTTAAAATATGTTAACACTGATAGTCAATTAGCAGAATAGATATATTTACGAAACCATTATGTAAAGTAAAATTTCAATACCTCAGAGAAAAACTTTATGTAATTGAAAATCCTAAGATGAAATATTATAATTTGTTCATTACTTAAGATAGTCATTATAAGAAAGCTGAAATTTAGGAGTGTAAGAGTATAATTTAAAATTTGGCACCTTTATCTGTACGACATTCACTCCTACAATTGCGCGGCTATTTTCTTTACTCTTGTTCCTAACTATTGCTTTTGCTATACATGTCACACGTAAACTCAATTAATAAAGTTATTTTGTACTTTCACGTTGAATTACTAGTTTTATTCAATAGTTAATCTATGTCAAAAACTGCAAGGTAGTGGCTGGGGACTCTTTAGGGACGCAACATAGATTACTAATAACGGATGTCAAAACATAAATTGTAAGTAAGACAAGGAAGAACCGTCTCTCTCCACGGATCCGATCGTGAATGTTAGAGAACAAACAGTGTGCTACTACATTCAGGGAAAAAGTGGTGGAAAAAACGATAGAAATGGATGGATTGCAAGATTTGTCAGTAGATGAACTTTGGAATGAAATAATTCTTTGAATAAATTATGAATAAGGAGAATGAATGGAGGAACGATGTTTATTCATTTTTATTTTATCATTTTTGTGGCACGTAGGTTTCACAAAAATCTTAATGTATGAATGTTTATGCACTATGTCCTACCACATAACGTGGTGTACAAATTAACATGGTTAGTAACGACCTTTAAATTATGGTTAGTATGTATCTGTTGTTTATATTATTCCATTTTATCACATAATAATAATTAATTCCTTTTATAAATTATCAATTAATAAATTATTTAACTGTCATGGTTTTACTGTTCATAATTATAATGGCAAATTTAATGATCATTTCAGCTTAAATACATCCTGTGTAAAATTTTGCTGGGGTAGGCAATAAACATAACAATTTTAGAAAACCTAGTAACTTCTCGTGTGTAATTTGCGATGAAAGTCATAGGATATATGACTAGGACAGTCAAATATCCTATGACTTTCATCATCGCAAACTTACAAAGCTAAGGGGGTAAATGAAAGAATGATGGATGTACAAGATATAAGCTATGCGTGAATTGTTTACGACAGGGTCATTCTGCGCGCGAGTGGCGCATGTCGCGAATGCAAGCGAAGGCACAATAGTTTACTTCACCGTCCATCTTCCTTCACTAACAATCTCGTTTCTCTTGACAAGCAAGATGAGACTAAAGTCAATTGTTTAAATCAAAGTACTATTCAAAACATGGGTCAAGTTCTGTTGTCAATTGCCATGGTCGAAGTATTGAATCCATTTAACCAGCAAAAGGTTAACCTTTTGCTGGTTAAATGGATTCAATACTACAGTATACAGTTCGTGCTCTCTTGAATAGCGGAAGCCAATTGTCCTTTATCTCTGAGTCCCTAAAGACCAGATTAGACCAGACCGATTGCCTAGGGGACACAAATTTACTACCAAAAAAATAATTCATTAATTTAGAAAAGTGATTTAAACGCAAGCCATCGCTTAAAATAGAAAACGAATACGACTTAAACGAATACGCTGAGTTAGGGCTTCTATCTACCTTCCATAATAACTTAAATGGTATTCCATCTTATTATCTATGTCATCATCCAGTTTAAAAGCAATAGAGCGAGTCCACAAAGCTCCAGGTAGTATTTGATGGTTCCGCTCATTCCACGTCAGGGTATGCACTCAATGATATTTTGAAAGTGGGTCCGAATGTCCAGGTCTCGTTCTTTTCCATATTGACATTGAAAAATGTATTGCCAGGTGCTAGTTCACGAAGAAGAGCGTAACCTACAGTTAATTCTTTGGAGAGAGGATGAGTCACGGCCAACATTAAAGTTAAATACCCTAACCTATAGTACTGCAAGTGTAAGTTACTTAAGTACACGCTGTTTTTGGCAGATAGGAGAAGAGCAAGATGATGACGTCATAAGGGACATCATACAAAATGACTTTTATGTCGATGATTTAATTACGGGATCTGGCAAATTAAAGTACATACAGTATTCAGTATCAAATGCCTTAAAGGCTGGGTGCTTTAATCTTAGAAAATACAAAAATGACTATCCATTAATATTTGGGAACATTGATATAAATAAATAAGACAATTTAACGTTCAGTGAGTCATCAAACACGCTCGAGCTTGGATGGACTCCATCTAGCGACACCTTACATTTCCCAAAAAAAGGTTTTGCTTACGATAATGATGTAATGGTAACAAAATGATTTATTATGTCAAACTCATTTAAAATACTTGACCCCTTAGGGCTTCTAAGTCCAATTTTCATTCAACCAAAAATTATGTTGTAAAAACTGTTGCAGCATAAATAATATTGGGATGAGCCTGTTACGCACTTACGCAAGAGAGAATAATTGGACCAAGTTCACTGACAATTTAAAATGCATTCCTAACTTGCAGGTTCCAAGAATAGTTTTAAGAAAATCACCTAAATATATAGAACTTCACTCATTTAGTGATGCTTCCTAGTCTATTATAAGGTCTATTAGCCACTATGGTGACGGCACTATTCGGTTGCTATGCGCAAAATCTAAAGTAGCATCTCCAAAGCCTACTACTATACCACGCCTTGAGTTATGCGGGGCCCTACTAGCCGCCAAACTTTTCAAGTCTGTAATATATTTGGTGTGACTCAAGCGGGGTACTGGAATAGATACGTTGTGATTTATCAAGATTATAAATATTCGTTGCGAATCGTGTCAGTGAGATAACAGAACTAACCGATCCGTCTGCATGACGATATGTTCTCATTGACTCAAATCTTGCAGATTTAATATCCAGGGGGGTCTACGCAAAGGATTTAACAGGTCCGGACTATTTATGTGATAAAAATCAGTTCGAGTGGCCAATACTAAATGCACGACTACGCAACGACTCTGAAATTTTATCTGAGATAAAATCACATTCAGCTATAATAAATAGTTCAATAATTAATTTCGATAAACTTTCATCTCTAAATAGACTTCAAAGATCATTCGCATATATTCAACGTTTCATATCTAATTTAAAACATTCTAACAAGCGCGTAGGCCCGTTATCAGTTGACGAACTGCGTGAGACATTCCAGGTCAAACATCCCCCATCGAATACGAGACGCTTGTGAACGGCAAGCAATTGAATAATAAAAGTAAAATCTTATCTCTGTCTCCGTTTATTGATAACGAAAGGTTAATTCGTGTCGGTGGGCAAATAGAAGCATCAGGTTGTTCATATGAAAAGAAACATCCCATTGTTCTTCACGCTTCACATAGACTAACCAAATTATTTTTTGAAAGAAAGCATATAAACAGCATGCACGCTGACGCAAGCAGGTGTCACGCTCTCGCGTGACGCCTTTTTAATAACTGCGTGTGCTGCAGGCATCTTCGAGGTAAAACTTTGTGCCCTAGAATGGGAGAGTTGCCTTTTCAACCGGTAAATCCAGGCTATCCCTTTTTATCTGTTAGTTTAGGCTTCGCCGGTCAATTTTTTATTATTAATCGTAAGGGCCGTGGAAGCCGCGTTATCAAATTTTATTTATGCATATTTGTATGCTTACGTTATAAATGCATTCATCTTGAGGCCGTCAGCGATTTGGGATGCATTTATGATGACCCTCAGGAGGTTTATTGCCCGTCGAGGTAAACCAGCGGAAATATTCAGTGATAATGGCACAAACTTTGTGGCCGCAACAAAGGAGATTTCATCAAAAAAACACAGGAACCTCTAACTTTACAAGTCAACAAACCATTAACTATAAGTTCATATCTGCTTACTCTCCTCATTTTGGGGGCATATCGGGTAGCCGGGGTAAAATCGGCCAAGGATCATATAAAACATGTCATTGACAATGGCCACTTGACCTATGAAGAAATGTCAACTGTGTTTGCACAAGTCCCTTATGCCCTCTATCCTCCTGTCCTGATGATCTCCTTTCCCTTTCCCCAGGACACTTCATCATCGGAAGGCCTTTAACTGCACTTCCAGCTCCGACCCTAGATGACAGCAGCTACAATCATCTCAAACGTTACGAACGTTTAGACACAATAAGAGAACACTTCTGGCAAAGATGGAGTAAAGAATACAGCAAAGAACCAAGTGGTGGACTAATACATCCAAATTGAACGTCGGAGATATGGTGTTACTGGCAGACGATAATTCTTCGCCGCTGCAGTGAAGACTCGGACGAGTTCTGCGTCTCATCTATGAACCGGACAAGATACCACGAGTCACGGATGTCAACACTATTAAGGGCTGTGTACGCCGGTCCTTAGTTCGTCTCTGCCCACTACCAACAGCGGATGAACTCAAGGGTTGAAAGGCTCAACCTTTCAACGGCCGGGAAGATGTTCCGGCGCAACTGCAAGCGCCTGCGCAAAGTCTCTACAAAAAACTGACGTGAGACACTGCTATGATGCATTTGATAGGCATTTTGCTAATTATATCAAGCTGTGTAGTGTTGTTAACACTCGTCTCAGACCCTTCAAACTGTAACGATCTAACGTATTAAATTTCTAATTACGATTTTTGGGATTTCATTTATGGCACCTGTATGTTAGCTAAGACATAACAAAATTTGTAATTGATATTTTAGTTTCACGATATGAATCTGTTCTACTTACTATACCCACTGAGTTATCTTTTTGGTTTTTACTGACATACTTTAGTGTCGTTTGAATTTGATGCATCTTTTTAATTGGCGAATTACAACTGACAACATTATCGCGTTGTCACGCGTTTAAGCTATATTTACTGACTGTGTCAACTACATATATACAAGTTAATGTTTCGTTGTAAATAATTACAAAGTAAGTAGGTACTGTACACTATATTTATATAAATTAGATATTATTTAATAAAAAAACTTAAATTATAATACAATATCATACGTAAACTATATTATTTTACCTTTTACTTACACAAACTAAATTCAGAAATATTTACATAGACTTGAGTTCAAAAAACACAGTGTTTACATACATGTATCATAAAAATTCTCCGCATTATCGCCGACTGGTAACGTTCAAAAGGCTACCAGCAATCCATTAATTATAATAACTTTAATGAAACTGTTTTTGTACCCTTCAACGACTTTTTTAATTTTTTTTTGTGTTTTCAACTTTTTGTACGTCAGTCATGTTTTCATCAATCAAGTTCCGCATTTTTTTCTTATTTTCTTTCACCATATTTTCTGTTACTAGTATCTGTAACTAGTTAATTTAAAGTTTAGGTTTGTCTGCGACAGTAGTGTTCGCCCGTAATTTGGCAGTATGTTTGCGTCCACCTGCTATTTTATTAACTAATCTTTAAACGTTGACGGGCTGCATGTTTCGTCAAGTACAAGATGCCCACCTGTGGCCGTAATATCGTTTCGACCAGGTTGCACTGGCCGTAGTCACAGTCAGCCTGTAAAAGTTTAATTTTAAGCTCTTACAACACGAGGTTAAAAAAAACCAGGGGTGGAAACTTAGTGTCAATTCATAAAAATAGACAAGTTGAGGACTTAGGCATTTGTAAACAATTATAAAATACAAGTAGTTTTGAAATATGTGGGGTAAAGTACAAAGAGACAAACTAATACATAATTTGTTGCTATAGAACACCGGATAATAAAAACTTTGATCATTTCGTAGCCAGATTAGAACAATTATTACATTATGTTTTTAATAAAATATGTTTAATTTGAATGGGGACTTTAATTAATTTAATGAAAGATGACATTAAAAGAAATACATTTAGGGTTAAACCACCAAATTTCGGCCATGTTAACATTTTTCGATACTTATTATAATGGAGTTTTGATATTTTTGGATTTTTTATGTATTTGTTATATTTTTAGATAACGTTTTAATTAATTATTCTTTATTTCATGTTAATTTGTATCAACTCTTCCCAGTTTATTTTCTGTTACTTTTTATTTACTGACTTCACCAATTTGCCTTGTATCGGTCTTACATGCCATAAAATCGGCCTTTTTTAACACGCTTTTTTTAGCGTCCTATCCGTCCAATGTCAGAGCATGCATTATTAATAGAAAGAGGTATGGACTAAGAGCCGATCCCTAGTGGAAACCCACAGACACATTGAATTGTTCGGTATTTCCAGCGACTGAACTTACATGACCACTAGACTTTGTACATAGCACGACTTAAATTCACATTCTTAGCAGGCACTCTTTCTTCTTTTAAAGTCCACCACAAAACCTCTCGGGGTACCCTAACATATACCTTTTTTAGGTCAACAAACACCATATGCAATTTTTTGTGCGCGCATCTGTACTTCTCTCTAGTTGGCGCATTGCAAATATGCATCTGTTGCTCCAAGTCCTGGCATAAACCTAAATTAGTTTTGTGTTATCGCAATCTTCTCTCAATTACTTACATAATATGTGACAGTGCGACACACTTAGGGAAAAATGTGAAACAATATCAATATTATCTGGAAGACTGTGGGCGAGCGTCATCTTTAGATCTGGTCCCTTTGATTAGATCTTAGAGTTTCTTAGAAGTCGAAAGTGATGAACTTTTATCACAACTACTAACACAAAACTTGGAATATAAGGAGAGCTCGATCTGGCTACGTTTTGATTTTCTAATTTCTCCAAATTGACATTATTAGCTGTGCTCGGTAGAAGGTAAAAACAGGTAACTCTAAACTAGATATCGAAGAGTCAAAAATGTTCAAACACTGTCACAAAATCGTATTTGGTACTAATTTTACGACCATCACTAGCTAGAAGCTAGTTAAAGTTGAAATGAGGCCATCGAAGTTATGGATAGTTAATAACAATGCTTCTGCCTTATATCAGCCGCTAGGCCGATTTCGAGTTTTGCTGCAATATATAATCCCTAACCTCGGCCAGGCGAATATTCCACAAAATAAATAAATAAACAATAAAATTTCTATCTAGAATGTTAGTTAATTAAATAAATTAACCATATTCATATAAATTAGCAATACAGGTATTTTTAGTGAAAATCTTTCTTCCGTCTGCAGCTGATTCTGTGAACTTGAGCACAAGTATCGCTAAAATCAACATTTCTTCACAGGTCGAAGAACAAATTGTCACTGAGCGGCCGAAAGACATTCGCCAATTACCATATTGCATAGATTCGTTCTTAATTAAACAAGGTCTCATTTCTTAGGGAAATTAGGCTCCTAAAGAATTTGAGTTTATTAATCAATTTAAGAAAATTGTTAACGGCCGATACAAGGCAGGGGCCGATACTAGGTGACTTTACCCTATATCGCTTTTGACATGCTAGATTTTTAGATATTTCGTTGATTCAGTTGCAATCGTGCGTAATAACTCTGAATCATGCATAGATAATATTTTAACCAACACTTATGATAAAAATATAAACTCTGTGGACATTGACTAGAATGGATTAACAGATGGTCACGCCGCTCTTTTCTGTTCAGCATATCTAATAAAGATTACTTCTGCAAAAGAAAGTGTTAATTTTAGATATATTAACAAACGATTTTATAATGAAAAAATAATAAATCATTTAGAAAAAACATTTTAGAGCACGAAATGGAATTCAGGTATAAATACATTTATTAGTAAACTTGAAAAATTACACTCATCTACATTTAAAAAATATAAAATTAAAATGAATGTGAATAGAAAAGGTCGAACAAAATGGCTCACTAAGGTCATTATGATACTTAGTAAAATGAAGCGGGTACTAAATTTCGTAAATAAAGCTGAATGCGTAATGAAATATGGACAGTAAAAATCATTTGGACACAATGAAATACCGCTCAGCATAATTAAAAGTAATATAGATATAGGTATTGTGTTGTCGCCACTAGAGGCTCTTATTTGTTTTTTTGAAAATAGGGATAAACTATAATAGATGATAACACAGTTCACTATTTAATAAAAATAGGTTAATGGACATTATTTTGACTGGTTATACCGGTAACGCAATACTATTGGTCGATTGATAAATATTAACGAATAGTGGGATTATAAAAGGGTAGGAATAAGACGAGAATGATTGACTTGAGTGCGAATAGAGGTACAAACACCTTGCAGTTACTGTTACTTAGTAATTTCCATAGTTTATATAAGTGAGTAGTGTGAGTAGATAGTGGACGACAGTAGCGCCACTTATATAGTAGATAGTAGCGCAACTATTCAGGATTATGTCAAATAATGACATACAAATATGTTTTATTATTTTCTAATAAATAAAGTAATTAAAGGTACATAGAAAGACGAGAAACAGTTTTTTAAAGGAATTTGTTAGAAACAGTATATAATGTAATATTATATGTAAAAATGGATATAATTTTAAAAACCTGTTTTGAATGTATAAAACACAACATAAGTTTTCAACCTCAAACTCTGTTCAAAGGAAATAAATTAGTTTTAGCTCAACATGTAAGAAAATAATGCTGAAGAGCTACGAAATAATGGCCATAGTTATTTAATAGTTATTCCACGAATACAATTAAAATCATGTCTGAATACAATTAAAACTTCACATTATTAAAATGAATTAAAGCTTGACATCATTAAATTGTATTAAAACTTTGACATTATAATAAATATCAGTATAGATATATTGAACATTATTGAATTGTATATGATTATGATTATTTGTATGAATCATTTTATAATGATAATTTGCATGTATAGTATTGACTAAAGTCCCATGTGTTACAATATTTAAACATGTAAGAGATCTTTATGTACCGACTTTTCTGCAAACAAATAAATTTGATTTGATAAGAGCCCACATCATTGGTCAAACATCGGTGACATTAACAACTTATAAAACAAGTTTAAAAGTAAGTACTCTCATAATCCTTTAAACGTAATGTAGTCTACATTACGTTGTACATTATGTTATTAATAATAGTAATTAAATGTGTTACATTATGTAGCACACTTAATTTAGTATTTTACGGTAAGTAAGGTACCTACTTTAACAAATTTTTGCAGTTCACAACACAACAACAAATATGACCCATTTCAAAACAAATTGTAGGAAATCTCAAAGTATTTTGTTTGACTGATATGATAGACTATCCCGAATTGTTGCAGATTTCTTTCTACCACGGCATGCGCTGCGATTGCTTTATATACCCCCACCATGCACTTCGCACATAGCGAATAAATGAAGATTTTAATCCGAATCAATTTAAGGTAGCTAGAGTTCTACCACTATATAAGAAAGGATCGAAAACGGATCCAGGCAATTATAGGCCCATTTCATTACTACCGGTTCTATCAAAACTGATTGAAAAGGTGATCAAATCCAGACTTGTTAGACATTTGAATAATCAAAAATGTATAATCATTTTGGATATCAAAAGAGTATAGGGGCATTGGATGCAATATACTCGTTAGTTAATGATGTCGTGAATAATCTGAATATTAAATTAAAGGTCGTAGGCTTATTCTTAGACCTAAGTTAGGCGTTTGATACCATAGAAAATTGCATTCTACTGGACAAGTTAAAGCATTATGGCATAACAGAACATGTTATTCGACTTTTTAGTTCTTACCTAACAAACAGAAAAGAATATGTTGAAATTAAAACAGTTGAAGAAGGTGTGGAATAGATTTATAAATCAAAATTATTTACTATTAATAGAGGCGTTCCTCAAGGCTCAGTGTTCGGTCCGATCTTCTTTATCGTGTTTTACCAATACCAGTGCTGTTATAACTGCTAATGATATAATGACCTTAGAATACAAAATAAATAACTTTCTAGCTGCCTGTGAAAACTGGTTTTCTATAAATAATTTGAAACTGAATATTAAAAAAGACCAAATGCGTGCTTTTTAAATCTACAGTTAGAAACAATGCTCCTACAAACGTATTATCTTTGGGAAATAATATTGATATAGTAGGGAATCTAAATTTTTAGAAGTACAAATTGATTCTCTCCTTAACTGGAAGGCAGAATTAAATTCAGTTACGAATGGAATAAGTATTGCATGTTATGCTATCAGATCTTTTAGAGGTGTTTGATCAATTGCTCTACTTCATACAGTTTACTTTGCCCTAGTTGAATCTAAACTTATGTACAGCATTAAATTTTGGGAACAGTTACCAATATAACGTTTAGCTTTGTTTAGACCAAACTGAATCGTGTAGGGAACCATTTTATCCAGCTAAGTATGTTAACAGTACCTTACCTTTATATTTTAATTCTCCTTACTCATTTACATAAAAATCTGGACATACTTAAGACCGACACTGAGAGAGAACATAGAGGAAACATTCGGAGAATCTGCCTACTAGCCTCCAAACAAAGTTTAATGTTGTAAAACACTCATCAAGTGTGCAGCCTATAAATATATTCAACAAATTACCACCAGAATTAAAGAATATTCCGAACGTGAATATATTTAAAAATAAACTCAAGACATTATTAATTCAGAAGTGTTATTATAGTATTGACGAATTTTGTAAGGATATAAAAAATAATAATGGGTAAATGATTAATTTTAGAATGTATTGCAATAATTTCGTATTTCAATAATAATATTTTGACATGTAATAATTAAGAAAATTTAACATTTATGTATTCTCGCTATATAATAATAATATTAGTTATGAATTAAAATTGATATGGTAAAGTGTAATCACCATAGTAATATTAAGTTAATAGTGTACATATTCTTATATTTAGATACAAATGTTTTTTTGTTTATGAAATAAATTAAATGAAATGAAAATGCTCATGCAGCGCGTTGTGACGGTCGAGCTCTGTGCACGTTTCGGCTTTTGTTGCATCAAAAACTTAACTTATTGAGGAATGACAATACAGTACCAGTCGATAATAAAAATACGATTTTTGCCCAGGTTTTGAAACTAAATACCACACTATGCAACGGCCTGTCATTCCGATTTTGATATTTTCACAATTTATATTCAGTTATAAAATTAACAACATGAAAATGACATTTTGACATTCTGTTGTGAAAATCAAAATACATAAAACATTCCATGAGAATCACTATCAACGTTGATTATGAAATAAAACTTTATATTATAATGTGGATGGATCTCATCAGTGGTATTCTTATTAACTTTTCTAACTAAAGTAAACGTTTGTATTAGGGATGGGAGTGCACATAATGAGGTCTCATTTGCAAATACAAAGCTTTGACTAAATGCTGAATTTGATGAAAGATTTTATCTTTAGTTGTAGGTTTTTAAATCTAAAACATAGAAATCACCACAAATCTATTGCAGTGCGCTTCCAGTCATGTGTAAAAGACTAGCACAGTAGGTTAGGTATCAGAAAATTTATGAAAACCATTTATGGTTTCATAGTATATTTCATTGAATATTGGCGATGAATTTTAATAAATAACGTAGACTGGTTCGTTGACTGTCAATATACCACCGGGCTCACTGCGTAGTGCCATGTTCATACCCATCAACGGCGAGTCTCCTGCAACCTTGAGATTCTCAGGTTCCTTAGCTAGACGAAAACTGCAAAAAAATACTTTATATTAAAAGAATATCAGTTTCTTTTTAAACTTTCTTCTATACATTGCCATAAAGGTATAAAATAGGCTACAAATATTATCGCGATTAAGTCCTGATCTACACATCTAATATCAGCCTAATTTTAAAATCAAAAATCAAAAATTTTAAATATCAACCAACGATAAGAATCATTGGTGGAAAAGGTACAGGCAATGAGAAATATTGCAGTGCCTATTGAAAATTTCTCGAGGAGTGCTAACAACCTTGATCGGTAACTAACTAGGCGGTGGGGCGACAGTTGTTTTGCAGCAGCCAATGGCCTCTATGGCCAATACACGATTCACCATGAATTATCACTATGGATATCTGGGGTTAGATATGTAGACTCGTTGTTAAAAGATATATGTAATAAGATAAAATAGAACATCCAACTATTATAAATAAGAAATCAAAGTAATGTCACATAATTAATTTTCTGATTTTATGTTTGGATTTTAGTATTTTTAATATGGCAAATATATATAAAAATATAGGCAAAACTAAACTAATATCGGCTAAACTAATATCTTGACGTTACGCCTTTTGTTTTGAAGCAGTTGTTCTCTAGTTAATCCATATAAGTAGTAGTTTAGAACATTTTTACTACTTCTACTGCTACTGTGCAACTGGTGTACCGTAAAGATCAACTCTACCAGGGTCTTTCAATCAATACATTAAAAGCATACCTACACGGAGCCATTTATCTGTGTGATTCCGTCATCATTAACCAGGAAAAATTAATTTGAGACCTTAGTATCCTTTTATTTTAGTGAATATAAGTATATAAATATTGTATTATAAATATTATATTATTAATATTTACTATTAATTTAGTGTCTATTAATTGTAAAAAAATAAGATTATAATTAAAGTAACAATATTACCTCCTTAAAGTTGTCAGCGGCTCCATGTTCTTGTCACGTGTTGCAGTTTCAGGATCTATCGTTGTAAGTATGCATCTACGATTTAGGAAACAAATAATTACCACAATAATACCTATAATTATATGTACTCAAACAATGACATGTTAAATAATTTTAAAGTTTCATTCCATTTCCGTGATATACGATTATATGAAAGTTCATTAAAGGGAATTAACGCTATGGTTCGTTTGGAAAGCTTGTGATCACAGAGTGTAGCCTGGTCAAAACGTCAGAGATATTTACATACAAACCAGCACGTTAATTAACACGTTAATGTTATTATTGTGGCCAGTGCAACCTGGTCTAAATGTCAGGCAATTCAGAGGTATGTAATACCTTTTCATGATCCGTTAATTACCGTAAACATGTAAATAATATTATATCATAGAATGCGAAAGTTTAAAAGTTAGTATAAGAAAAAGATATGTTGAAAAGTATTTTTTTGCTAGAAAATAGTTTTAAACTTATTTTTAAATTGAGCTATTTTTGTTGATCTAAATCTAAATCAGAATCAGATCAGTAGTTAAATTTTCACAAGTATGTTTTACATTTTAATCTAACAGACATGATTAACGCAACAGGCTGATACAATACTACGTCAGGAAAAAAATCTAGATACGAGTATATGCTCTGCTACCCGTGCGAAGCCGGGTCGGATTGTTAGTTAACTATTAAAATATGAGGAAAAGAAGTTGTACATTATAATGTACAACTTCTTTTCGCATTTTTTACGACGAGTGATGCTAAATCGTTCTTTTTTCATTTGTTAAAGAACAGAAGAAAAAAACTTAGTTAAAACAGGAAAATTGCACACGCTTGTGTATTTCCATTTAATTTTTGTTTTTGCTTGGGATCTTAACAAACATACACCTGATGAACACAAATTTCAAGCTCAAGTCACCCAGGCTCAGAACAATTACCGTTTAATCACAGATAAAATTATCCTGTGTATTGGATATTGGTATATAGGATAGAATTTACCATACTTGATGCAGTAACCGTTGCCAATATAACCACATAACCACTGCGGACTTTAACCACTGCACCAATTATGGTCATAAGTATGTGTGAGATATCAAGTTTAGAGGTTGTAAACAGATTTCAAGTGATAAGGATTACGAATTACACTACACTAATTCAGCTTTTCCCCCTTTCAAGTCCTATCAAAATTGGACTTGAGAGGGGGGTGACAAATCCATAGTTTTTAACCGACTTCAAAAAAGGAGGAGATTCTCATTCGACTGTGTGTATTTTTTTTATGTTTGTTACCTCAGTACTTTCGACTGGGTGAACCGATTTTGATGATTCTTTTTTTATTTGAAAACTGGTGCTTCCCGTGTGGTCCCATTTCAATTTGGTCCAGTTCTGACAATGGCATCCATGAGAAAACCATATATAAGTCTTTTATGGAATTTTTTTTTTGTTGAAGTCGGTCTTTTTTGAAAGAATTATTGTTTTTCTTCTAGACTGACCAGGACAGAAATTTTTTGTTGTTATTTAGTCTTAAATGCATTTAACGAGTTTACAGGTTTATATTGTAAATCTGTGCTCCTAAAGTAAAAGTTTTATTGTCATAGTTGTGAGTTCTGGTTTTTGGGACTGTAAAACTGGCACAACGACAACTGCAGTTAGAGATTTGTTTAAATTTTGTGATATAAATGTTATATTACTTTGGATAGTTTTGTGGAGAACCTTATGGACAAATATGCATGTGTTAAAGATATATAACTGTTTAATATCCATTAATTTTGTTTCTTCGTAGATTTCATTGGTTGGTGTTAGATATAGAAATTAAAAATAATTTTAACTAATTTGTTTTTACTACTTTGAGGCCTGTTAATTTAGTCCTGCCTGCAGTCCTGCAAATTTCGATCAAGTATAGGAAATGTGGTTTAACTGGGTGCTATAAATGGTGTAACATAGGTTATGTGGTAAACATAGCAGCGATCCAAGTAGGGAGACAAGTTTAGTTCTGACGTATTCATGATAGTGAACTATCCAATCTTAATGCACACTTTTTTCCTGACGTTATTAATAGTTATTGTTTCATGTTGGGTACCTTTTTATTTCTAGTTTTAATTAATATATAACCAGTTTTGCTGATGTTTATTGTAAGGAGAATGTATTAAAACCAAGAATTTAATTTATTTATGTCATTTTGAGCTTGGGTGATTATATTGTAAACAGATGAACCAAAATAGAATGAGAAATTGATGACACTTGCGACTTCACAATCATCCTACCTTATACGCAGATGACTGCGTATAAATTAAGATGATCGTGAAGTCCAATTTCGTAAATATTATTTATATAGGTTAGGAAAAGCAATGGACCTAGTATAGATCCCTGAGGAACTCCATATATCCAATCTTTACAGCTTGCGACCTGTTTTTCAGATACGATTCAAAGATTTTTAATGCATTACCGGTGATATTTATAGTTTTCAGTTTTCTTAGGAATAAATTGCGTTGATACGTTGATTTGGTTCTATCCTATTATTTGTTTTTATTGCTATATTATTACAGTGAAAGTTAATAACGCACTAAATACTTTATAAGATCACCGTCTTCAAATAAACAATCCCTTCTGCTTTTTTAACACACTTTTATTAACTTGGTATGCATGTATCGGAATGTTTGAACGTAATTTTCACCCCCTTAAAATTTGGGATTAATTTCAAACTCTGCGAACTTATCACAGACCGATGACAATTCAATAATTTTAATAGTTTGTTCCATTATCCTGATCAGAATCTTCAGGATTATCGATTTTTTATATTCGAAAACACGAAAGTGTCTAGTGCCAAGTATGCATTTAAAATAAATATTCCGTAGAGGGAGCCTGAGAAACAGCGACAAAATCCGAGAAAGGCAGCAGGCGCGCAAAATACCCACTCCCATCACAGGGAGGTAATTACAAACTTGATAAATTATCGTTGAAAAAATTGAAAATCACGCATTAATGATAAATTGAACTAAAAAGTGAAAAATAAATAATAGTTTAAAAAAACTAAAAAACACGCTTTAATAGAAAACCAAACTGAAAAGTAGAAAATAATTTTCAATAAATTTAAATTAAGAGTAGTGTGATTAACAAAAAAAAAACGTGGTGTGCTTTTTAAGATATTTTCATAATGACTCTACTTTTACCAATATCTGTGAATAATTATTTGTAACAATTGACATCAAGCACCTTTTGTTTTTCTTATGGAGACCCCCACTTCACCATGGCTACTGGTGAAGTGGTGTCGGAATCGAACTGACTAAAACCACACGGGGTTCCGTTACAAGTGAGTCTATTGCAAGGGACTCGGGTATACCCTAGGAAGGAAGTCCCCGAGAACCCCGGCAGACTTTGGCCGCCTCAAATAAAAGGCAGCTACACCTTTGCGTGCGGATGGCCTTGCCTCCCTGCTGGTTTAGAGAAGCGCGCGCGGAACACGTTGCGCCACCGTCTCAGGCCTGCTTCTGCTAGGGTAACGGGTAGCCTCACTCGTTACCCAGGGGCCAGTGCTCATGGAGGCCGGAGATCATTCTGCGCTCCTGGTGCCTCTTCTTCGTGACGGGAGAGTACTAGTCCTCTCTCGTTCCCTTTCCACCACCTCTTTAGCGGACATCACTTCCTCATATAAAGAAGTGGCGGATTTACACGCACTCTTACTTTATACCATGGACAGAACCATGGTCTCCAGCGACAGGCTTCCCACATCGATTGCCACCGTTAGGTTGCGGCGCTGTTGTATCCACGCTGAGCACTCCACAAGAGTGTGGAGTGCAGTATCCTCGCGATATGACGCGACAACGAGACAGCCTCCGAAGTGATGGTGATATGATGCAATATGTAAATGTTTATGTAACCAGTACTGAATCACTTCTGAAACAACATCTAAACCTTACGTCTGCGAGAACAATTGTTTTGTCTAGTGACTCTCTAGAACTCTAATTCGGGTAGTACAATCCCGACAATGCAACGACTGACGTAAATTCATCACTACAGTTCCTACAGCCGGAAAATATTAGAGAGCGGAGTCGCAGAAGTCTGTTAAAAAGACTAATCAATGAGTGTAGGCTGCAAAGGTTCCGGAAACCAGATAAATTTAAGCCATAAAAATTTAATTTTTATATTTTATATTCATTTAACAGAAGAACAAGTGTTAAGTCTCTGATTCAGTGTAGTAGTACCGTGCTAAATATTTATACGTATGGAATTTAAATAAATAACATAACTATGTAAATCAATAGAATATCCATTTCCAGAACTTACCTTATGCAAGGCTTAATAACTTCAAATACGTTTTCCCCAATTTTCACATATTTCCAATTATCTTCATCAAATGGTTTACACCCTGATAACACGACGTTGGGTCTAAATCGAGCATGAGTAATTTTTATACTTTTTAGACGCATGTTCAAATCTTCAACCGACGCTTCATTTATCATATGGTAGGTTATTTCATCAGCGAACGCACCCTGTAAAATATTATTTCAATCTATGATGCAAAGTCAACTATTATAATATCCGCCTTTTAGGTATTAGGTATAAATAAAATAAATTGCTAAGCTGTATTTAGTTGGTTAGGGGTGAGGAATGTATTTGCCTCATTGCAAGTCAAGTTTAAAAGGAACACCTCTCCCCATAATCTCACAAACAATCATAATCTTCTACACTTTTAACTGTACCTATCAATCTTTTTGTTCTGCAAATACTCTTCAAAAAGATTATAATATCCTAGGACCTACAAATGGAGTTTTTTTTTTTATTTTGTATAAATAGACTTACTTACTGTGTCGGTATGTCTTAATGTGTCGTATATTTTTGGCCAAAGCGTTACGTCACCCGCTATCATTCGACTTCTTTCCGAGGCGTAGTAGACCAAACGAAATGTACTTTCCCCATTGCAGAGACATCTGAAACAGTACATACACTGTAGGAAGTTATGAATATAGAAATAATTATATATATAAATAGTTATTTTAGTATGAAAAGTAAAGAAGTTATATCAAAATATATGCACATATGTAAGATGGTTATAACCGCGATAAAATATCGCTAAAATATTCCAGGAACTTATAGGTAACTGCTATTAGGTGTTTGACACGTGATTTTATGTGTGATCTTCATCGAATTATGATGAAATAGATCATGTAGTCGTTATTGAGAAAATATAAAGAAGTGTGGTGAGTTCAAAAAAAGTCGAAATAAACCTTTCCTTTTCTTACGACTGTTCATTAACATTGGTCATCCGCCCACGTTATTTTTACACAATGACCATAAATAACATCATGTAACAACTAATTTAGCGAAAATCCCCAATCCTCCACCAATCTTCCAATGTCCGGGATTTGTGATAAGTGAGGACAAAAATACGTAGCGTTTAATTCCTAATTGCCGAATTATTTCACCATTTTAAATCGATTGTTAATTTATATTCTTTCAATTTATGTTTTGAAGATAATCAGATATATGTAACACTTATATGGACAATAGTATCTCCACACTTCTCAGAGTTCTGAGGTATGGATTGTTTAATTTGATTACTAACATATTAGAAATAAATTTGTACTATCACGATCAAGAATTTAAGGGCGAGTGGTTAACATGTGAATCACGGGGTATAGTGGATCATTCGCTATAGCTTCGAATATATTACGTGCACGCGAGTGAACAAACGCTTAGTAGCTGCTCTTAAAGACCTTCTTCAACCTAAATAATCGTTGCTGCCATATTAGAACGCCACAACGTACTGCGACATTCCGGTCAACAGACGAGAATGAAAGTATATTTTTTACGAGTTTTAAATTTTGTATTGTATTTAAATGAGTAATGTTTCTGAACATTTGGTTACTGTCTAATACTTGGTGCTTCTTATAATTAAATGTAAAAAATATTGTTTTAACTTCAGAAATGTCTGTTTCTTTCTGTGGGCTTTATTTCTCAATAACCGTCCGTCCGTGCTCGTAACCGTTTACAATGGATCAGCGATCCAGTGTGACTTTCATACGCCATACGTGCCAGATATTGCAAGATTTGCACTAAAACAAGTTTTCTGGATATGCTAAGGGAAAATGAGGCATATTACTACTTCAATTTTGACGTTAATATGGTACAAATTTTATTTCAAGTTGAAAGGATTATTTTTATATGTATTACTGAAGAAGTAAACTGAAGACTACACAAACGAGTGTTGAGGGTTTAAATCCCACATGGGACATAAATTTGTGTGTCACCCATGCACCAATCCAAAGTGACCCAATTCTAGGTCACAGTGGATCTTTTTCTAACTTTTTTTTCAAATTCTAAATCTTGTTTAATTATGGATTATTTGTCAACAACTGCATTTATTACTTAAAGGTTAATTACTCTTCCTATAATTTAATTGTAGAATACAGTGCTTTAGCCATAAGCCTTGTAGTTGTAGGAGCTTGAAAAAAAGGGATCCAATGTTACTCACTTTCCCTGTGACAGTTTCTCAGCTGCGAGAAGGATGTGATGGGAAGGCACTATAAATCCGTGTAGAAAGGTTATAAAGGTATTTATTTAAGTAAGTTCTTTGTTAGCGTAAAAAGATTAGTATATTTAAGTATTGGATATCAATTAATAAAGTTTCAACACGAGCGACGTTTATGGCAACGGTGAATTTACCCAATAGGACAAAAGCGATAGCAAAATATCATTCGTATGATGTTAAAAGGAAAAAAAGTAGTATTTTAAGAGATATACAAGAAAGCTGAAAGTGTCAATAAGATAGTACCGAAGGACCGACCTATCAAAGGTCAGGTAGTAAGAGCACGCTGATTACTAAATTACGTTGTTGACTCTCAATTCAAATCAGTGTCTCTTTATTAACGTCAAAACGTTAAGACGACGACAACGAGACGGTGCGACTTGGACTGTTTAAATAGTTGCATTATACGAAATTAAAATAATTTCACAAAATTGGATTATTTTATCTAATAATCCAATTTTGCTTCAATTACATACTGTGAGATCCAATTGTTGACCTCCTCTCCACAATCGTGAACTGGAACGGTGGCTTGCCAAATCGTCGCGTGCATAAACTTCTGTCTTACCATAACCTGAAATGTTTTTATTACAATAATTGGAATCCATTCTTATACTTTTATAGTTTTTTTTACGTGGGAGAGCCATGCTTCCGCACGTATGGGCCGGCTCGACTCCGCCCGATACCACGGCCTCCCAGAAAACCGGCCGTGAAACAATGCTTGCATTACTTTTCGCCGCGTGAGTGAGGTTACCGGAGGCCCTAACCCTGCCCTCTCCTCTATTCGCATCCTTCCCCTCTCCCCCCTCTCCACCCCTCTAATCCCCCTCTCCTCCCCTCTAATCCCCCTCTCCCGCCTTCCCGCTCTTCCCCCCTCCCCCCCTCTTCGCCTATTCCCACCTTAAAGGGCGGCAACGCACTTGTGACTCTTGAGTTACAGGTGCCCATGGGCGGCGGTAGTCATTTACCATCAGGGGTCACCTGATGGTAAATGACTACTGCTGCTCGTTTGCCCCCTATAACATAAAAAAAAAGTGGCAGATGAAGTAGTGTCTGTACCTAAGGTACTACGAACGTACGTACGAACGTGGTAATACTTAATTCCCTACCTCAGTTCGACTGTAATACAGTCGTGTTACAGGGAGCCTATTTTTTTATTCTTACTTCGTTTAAATTGATTTCCATGGGTTGCATATTTGGATGTTCCAATGTTACGATGGTTTTATTAAAAGTGGACTTTATTCTTATCATTTCCGGGTAGTTCCTAGATGTGACCAGTATATTATCCTCAGTGTCTATAATCATCATTATTCTGTAAAATAGTAAATCGTATTATGCATAATAAGAATAGATTTGGAAAAATACTTACAATTACTGGTTTTTAGAAACCTTAACTATTGTTACGAGCTGAGGTTCGGGATTAGAAATGTAGATTTAGATTTATTTCAATAATTCACAAATAACAGAATATAACTAATTAACACTATTACACTTCACTAATCACTTGTACTTCGGCACTTATCACACTTGCTTTCTCGCTGTTCGCTCAACTACAACTCTCTTCATACCGTAATGCAACTGTTTTTATACTCAAAACGTTATTCTGGCATTTTCTTAAATAATGTGGGATGTGCTATAAATAGACTATATAGTTCCGTTAAAATTCAAAAGATTGCGTGCATCTCAATTTACGTAATGACTTCCTATATTCGATAATAGATGGCGCTCGATCGATGGTCTTTAGGCGTATGTAATAAAATCCACTACAATACTTCTAAACACTACTCATCCATTTTCAAATTGAATAAAAAGACTTATTTTTTATTTGCTAAATAGTGTCCATTATCCTAAAATTTAATTGATTTGATCCATATTTAAAGTATAAGTAAGAAATAAAAGTTCTATGATCAGAACACAGTATACAGTATTAACACATGTACAAAAATATAAAGTATGGAAGTGGGGCCATACTAACAGTGCAAGGACGGTAGACAAATAATTTGCCCCTTTTATTTCACTTATTTATAAAACACAATACTCTATTCTTTAATTTTTTTTTATATATAGATTATATATAGACAATCCCACATTAAGAATATTCCTCTATCGCGGGTACCTTCACAAACATTTAAACAACGGACACAAAGAACACCCAGACTCGGGACAACTATTTGTGGATCACACAAATAATTATATCCCGTGTGGGATTTGAACCCACAACACGGTGCGGTGTAGTGGTGAGGTGACAATTTAAACCATTGTGCCTTCATTCAGCATGGGTAATGGCACTTTGCAGTATCGGACTACGAAGTGCCATTACCCATGCTCAACTCACCTCAAGATTAAGTAACAATTTCATCCATATTATAATTAAAATCATTTTATAATAACTCATACAAACCTGTCTCGGAGCCAACCATCCCTTAGGCCCAGTGGAGAACACTCAGCCTGATTTAGTACAACAGGCGCACATGACTTAATAGGGTACGCGTACAGGCATTTTAGTTGACCGATATGTACCCAATCCTTCGGTGACTTGAACCTCTTTTTATCTTGGTAAAGATGATAAACATAATAGACAACCCCTATTACACTAAATGTGGCCACAGCTGTGACCATGTTGTACGAAGCTAGAATAAAAAATTACTGAAATTAACCAACTGTGATGTTCTGAAATTTCTATGTTCAAAATAAATTAAAAACTAAATATAAACTCTTAAAATTGTGTTCTCTGAATTGCAACAGTAGTGATGTAACATAAGACTAAGACAAGACTGTGACTAACTAAACCCATGGTCCTAGGTGAACGACGGAAAGCGACATACAGCAATGCTACGCTGTGCGATATAAAGCGACCAAAATATTTCACGAGAAGTTTGTCCTATCCGTTGTCCTATAGCCAAGTCCAGAAACTAAAATACCTAAATTTTGGATTACCACGCATTTTAATTTTTGGACAAGTAGTAAAAAAATGCGTTGATTAAGAATTTCGATGCCTGCAGTCTGGGCAAGTTGGGCGTCATTTTTTATTTAACAATTTAACGAAAAAAAAACTTTTTTTTATATATCATGCGAAATCTCGTTTCCAGTACGTTTTTCGTCATATATGCCCATGGCTTTTTTGTTCTCCATTAAATTATTGGAGTTATTTATTGGAGAAGAAGATTTTCGACTTACTAGTAACTATGTTGACATAAAAATTGCGGTGCGAAATACCTTATCAAAAATAAAACATACAAAATAAATGTGATACTATGCTCGCCAACTTTTAAATTGAACCATTACTTTACTATTTTTAATGGAAGAATTGAAATGTTTAACAGTCTACTATATTTAGATACAATCAGTTATAATTTCTCTTATTTATTTGATTCTAATTACTTTTTGACTAATATATTTGTAAAACTTGGCGAAATGATAAATGAACTTGTAAATTATAGACAAAAAGATATATTTTGCAGTGTCATGGAACGATGTGAGACGTCCCATATTTCGGGGACCTTGAGCGGGTACCATCGGGGACATGAATTGTTTTTTCGCGAGTAGATATGTTAGAGTCATGCACTAAAACATTGTGGGTCTGTTAAGTAAATCCGACTATCTTACTGTATGTTTAAATTAGCTCACTAACAAAAATAATACCACAGATGTTATATGTATTTTAGAACATTTCATGAAAGAGGGCTATCACAAACAACTATATATACCCAATTACAGTCTAGCCGCTTATTACTGTAAAAAATACCAAAAGAGGGGATAGACTTGCATACATACGCAGTAATGGGTTTGAATGGAGAGAACTTGTTAAAATATCGAATCTATCTTCTCCAGGTATATTTGAATGTTGTGATTGTATTGTATTGTGATTGTTGTTGAGTGAATGGCAATTATACGGCATTTGAATAAATGGGGACTCTCGCTGCGTGGAAATAAAGTTGAGTATATGTTGACAGGTTTTAGTGAAATTTAGTGGCGCTGAGAAATAGATGCCAGTAACAAATAGACCTTGTTGCGAAGAAGACTAGGTTGATTTCATATGAAGAAATTAAGTTAGGTTTTAGTTTAGTGAGTCTGACAATAGAATCGGCACCATTGTCTGTGTGTATCGAAATCCTAATGTTAATAATCTTAACTATTCTCTTGACAAACTTGAAGCTCTTTTCCAAGAAATTTCACATACTCACTACAAGAACATTGTTGTTTGTGGTGATTTTAATATAGATATCCTTAAGCAAACCAGTCACAAATTGTATAATATTTAATTTAAATCTAAATTAATTAATCATTTTATTATTTTGTGTTTATAAAAACTTGATAGTTTATCTAAATAAGCTCAATACTCGACACTTAAAAGGTTTATTTATTTAAGGCACTTAAAAGGTTTATTTATTTAAGGCTTTTTAGTTCTTTTCGTCGGTTTATTATTCTGTTAAAAAAAATCTTAAAATTATTTATGACTCATGTTTTTCTACAAAATTAGTTAAAATAGATGTCATAAAAATGACAAAGTGAATATCTAAAGGAATTAAATAATGCAGTCGAAAAACGCGAAAATTATTGTGGCAATCTAGGTTAAATATTAACAAAAACAATAAAATTACCTTTTCTAATTGTTCGAAACTACATAAAAAGATAATAACATTTGACTCAAAAGGCACAAAATAACCAGAAAATTAAAGAAAATTAGTCGAAAACAACTTGGCAAATTATTAATCGCGCTAAACATAACCTACCTAAGCATAGCACACAGGATAAAGTGGGAAATAGCTATCTGTCGGATCCAAATAGCCAATGCTTTTACTTATGTACTGCTAAGCAGCAGTAGATAAGTAAAAGCATTGGCTAAACTTTGTCGATAAAATACAGATAAAACCAAATATGACAAATAAATAGTCTTGTAAAATAATACTAACAATTCATCTATATTTATTGCACCGAGTCCACCATTAGAAATACATAAAATAATAATGTCGCTAAAAAACACCAATGGTGTGGGACACGACTGTATTAGCACTAAAATACTAAACCTCGTATCTATGGAAATATGTGGTCACCTGAGTCATAAGTATCAGCACAGGTATTTATCAGCACAGCATTATATTTTTAACGCATCCCCTAATGCGTTAAAAATATCAATTGTAAAACCACTTTTTAAGAAAGAAAATCGTGAATTGCTGGAATACGACCTATGTCAATAATACCAATAATCTCGATAATTTTTGAAAAGTATATTTATAATGAACTGTATCAATTTATTGAAAAAGCTAATATTTTATGTGATGAGCAGAAAGGATTTAGACGAGAAAGGACCATTATTATGGCCATTTATGACTTTTTAAACAATACTATTAATACTTTGATAAACGTATACCCGTAAGTGGCCTATTCTGTTATATGACCCAAGCTTTCGATCATGTAAATTATGCTACTCTGTTACGTAAACTTGAAGCTTATGGGATTAGGGGTAATGTACTTAACTTAATTGAATCTTACCTAACGCATCACGCGCACAGATCACTGAAATGAAGAAAATTAATATAACAACTAAACGTGAAGAGACCTATCGATCGATAGAGCGTGAGGTAACATACGGACTTCCTCAAGGGTTAGTTCTAGGCCCTTTGTTATTTGTTTTGTATATTAATGACTTACCTAACTGTATTGAACAACCATTTACCTTATTCGCAGGTGATAGCACAGTGACGATACCTCGTAAAAGTGTAAAGACTTATGAAAATGACATAAATCAATCTTTAAAATCTGTTACAAATTGGCTAAATAATAATAAAAATTTAAAAATAAATTTACATAAAACATAAGTTATATATTTCAGACAGCAGACAACCTTAACGTACATTTCAACCATGAAGTTGTAGAATAAGTTGAAACAACAAAATTCTTAGGACTTGTAATAGATAGACAACTACATTGGAAAGCACATACCGTTAACCTATGTAAACAAATGAGTAAGTTTGCATACGCATTATATACCCTATATTCAGTAATAAATACAGATGCGCTAGTTACTGCGTATTATGGCATTGCGGAGTCCTACCTACGGTATGGTTTAATATTTTGGGGGAACTCAACAAATAAGGATATAGTTTTTAAGGCCCAAAAATGCGGCATAAGGGTAGGGCTGCCATCCGTCCGGGTTTCCCCGGATTTGTCCTAGTTTAGAGGGCGTCCGGGCGGGGTTTTCAAAGAGGGTCCGGGTAAAACCCGGACACTCTGTGCCAGGGGTAATTTATAATTATTAGATGAACAAGCTTTTTAATTTCATAAAAAAATGGAATCGGCGTTTTTTTAAGGTGTCCGGGAAAGAATCTCGATTTCACATGTGTATCCGGGATTTTTGAAGATAATTGTCCGGCGTCGGCAATTAAAGTGATGGCAAGCCTACATAAGGGCGATGTTTAAGCTTCAAATGACAGATAGCTGCCCTCCATATATTAAACAGTATAGTATCCTCACATTGCCATGTTTATACATATTAGAGATAACTGTGTTTGTTAATTCAAATCTAATCTGATTTCATCGTGTAACGATAATCTGGGTATTTTTAAGCACTGTAAAGTTTTACCGATTCACCAAAAAATAAAATAAAGTTTATTGAAAGAAAACTATTTTAAATTTAATTTAGGTGATAAAGTGGAACATCCTGTATGTACACGAGCAGTCTCACAGAATCGGTTGCAAACGGTACGCGCTGTTAACGTGTTTGGTGAGAGAACAACACGATATAAATAAATGCTTAAACGGAAAAAATATCAAACATAATTTGTAGGGATTTTTGGAAAACATGCCTGTCTGGTTTGTAAGTAATCCCTCCTCCTTTCCTTGCTTGACTTGGAGTTCACTTTACTTTCACTTTACTTTAATTTATTTCAACTTGATGCGTCTACAGGTACCAGAAAAAAGCGATGCGAAACGAGCGATGAGGAGCTTATAGGAGGTTTTAACAAGATATGAAGAAAGAAAGAAAAAGTATTTATTTCTTCAGTGACGTTAAAAAAAGTGCTTATCAATTAAATAACAAATAACAAATTGAAGTAACATATAAAAAAGAAATACAAATAAACATAAAGAAAAAAAATAACAAAACAATAAAAAATAAGAATAACATCCGTCAAATGACGCAAGCCCTGTATACGGGACGTTTGTAGGTAGGCTGTGTCAGGCTGTGACATGTAATGTAAACATTGTTATTTGTTGCACAAATAATGCACCTTTGTTTCACAGGGATACTGGAGCAACGTGTTCGGCACTTGGTTTACACGTATGAAGTACACGTACCTGTATTACTGCCAGTGGAGACTACTTGGACAAAAAAAAATCACAACATACGACAAATCTTATGTAGCGTCCTTTTTTTTCGTGTGTAAACCCCCACGGGTGATGACCTCACCGGAGCTAATGGTGAAGTAGTATGTCGAAATCGAACCAACTAAAACCACACGGTGTTCCGTCACAAGTGGGCCCTGGGTATACCTTAAGAAGGCAGCCACCGAGAACCCCTGCAGACCTTGGCCGCCTCTTAGTCAGTAGGCGGCCACACCGTGGAGCACGGGGGCCTTATGCGCCTCCGGTTTGAGAGACGCACGCAGATAACGTCGCGCCAACTTCTCAGGGCTGTTTCTGCTAGGGTAACAGACAGCCCTACGAGTTCGTCCTACGTATGTACAAACATACATAAAAAAGAATGGTAATAAATTAATATTTTATGATTTCGACAATATTATAATTTATGAAAATTCCATTTCCAAACGACATCGTATACAAAGTGCTAAGTTTACGCGCCAGACGACATTGGCCGTATGAATGTAAACAATCAATATTTTATTATATTTAATAGCATTCGTAATACATTTTTTTTTTTATTTTAGGTTACTGCACTCCTTCTCCTCTCCTCTCTCCTTCATAAATTGTTAAGGCGAAATCTGACCTGCTTGCTGTCTGTTTTATGCCTACATGTTTCACCACCACGGGGAACCAATTTATCTAACGTAGTGTTTGTATACTCTTTGCCAATTTACATATGATTTTTTTTTATCTAAAATGACTGTATGGTTGCTATTATACATTATTAAAATTTTAAAGAAGTTCAAAAATAAAGATGACCAAAAAGAAAAAATGAATTGGAGTCCTAATTTAAGTATACTGAAAGAAACTGTGTTCTCGCTCAGGAATTCATAACATATTCACAGTTAAAGACGATTTGTGTCATTCATATAAATACTATAGGAAGAATTTCAAATTGATTCTCGGATCATAAAAATAAACTGTCACTTGAATTCCCTTTAGGTATCTCAAGAGGTAATTATGATGGCGACGCGGTCGGACCAGTTGTTACAACAGGAACTGTAAAGGGGAGGGATTTAGAGCGAGGCACTCGGCGACGTCACTCCGGTTGCCGGAGAGGGTTTTCATTGCGGCGAAGCCGAGCCTAAAGAGGCTGTAGACTGATGGACGGTACTGCAGTATCCGGGGGACCGCCGTCCTTCCTGGGATCTTCCTAGGTCGTCAGATCGCACTGGCGTTTATTTGCGTCCGATGGGCGGGCGTGCCAAGGCACCAGGTCCCGGATGTGCCCCCAGGCCGAGGCGTCGGCACGCTTGAACTTCGTGGTGGCGAGGAGGCGAACGTGTTCGTCGAGGCTCTTAAACTTGAGGACCCTCTGGATGACATCGTTTCTCACATAGCGGGGAGCCTACACGATGTCACGCAGCGCAAGGTATTGCTGCGCGCGCAGTCGTCGGCGGCCCGACTCGCTTGTGAGGACGAACCACGAGGGAGCGGCGTGGGTGAGTTGGAAGCGTATGTAAAGTTTATACACACCCACCTTGGCTCGCAGAGGGAGGCAGCATGAGAACACTAGACGCAACAGGGCGCGGGTTGCCCTAACTGGCGGGACCATGTTCCAGAAGTGCGGTTCCATAGTGAGGCGGCGGTCCATGGTGATCCCCAGGTACTTCGCAATCCTCTTCCATGGCACGTCTTGGCCGTGTAATTTGAGTGGTGATGGTAGATTCCTAGTAGGAGAGTTGGGTATTGCGATAAGGTCGCCAATTGTACATAGCATTAGCTAGTAAGTATCTAGATATAAGAAAATATTGTAATCTGCTCTGTGTACAATAAAGAGTATATCTATCTATCTATCTATCTATCGCCTGTGTCTTACCCACGTTGACCGATAGTGACCACTACGACAGCCAGCGGGGCAGGAGGTCCAATGAGCGCAGTATCTTCTTTGAGATTCAGGCTAGTGGGTACGTACGCCACGTCATCGGCGTACAGTTGAGGGACTCCGGCGACCACGGTGCGGATGGAAGAGAGCTCACCCTCCAACACTCTGAAAGTCCAGTGTTGTAAAAGCGAGGAGACCACCTCCACTACACGCCGGGGCGTCGACGATGTCGACATGACATGGGCTGTGTTCAGACCAAAATCCAAACTGTTCGGGTCTGGGCGTAATAAATGGCGTCAAATTTCGCAGCACGAGCTGTTCGAACATCTTCGAGGTGGTGGGCAGCAATGTGATCGCCCAATAGCTCTCCGGCTTCAGCACGTCCTTCCCCGGCTTCGGAAGTATGATGACACGCCCCTCCTTCTATGTGCTAGGAAAGGCCCCCGTGCGCCCAAAGATCCCACTCCCACTGTACAGGCGCCCCAAGGCTGCCACCATTCTATACGGAAAGTGGTGCAGCGCTGTATTCGTGATCCCGTCTGCATCTGGGGCCTTTCTCGGTTTGGTTCGGCCTATGGTGTTTTTCACCATGGAGGTCTTCTTTGGTTGCTCTCGGCGTGGTGAAGTACCAAGTCAAGGGCGCTTCTAATGCTGTCCGAGAGCTCGGCTCCCAGCCTTTCTACGTTGGCTGCGGAGCTGACGGACTGAGTTGGTGTGATGGTCTCCAGCGTTTCTGTAAATAGGGTCCAGTCCGTTAAGTGACCTGGCGCGGGAGGGACGGTCCGCGTTGGCAGCTGTGAGAGGACGACGAGTACGGGTTGGTGATCCGATAAAAGCTCGTCGTCTAGCACTTCTTGCGTGGCTTGGCAGAGTACGTTGTCATTGTAAATGACAATGTGAAGCACGTCAGGGGCTCTCGCGTGTTGATCCGGGTAATGTGTAGATACCTCCTAACCAGCAACCGTGTACCCCTGGGCTCCGGCATCATTGTTAAGTCGTACACCTGCAGCGTTGGCGTTGTTCGCGTTCGACGCTGGGTGCTTGTCATTGAGTTCTGTGGCGATAATGACTAGGTGGACGTGTCTAACAACGAGTACACGTCAGTGAAGTCAGCTCGGTCGTTCGGTAGTCTGTAAATGGCGTACAGCTTCAGTTTTACGCCGTCTATGTGTAGCTCCATACCCAGCGTGTACACCGGATTGAAGCGGCTCTTCGGTATCGGCTGGTGTACGACTCTTCTCTTGATGAGAACTGCCAGACCGCGGTAGCTGCAGAGGTGCTGGGATGTCTGGTCCCTCCAATAAATGAAGTATCCCGGGAATTTAATGTTGTCTGCAGGTCCCATGAGCGTCTCGCTTATAAGCGCCACGTCTTTGTCCTGTTTGTGGCGGTGTATAATGGCGGCTATATCCTGCCCCTCACTTACGGCGGTCTGAGTGTTATGTTACGTCAGCGACGAAGATCTCGCTCACACAACGTATCGCAAGTAGTGGTGGTTCTAACGCCCACTCACTCTAGCAACAATGCAAAATAGATTGTTAAGTTAATTTTATACAGTTTATATTTCGTATTTTTATGTTTTAAAGTTGAATTATTTCACCCTAAACATGTCTTGAATATAAAATGATTGATTGATTTAAGTAACATTTAAATATTTACAGTTTTTGATTAAGTTTCTTGTGGATTATGATAAATAAATGCTTTCAAAGGTTTCGGCTTAAGTGAAAATAGGACAAAGAAGGACAAAGAATTTGAGGTTAGTTCACGGTAGGTATTATTTATGATAATTTACTGTGATTATAAGTGATAAAAATGGTTTTTACATATTACTTTGAGTACGTTTGTAGAATTCGAGGTTAGTTGACGGTATATATTATTTATTATGATTGTCTACGACACATTCATCGAACTTTTAGATTCCATTCGCCATTAGTTTTTCATTCACTTTATTACATAATATGTACAAGGCAATCTTTCGCTAACAATTCATCGTTAAAACACGTTTTCAAATTTGTAAATTTCCGTTTTTTTTAAGTATATCTTAAATCAAGAAATTGTTTAATTTATCGTAAACAAAATTGGCGACCGTGACAGGACCTCAATCATCGGATTGAAGCAAATATTTACTCCGAATGTTCCTATGTCAAAGGTATTAGAAGGACATAGTCGACACCAGACAAAAAATCTTACCAGTACCAACGGAAGGCCGTGCCTAATATTCTAATATCACTGCGCTGCGTATACTGGGAACCTATTTACTTGGGTCAAACAACCATACCTTCGCTGAGCTATTCTGGGAACGTTGCTGAGACTACGGAACTCCGATCAAGCGAAATCCACCATAAACCAGTCAAAGGCACCTGTCCACTGGTTCTCCACACTACGGGAGAAAAAAGGAGTCCTGCCTATCTACTTAAAAAGTGAGCCCGGTCCATCTTACTAATTTACCTATCTAAACCGTTCGGTCTGTGCATTCTGGGCTTGGTTTCTCGAGAGCAAGTGAAATTTTATTCTTTTCTATTTTGTGTCTAGTCTGCCTAGTCACCAAAGAAACCTATATAAATTAGGCAAAGCACAAATTTAGTCTTAATTAATTTCACTTCAGTTAATTAATTCACTCATCAATTAACTTACCCGCCATCTTAAGTCACGCACTTATAATTTTCAATGTAACTAGTTCTAGTGATTACTTATTTAACCAAGCACTATTTCAATAGCTGTAGCACTACAATAGCTTCTTTTTATAGCATATTATGTAATTCTGCCCATAAATATAATAAGAATACATATCTTCCCGATTTAATTTTACAAGTTTGCAAATAACGTTTTCTCTCACAAGTTATTTTTATTGGTAAACTTAGGCGTACGGAATTAATCTATTTCAGTGATACTTGTACACAGCATCGCTAGTGCATCGCTGCTACCTGACTACTGACCGACCCTTCCTATATTGTTAACAACAGAACGCGGACTACAAGGGCCGCGCGCGTGCATCGGTTTGATCGACAGAGGGAGGAGCGTATCGTGTGCTATTTTGTTATCTATTTATAACGCAATCATTCAAACATATTGTGGTGGGTCGTCGAGAGTTCAACTAATAAAATATCGGAATCTTTAAAGTTAAAAGAGCTAATTAGTAAGCGCGGTTCAATCAGAGGACGCGTAACAAAATTTAAATTGAATCTCGATGTTTTGTCGTCTTTAGAAAATATTTCTGATTTAGAAGTGAGTAAACTCTCGATGAAATTTTCAAAATGTGAGACGTTATTTATTGAATTTGACGAGGTGTAAAGTCTTTTAGAAATCCTTAACCCCGATAGTCTAGTTGGTGAGTTAGTTACGAGGGATTTAATTGAACAGGATTTCTACCATTGTATTGCATTTGCTCAAGATTTAATTAAGAAAAATATGTTAGTTATGGCTACGTGTCATCATAATGATCACAGTTGTAATGCACTAGGTATTAAATTACCTGTGATTAAGATTCCAAATTTCGACGGTACCTATTTTAAGTAGTTGGAATTTAAAGAAACATTCGTTTCGTTAGTTCACACTAATGAAAAAATTGAAAGTATTCATAAATTCATACAATCATATCTTGAGGGAGAAGCCGCTCGAGTGATTGCCAATTTAGAGGTTTCGCATAGGAACTATTCTGAAGCATGGAAACTATTATGCGATCGTTACGACAATAAGCGCCAATTGATAAACAACCATCTTAAGGCATCATTTAATATTAATTCAGGACAGGAAAATGATAAGTCTTTAAGATTTATCATTGACCATGTCACAAAGTATTTACGCGCTCTTAATTCGCTAGGGCTCCCTACTGACAAATGGGATGTTCTTATAATATATATTATTGCAGGAAAATTAAATAGTAGCACATATTTTAAGTGGGAAGAACACAGAAATCATTTAAGCGACATACCTACACTTAACAACTTCTTCAGTTTTCTAAAAGCTAGCGCTGATGTTTTAGAAACTGTTTATCGTCATAAACACGATAATCAGGATAACAAACAGAAACAGTTTTTTGGTAATCAATATAAACACAATAGCTCCATAATCTTTCAATACTTCTGCTCTAGCTCTATCGTATCCGGTACATGCTACTCCCTGGACACAACAATATGTAGTATATAACTCGTATATTAATGTAAAATATTGTAGACTATGGGTACACCTTTGCTAGAACCAGAGGCGCATCGAATCACATGCTGTAATGCGCTTTTGCTATCAGTACATATAACAACAATTTTGTACTTCTAACATTTAATGTATTTGAGTGCCTCTGAGATTACAATAAGTTCTAGACTAATGATTGACATTTTTTTTTATATTAAACATGCTAGATACAATAAATTTCTTGACATATCACAGAATATAGCTCTAAAACCATTATTACTTTTCGACCCGTCAGTATATAACTTTGACCAACCTGAATATTCAATGTTCAGTTCTTGAATAACGTTAAATTTCAGGGTAGAAATATTATGACAACTTTTGGGTCTATTAACAGAATCTAAATTGATTTCAATAATTTTACCTATATTTATATAACTCACCCAGATATTAAATTTATGTAATTCAAGTGGGTTTAAGGCGTGTATTCTCATACTGTTAATATTCATTCTTTATATTTATTGTAAACAGCTACAAGTAATAGTCTTTTAACGCCTTGCCAGTATCTTTCATAATAATTGGAGTTGAGATCTGCTATCACATTAATTGTTTTACTGTCGGAACATGACGTATTTTTAATAAAATATTTATAAGCGAGGTATAACCGCCTCAAGATTAGTGGTGGTAGACAAAGCTCGCTCTCCATAACGTGGATAGGGGGGCTTTTTATGTAGCCGCCTCTTATTCGTAGAGCCTGGTTTTGAACTCTATGAAGTCTCATCAAGTTATTTTTAGCACTTGTATCATAAATAAAACACCCATAATTCACTCTACTTCTAATTATAGAGATATGTACAGTGGCGTAGCTAGATAACCAAAGGCCCTGGGGCAAAAATAGACTAGGGCCCCAACTAAACTATTTAAAATAGTTTGTTCCGCATTTGTCGTGTTCCGAATTCGACGTACTCCAGAATTGTCGTAATCTAGATTTGTCGTACTCCATATTCAAGTTATCAAGTATGTAATTTTTAGTGGTTTAGTCACAACTTTAGTACAAACCTGATAACTTCTGGTTCTAAAAAATCTGGTTTATTTATATTCCGAATGTGGGTGAAATTTTCACTAGTTCAATTTATAGTTTGTAAGTCAGAGTCCGAGGGGCCCCCTGAACTTGGGGGCCCCGGGGCACTGCCCCGTCTAGCCCTCCGGTAGCTACGTCACTGGATATGTTTATAACGTTCGCAAATGCTTGGGATGTATACACCAATCTGGACCTGCTAATACTTTCAACAAATTCATAAAGTTAGAAACTTTTGCTGCAATTTTATTTAGGTGCTTACCCCATCGTAACGATGTATCTAGCCACAGACTTAAATATTTAAAGTTATTAAAAGTTGGAATAATGTTATTTTCAATATTTAATCTAGGTTGCCATTTTTACGTCCACTCGTAAAAACACATATTTTAGATTTTAGCACAGCAACAAAAGTATTCAACGATTCTTGCAATTGGCATTCACAATGATTAAAGTCTTTATGACTAATGTATAAAACAAAATCGTGCTCATAATGCGGCAGTACAACAGTAGATGTCTGACGACATATTTTAAATGTAGTTATATTGAAGAGCAGTGGTGAAATTGGATCTCCCTGAGCTAGTCCTCTTGAGACACCTCACACACGGCCGTCTGATTCCAAAATAAGCAGAGCCTGTATCTACTATGGTAACCAGACTTGTATATTACTAAATACAAACATATTTTAGATAATCGGCATACTTTTTCTGTGATGTCAAGGACCGCGACGTGTTTGATACTTTATTGATTTATGAAAGCTAGAGATCGCGTGGTGGTCGAATTTCAACCATGGTTTATTTCATTGGCCAATATTACTTGACCTGTCATTGTATAGACTTTTGTACCATGACAGGTCAAAATATATACTGGACACTCATAGCTGTATGTACCCGTTTCTGCGTTTTTTTTAACTTTGTAGCAAATATTGTTCAAAAATTTTAAGCGTTCGTCACTTCTCTGTATAAACTATAAGTGTGCGAAATTTCATACTCCTACGTCCGCCCAATTTTCGTAAAAAGGGATACAAAGTTTTCGCTTCACGTATTAATATATAGATAAAATTCATAAAACCGACGTATTATTATTAAAATGACAGAAAGACTTATTTTCAAAATTGTATTGTGGAGTTGTGTGCATATTCCCATACATATTCATTATAGTTCTTGATCTGCGAAAATTGAAGAGTTATAGAGTTGTAAGGCGTATAAATAAATGTAATTTTTTATTTGCTAATTCCTGTTTTAAGGTATTTTTTAATATATTGCGTATTTGGTGGTACGACAAAGTTAACAATCCAACCGCAAAGTATAAGTTTGTAATCACAAAAACTTTTTTTTTATGTGATATAACAACAAATTAACGACTTTCGCAAGTTTTCCTTTATCTGGGCTATAAAACATTGCTTCATGCCAAATTTCAAGATTCTAGGACGACTAGAAGTACTCTTTAGATTTTGATTCCCTTGCGAGTAGTTGCGAGTTTGAAAATATGCGGCTTAAATTGCTGTTTCTTTTGATTGCATTGATATAGAAGTTTTGTTACAGCTTAAAGGTATTATAGATTTGAGTATTTGATATAAATTTCAATTTAATACCTCTACGTGTACATGAGGAAAGGGGTGGTAAGTTTAAAATTATTAAAAACATTTTTATTATATGATGTAACTAAAAATTTACGGGTTTTGCAATTTTTCCTTTATCTGTGCTATAAGACATTGCTTCGTACCAAATTTCAAGATTCTGAGTTCACGGGAAGTACCCTGTAGGTTTTGATTCCCTTGCGAGTGTCGAAAATTTGCGGAAATTTGCGGCATAAACGGCTGTATCTTTTGATTGCGTTGGCTTAGAAGTTTCATTTTTCACAGCTCTAAGAGACAGTAGACTTGAGTATTTGATATAAATTCCAACTTGATACCTCTACGCGTTCCTGAGAAAAAGGGTCGTGACAGACAGACAGACAGACACTCGGACGGACGGACAACAAAGTGATCCTATTAGGGTTCGGAACCCTAAAAACAAAAAGAAAATACACGGTTTGACTTGTGAACCTCCTCCGTTTTTTCGTCGGTTAAAAAGATAAATGAAGTTTTTCTTATTCTTAAAATGCAGAAGAGGAAGGAAATGTATTTAGCAATACATCATCGGATATATGAAAAACTATTACGTTAAAGAATATAAACTGCATCCGAGGATCAAGACTAATGAAGTGTGGTTTTAGCCTGTTCTAAACACTGAAACAATATTACCGTGCACTCGACTATACAACGTTGAGATTTAAATATAATTAAAATATCATACTACTTAGCAAATATCATAAATAATATTTAGGCAATCAACAATAATATCCAGTTTAACTTATAAGAAACAATTAATAAATTAATTTCTACCTATGTTAATACCAATTATTATACCTTTTCTTGATGTTTAAAATTAAAAATTAAATGTATTAAAACATTGCAGGAAATCTTACCTGAATTGAACAATGGCATACTGGTAAATAGCCCTTTATTGGAGATTAGACCGAGCGATCATCCTAAAAAACACGTAACACCATTCACTACCACTGTGTAACCACGAATGTTATCATTTTCTATCGAAACAGGATTGAGCTCTCCGATAGGTAATACACAGCTGAGAAAAAAAAAACAACGTATTCTTCAGCTTTACATATTTATATAGAGGACAGAAGCCTTACATTTTATGACCATTCTCAGTGCCGGAGGTCTTTTGTGTCCTG
The DNA here is from genome assembly GCA_963859945.1 of Euplagia quadripunctaria. Lineage (NCBI taxonomy): Eukaryota > Metazoa > Arthropoda > Insecta > Lepidoptera > Erebidae > Euplagia > Euplagia quadripunctaria. The sequence goes on from OY982577.1 coordinate 9,764,885, forward strand.
TGGAATCTCAATTGCTTCCAAATCGATGATATTCATATCAAATTCATTTAAGACCAATATATATTGGTCTTAAGTGGTTCAGCTACATTAAAAAACGTTATTCTTAGTGAAAAACTATTGAAAGCCATTTTATAAATTTTCTTTCTTTCTGAAATTTCACTGTTCCTTTAAAACATATGCCCAAAATTATTTTTAAGTATACTGGATCACACACATACATAAAATGTAGGTAACGTCTTTAAAAACTATTTTATAATATTCTATTTTAATATTATTCATTCGTAAAATTAATGCACAGTTTATATATTAAGAGTACGAATAGATCGTTAATATTTAAATTTATAGCTGACATTTAACACAAACATCGGTAGGTATATCTAAAAGCGTTCAATATAAAATAGTATTTGTTGCTAACGACAAAAATTATCTTAAAGGATGTCATAATAACTATTGTTCAAGTTTTGTGACAACTACTGTAATTAAATAGAGGTGCACTAAGATAAAGACAATAATAAAGCGTTGCTAGGAGCGGAGCTGTCACATGACCCGTGGGGGATTCTACACGAAAAAAAAAAGAGCTGTCACATAGCTTTTAATCAAACATAGTAAAATTATATATTTAATTGTAAATAATTAATTATACTGAATGGTTTGAATAGGTACTCTACGACAATTCATTCCTCTAAATTTCGATACATGTTTTGGTTCTTTTAATTTAAAATACTTAATATGATACTACAGACTAGAGCAGCGATTCCCAAAGTAGGTTCCGTGGAAAAGTCGCCAGGGTTCCGCCAAATTATTTAATATATCCATAGTTAGGTTACTTCTTACCTACTTTTTTCTTTTAATATCTTTCTGATTCTGTCATCTTTAATTCCCAAAGTGACCGTTTGACGGCAATCGGCTTGCCTCCTATTACGTGAGTACTCTCGTACTGTTTTATACCCCTTCGGGGATACAGGCGTGAGTACCTATGTAGTTAGGTACAAACATAATTTTGAAATAGCACAAAGTATGTATTGAGAAGAAATGGTTCTTCTGCTATGCGATATGGTGCTCGCTAGCGAGAATCTTCGGCCCCCGGACGCGTTTATGGAAATGCTACTTCAGTACGTCCCCGTGGGCTGAGACGAACTGAATTAGTATTTTCAAGCGATCAACATGATACGTCTCGAAGGTTACGTACTGAAGTAGGGTTTATAAGTAAGAAACCCTCATCCTACTCGTCGCTCGCACGACGGGACGTATTGGCGTAGGATTCTTAGTACCAAACGCACAAAAAAAATTAGTTGTGAATATACGTCACATAATTTGGGATGGTGTCTGCTAAGTTTTAAGTACTGTAATAAGCTTTTGTAGCAAAGAAATAGTGCCAACACATGAATAATTAAGTTATTAGGTACATTTTAAATAGGTTCATTAAGGAATGAGTTTTTTTTAAATGTAATTATTTTAGTAATTATTTGCATAAAAAGCCGTATCGCGTGGCTTTTCTAAGAATATTTTGTCCGTTAAGTACTAGAAATCCTATGCAAATACGGTTTCCAGTACATCTTAATGTGTATTAACTTAGATACCCTACTGCAGTACGTCACCGTCTGAGATATATCGGAGTAGCATTAACGCGTGTTTATCGCCTGGAAATACTAATTCAGTTTGTCTCAGCCTGCGGGGACTCATTTCTATATACGCAGCCAGGACTACGCTATCCCAGATATGCTCATACAACTGTTGGACATAAGAGAGCAGCTGACCTACTCTCCCTTAATATGATCTGCTTATATTCCTGTTAAGTTTATTAACGTAACGTTTGAGTGACATATATAACCCCCCCCCCCCCCTCCCCCCCCCCTCCCTCTACCCGGGAAGGCTAAACAAGTGCGGGAGAAATTACTAAACAGGGTATGTCCATGAATGTAGGGTTCCATGAAATAATAGGGATTTCATGAGTGTTCCGTAACCTTAAAAGTTTGGGAAACCCTGGACTAGAGGACGGATTATATTTTATTTTTATGCCACCAACTGCGAACTAAATTACCATTACGAACTAAGGAGAATAGTAGTTAGTTTTTGTTCAAAACATTCAATTTATTATTTTGTTTATTAAGAATTTATCTCAAAAAATTTAAAATTCATTTTTTTTTTCCACAATTATCGTGACATTAAAAATACTATCAAAGTGGTTAAAAACCTAGAAATAATTTAAGCGAATTGAACTTGAATAATCTCGTATAAAATAAAGACGAATAACAGTACATTATTTTTAAGCAATTTAAGCATAGAAATAAAAAATACAAGATTCTTTTGTGTCATCAAATTATTTCTTGTTACAATATAAATTTTTAACAATTTAAAACTTAAAAAAATACTTTAAGGTATGATTTTTGGTCTGGAATCTTTGTAATCATAAAAAATATTAAATGAAATCAAAAATTACTTTAGTGAGATTGTCGCTTAATAATACTTTAGAAAGTTAAAAATTTACATAATGTACAAATTGCCGCCTGCGGTATTTCCGGATCGATCCGGACCTTCAAACCTTCAAAAAAAAAGAGCGTACTTCTACCTTAAAAGCCGGCAACGCACTTGTGACTCTTGAGTGGCAGGTGTCCTTAGACGGCGGTAGTCATTTACCATCTGGTGACTCGTCTGCACGTTTGCCCTCTATCGCATAAAAAAACCTACTGAAAATGAGGATGCTCAATAGAATTCAGTGTAATATGTAGAATTGTAGATACTTATACACAGACTTCCTTAACACGTAGAAGGGAGCTCCAATTCCAGCACAGCCAGGCCAGGCCCATTCCGCTCTGCAGGTATGAAGCTACAGCTGGAACTAACGTGCTACGCCGGCCAGGTAGGACGTTAGTTCGAAACTCACACACGCGCCTCGTTGCTTCGTCCGTTCGTCGCTTACTATAATTATATTACCTACTACACAATGTATAGTACTAAAAATTACTTAACTAAAATGAAGGCAAACGCATATCGCATGGTATTTGGTTGTTATAATAATAACAAGGATCCGAACCTCACTTTTTTCACACTTCGAAAGGACATGGAAAGGTAAAGAAATGCACGTCTACCTATAGGTAATTAGTAGGTATCTACCAAATGCTGACTTTTGTTGTCCTAAATTATGTTTCCCGTATTTAAGTGGTTAGATTATATTATTATCTATTATTATTAGGCAGTATAGTTAGGTACAAGTTCTGTTTACAAGGTCAAGTTTAGCTTTGATAAGTATATTTATTTATTAGGACCACAAGAACTGATACTCATCTTCTATACAAATAAATAAAATTGAAGTGTCCGTTTGTAATGTTATAATGACAGTTTTTTACTAAATGCATCTAAATGTTTACACGGTACTCATACCAAAAAAATTATTTTAACATATTTGTCTGTCTGTCTGTTTGTTCCGGCTAATTCCGGAACCAGTTTACCGATTTCCACGGGACTTTCACTGGCAGATAGCTGATGTTATAGGGTGTAACTTAGGCTACTTTTATTTTGAAAAAAAGAATTAGGGTTGTTCTTGTTTGCTTCGTGTCATTCCAGATTTGATTCGCATATACCTACCTGCCTACAAAAATTTAGAATTATTATTCTTACAGAAGACAACCCTAACGTCATCAGAACAGATAAGAGTGACACGATAGAAAGAGAGGCAAGTTTTAGGTAAATATAACCTGTAGGTAATTAGCAGTGTGCGATTTGAATTGCACATTATTGTGTCGGGGCAAGAGGTTTTCTGTACTGGTACTATTATGTATTCTAAGCTGGTTTAAAAGCGAATTACTTCTTGAAGGTATATACACATCAATTTATATAAAAATCAATGCAACTTTTCATTGTAATTTTATAACTCAAGAACGGGCTCACCTATCATAACCAATATTACCTTATTTAGTAGATGGTTTATGTGAAGTTTGCACAAAATCGGTCAATATATTCACTTTATACGTAGCGCAGCACGTACCGGGCCGCTAGTATAATATATATAGTCAGTCAGTAACAGAATTGGATTAAATTTTTGTTTTTTCTTTTCAACTACCTATTGTTTTTCAAAGCCAGTAGAAATTGCTAGACACAAGACCGTATATCCGTTAATCGTTAATTATGTACCTTTTATTTTACCAAAAGGTTTTGACGTGTTGAATTGGATGAAGACAAATGGCTGCAAAAATTCAACTTCATGGTAGATATCACAAAGAAAATAAATGAGCTAAATCTAAAACCTCAAAGAAAGAGAAACCCAGCCTAGGCCTTGCTGGAAGAAAAGGTTTGTTAACAAAAAAACTAAGTAGTTTTTTTGTTAACAAACCTTTTCTTTTTCTCATTTATCGCTTTTCATGTCTTCAATAAAGAGAAGTCTCTTTATTGAAGACATGAAAAGCGATAAATTACTTCATTTTAAAAATCTGAAGCAATATCGCGATAAAACCAATGCAACTATTGAGACGAATTACTTCAGCATAGCTTTAAAAAAATTACGGATGGATTCGCTGAGAGATTCAAGCACTTCAAAACAAATAAAAGTACTCTTGCGTTTAAAGTAAATCATCTCAATACAAATACAAATGCGTTCAACATTGAGCCATTTGAAATTGAATCTGGTGCGCTTCAAATGTATTTGCTGGATTTGAAAAGAAAAGCCTTGTAAAGAGGTAAATTCACAGAACTGCAAAGTAAGTTGGAAGGGTTGGAGGTCCAGAAAGGCATGCACGTCACGCGGCACAAGTGGACAACTCTAAAAGAAATACCAAACTTTCAAAGGGCATGCAAAGCCAATGCTCCCATTGATGTAATTATTCAATAACTTTGAATAAACCATTTTATTATTCTAGCTAAAATATGTTTTGTGCTAAAATATTTGTATGTTTTTTATATGAATATGGTGAATGTAGAATGTAGAAAAGATAACGAGTCGTAAGCGCACAGGTAGAAACGAAATGCGATTGTGAAATGTCATAGTTGAACATTTAGACGTAGAGATGGCGGTATTAGAACGATTTAAATATTTAAAAACGAACGATTTAAAAAATATTTGCATGCGCATTTATGTGTATCAATTTTTAAGGCGAAATACAATCACTTTCTTAACAGGATTCACACATACAAATAACAAATACTTTGATTGATTAAGGATTTTATTTTTATTGACTTTAGACTTCGTAGTTTTAAGACCTTAATTACGATCTTAATAATAGCAATAATTTAGTTACAAAATGGGTAATTTTTTGGTATTCACCACATTGCTGGGCAAACAAAAGCCATAAGCGGGCGATGTGCCCGCTTATGGCACATACCTTTCATGATTCTAGGTCAATGGAAAGTACCCTATAGGTTCTAATTTGCCTGATAAAAGTTCGAATTTGGTCAAATCTAAGGCTTAATGGCCGTTTCTTTTGACTGCGTTGACTAAGAAGCTTGATTTTTTTAACAATAAATTAACAACTTTCGGTTTTTTTTTTTTACTTGTGTTGGGAGACCTCGCTTCTTACCAAATTTCATGATTCTAGGTCAATGGGAGTCATCGTCAGGATTCTGGGCTTATTTTCATGTTTGCACGGATCAAAATATACTCAAACTTTTAAACTTTACAGTTTTGAAAATCTCTACTTGTGATTTCCCTCACTAATGCAGAAGCTGTATCTGCAACGATATGCTAATGAAAGTTCATTTTGGCGAACTGATAAGTAAATACAAAATCGTAAATTGACAAATTTTGTTAGACCCAGATGTTTTATTGCTAGCTGCAGCGTTAGTTATTATTTTTAACACGTTTATATAGCCACCGGTAACCACCTCCCATCAAGTGGTAAGTAAGTTTGCTTGCCATGTGACCACTTCACAAGCAAATATGTTGCCTCTAGCTCAGCTCTAAGGGACAGTAGACCTTGATACCTCTACGTGTTCCTGAGAAAAAGGATCGTGACAGACAGAGAGACACTCGGACGGACGGACAACAAAGTGATCCTATAAGGGTTCCGTTTTTTCATTTCGAGGTACGGAACCCTAAAAACAAAAAGAAAATACACGATTTGACTTGTGAACCTCCTCCGTTTTTTCGTCGGTTAAAAAGATAAATGAAGTTTTTCTTATTCTTAAAATGCAGAAGAGGAAGGAAATGTATTTAGCAATACATCATCGGATATATGAAAAACTATTACGTTAAAGAATATAAACTGCATCCGAGGATCAAGACTAATGAAGTGTGGTTTTAGCCTGTTCTAAACACTGAAACAATATTACCGTGCACTCGACTATACAACGTTGAGATTTAAATATAATTAAAATATCATACTACTTAGCAAATATCATAAATAATATTTAGGCAATCAACAATAATATCCAGTTTAACTTATAAGAAACAATTAATAAATGAATTTCTACCTATGTTAATACCAATTATTATACCTTTTCTTGATGTTTAAAATTAAAAATTAAATGTATTAAAACATTGCAGGAAATCTTACCTGAATTGGACAATGGCATACTGGTAAATTATTATTATTAAATACGAGCCCTTTATTGGAGATTAGACCGAGCGATCATCCTAAAAAACATGTAACACCATTCACTACCACTGTGTAACCACGAATGTTATCATTTTCTATCGAAACAGGATTGAGCTCTCCGATAGGAAATACACAGCCGAGAAAAAAAAACAACGTATTCTTCAGCTTTACATATTTATATAGAGGACAGAAGCCTTACATTTTATGACCATTCTCAGTGCCGGAGGACTTTTGTGTCCTGTGGAATCTCAATTGCTTCCAAATCGATGATATTCATATCAAATTCATTTAAGACCAATTTATATAAATATATTGGTCTTAAGTGGTTCAGCTACATTAAAAAACGTTATTCTTAGTGAAAAACTATTGAAAGCCATTTTATAAATTTTCTTTCTTTCTGAAATTTCACTGTTCCTTTAAAACATATGCCCAAAATTATTTTTAAGTATCCAGTATACTTAACAAAATTATTTTTAAGTATACTGGATCACACACATACATAAAATATAGGTAACGTCTTTAAAAACTATTTTAGAATATTCTATTTTAATATTATTCATTCGTAAAATTAATGCACAGTTTATATATTAAGAGTACGAATAGATCGTTAATATTTAAATTTATAGCGGACATTGAACACAAACATCGGTAGGTATATCTAAAAGCGTTCAATATAAAATAGTATTTGTTGCTAACGACAAAAATTATCTTAAAGGATGTCATAATAACTATTGTTCAAGTTTTGTGACAACTACTGTAATTAAATAGTTAGTAGTTAGTAGTAGTAGTCTTTATCTTAGTGCACCTCGCACTAAGATAAAGACAATAATCATACTGGAATGGTTTGAATAGGTACTCTACGACAATTTATTCCTCTAAATTTCGATACGTGTTTAGGTTCTTTTAATTTAAAATACTTAATATGATACTATAGACTAGAGCAGCGATTCCCAAAGTAGGTTCCGTGGAAAAGTCGCCAGGGTTCCGCCAAATTATTTAATATATCCATAGTTAGGTTACTTCTTACCTACTTTTTTCTTTTAATATCTTTCTAATTCTGTCATCTTTAATTCCCAAAGTGACCGTTTGACGGCAATCGGCTTGCCTCCTATTACGTGAGTACTCTCGTACTGTTTTATACCCCTTCGGGGATACAGGCGTGAGTACCTATGTAGTTAGGTACAAACATAATTTTGAAATATCACAAAGTATGTATTGAGAAGAAATGGTTCTTCTGCTATGCGATATGGTGCTCGCTAGCGAGAATCTTCGGCCCCCGGACGCGTTTATGGAAATGCTACTTCGGTACGTCCCCGTGGGCTGAGACGAACTGAATTAGTATTTTCAAGCGATCAACATGATACGTCTCGAAGGTTACGTACTGAAGTAGGGTTTATAAGTAAGAAACCCTCATCCTACTCGTCGCTCGCACGACGGGACGTATTGGCGTAGGATTCTTAGTACCAAACGCACAAAAAAAAATAGTTGTGAATATACGTCACATAATTTGGGATGGTGTCTGCTAAGTTTTAAGTACTGTAATAAGCTTTTGTAGCAAAGAAATAGTGCCAACACATGAATAATTAAGTTATTAGGTACATTTTAAATAGGTTCATTAAGGAATGAGTTTTTTTTAAATGTAATTATTTTAGTAATTATTTGCATAAAAAGCCGTATCGCGTGCCTTTTCTAAGAATATTTTGTCCGTTAAGTACTAGAAATCCTATGCAAATACGGTTTCCAGTACATCTTAATGTGTATTAACTTAGATACCCTACTGCAGTACGTCACCGTCTGAGATATATCGGAGTAGCATTAACGCGTGTTTATCGCCTGGAAATACTAATTCAGTTTGTCTCAGCCTGCGGGGACTCATTTCTATGTACGCAGCCAGGACTACGCTATCCCAGATATGCTCATACAACTGTTGGACATAAGAGAGCAGCTGACCTACTCTCCCTTAATATGATCTGCTTATATTCCTGTTAAGTTTATTAACGTAACGTTTGAGTGACATATATAACCCCCCCCCCTCCCCCCCCCCCCCCTCCCTCTACCCGGGAAGGCTAAACAAGTGCGGGAGAAATTACTAAACAGGGTATGTCCATGAATGTAGGGTTCCATGAAATAATAGGGATTTCATGAGTGTTCCGTAACCTTAAAAGTTTGGGAAACCCTGGACTAGAGGACGGAGTATATTTTATTTTTATGCCACCAACTGCGAACTAAATTACCATTACGAACTAAGGAGAATAGTAGTTAGTTTTTGTTCAAAACATTCAATTTATTATTTTGTTTATTAAGAATTTATCTCAAAAAATTTAAAATTCATTTTTTTTTTCCACAATTATCGTGACATTAAAAATACTATCAAAGTGGTTAAATACCTAGAAATAATTTAAGCGAATTGAACTTGAATAATCTCGTATAAAATAAAGACGAATAACAGTACATTATTTTTAAGCAATTTAAGCATAGAAATAAAAAATACAAGATTCTTTTGTGTCATCAAATTATTTCTTGTTACAATATAAATTTTTAACAATTTAAAACTTAAAAAAATACTTTAAGGTATGATTTTTGGTCTGGAATCTTTGTAATCATCAAAAATATTAAATGAAATCAAAAATTACTTTAGTGAGATTGTCGCTTAATAATACTTTAGAAAGTTAAATATTTACATAATGTACAAATTGCCGCCTGCGGTATTTCCGAATCGATCCGGACCTTCAAACCTTCAAAAAAAAAAGAGCGTACTTCTACCTTAAAAGCCGGCAACGCACTTGTGACTCTTGAGTGGCAGGTGTCCTTAGACGGCGGTAGTCATTTACCATCTGGTGACTCCTCTGCACGTTTGCCCTCTATCGCATAAAAAAACCTACTGAAAATGAGGATGCTCAATAGAATTCAGTGTAATATGTAGAATTGTAGATACTTATACACAGACTTCCTTAACACGTAGAAGGGAGCTCCAATTCCAGCACAGCCAGGCCAGGCCCATTCCGCTCTGTAGGTATGAAGCTACAGCTGGAACTAACGTGCTACGCCGGCCAGGTAGGACGTTAGTTCGAAACTCACTCACGCGTCTCGTTGCTTCGTCCGTTCGTCGCTTACTATAATTATATTACCTACTACACAATGTATAGTACTAAAAATTACTTAACTAAAATGAAGGCAAACGCATATCGCATGGTATTTGGTTGTTATAATAATAACAAGGATCCGAACCTCACTTTTTTCACACTTCGAAAGGACATGGAAAGGTAAAGAAATGCACGTCTACCTATAGGTAATTAGTAGGTATCTACCAAATGCTGACTTTTGTTGTCCTAAATTATGTTTCCCGTATTTAAGTGGTTAGATTATATTATTATCTATTATTATTAGACAGTATAGTTAGGTACAAGTTCTGTTTACAAGGTCAAGTTTAGCTTTGATAAGTATATTAATTTATTAGGACCACAACAACTGATACTCATCTTCCGTCCGTTTGTAATGTCATAATGACAGTTTTTTACTAAATGCATCTAAATGTTTACACGGTACTCATACCAAAAAAAATATTTTAACATTTTTGTCTGTCAGTCTGTTTGTTCCGGCTAATCTCCGGAACCAGTGGACCGATTTCCACGGGACTTTCACTGGCAGATAGCTGATGTTATAGGGTGTAACTTAGGCTACTTTTATTTCGAAAAAAAGAATTAGGGTTGTTCTTGTTTGCTTCGTGTCATTCCAGATTTGATTCGCATATACCTACCTGCCTACAAAAATTTAGAATTATTATTCTTACAGAAGACAACCCTAACGTCATCAGAACAGATAAGAGTGACACGATAGAAAGAGAGGCAAGTTTTAGGTAAATATAACCTGTAGGTAATTAGCAGTGTGCGATTTGAATTGCACATTATTGTGTCGGGGCAAGAGGTTTTCTGTACTGGTACTATTATGTATTCTAAGCTGGTTTAAAAGCGAATTACTTCTTGAAGGTATATACACATCAATTTATATAAAAATCAATGCAACTTTTCATTGTAATTTTATAACTCAAGAACGGGCTCACCTATCATAACCAATATTACCATATTTAGTAGATGGTTTATGTGAAGTTTGCACAAAATCGGTCAATATATTCACTTTATACGTAGCGCAGCACGTACCGGGCCGCTAGTATAATATATATAGTCAGTCAGTAACAGAATTGGATTAAATTTTTGTTTTTTCTTTTCAACTACCTATTGTTTTTCAAAGCCAGTAGAAATTGCTAGACACAAGACCGTATATCCGTTAATCGTTAATTATGTACCTTTTATTTTACCAAAAGGTTTTGACGTGTTGAATTGGATGAAGACAAATGGCTGCAAAAATTCAACTTCATGGTAGATATCACAAAGAAAATAAATGAGCTAAATCTAAAACCTCAAAGAAAGAGAAACCCAGCCTAGGCCTTGCTGGAAGAAAAGGTTTGTTAACAAAAAAACTAAGTAGTTTTTTTGTTAACAAACCTTTTCTTTTTCTCATTTATCGCTTTTCATGTCTTCAATAAAGAGAAGTCTCTTTATTGAAGACATGAAAAGCGATAAATTACTTCATTTTAAAAATCTGAAGCAATATCGCGATAAAACCAATGCAACTATTGAGACGAATTACTTCAGCATAGCTTTAAAAAAATTACGGATGGATTCGCTGAGAGATTCAAGCACTTCAAAACAAATAAAAGTACTCTTGCGTTTAAAGTAAATCATCTCAATACAAATACAAATGCGTTCAACATTGAGCCATTTGAAATTGAATCTGGTGCGCTTCAAATGTATTTGCTGGATTTGAAAAGAAAAGCCTTGTAAAGAGGTAAATTCACAGAACTGCAAAGTAAGTTGGAAGGGTTGGAGGTCCAGAAAGGCATGCACGTCACGCGGCACAAGTGGACAACTCTAAAAGAAATACCAAACTTTCAAAGGGCATGCAAAGCCAATGCTCCCATTGATGTAATTATTCAATAACTTTGAATAAACCATTTTATTATTCTAGCTAAAATATGTTTTGTGCTAAAATATTTGTATGTTTTTTATATGAATATGATGAATGTAGAATGTAGAAAAGATAACGAGTCGTAAGCGCACAGGTAGAAACGAAATGCGATTGTGAAATGTCATAGTTGAACATTTAGACGTAGAGATGGCGGTATTAGAACGATTTAAATATTTAAAAACGAACGATTTAAAAAATATTTGCATGCGCATTTATGTGTATCAATTTTTAAGGCGAAATACAATCACTTTCTTAACAGGATTCACACATACAAATAACAAATACTTTGATTGATTAAGGATTTTATTTTTATTGACTTTAGACTTCGTAGTTTTAAGACCTTAATTACGATCTTAATAATAGCAATAATTTAGTTACAAAATGGGTAATTTTTTGGTATTCACCACATTGCTGGGCAAACAAAAGCCATAAGCGGGCGATGTGCCCGCTTATGGCACATACCTTTCATGATTCTAGGTCAATGGAAAGTACCCTATAGGTTCTAATTTGCCTGATAAAAGTTCGAATTTGGTCAAATCTAAGGCTTAATGGCCGTTTCTTTTGACTGCGTTGACTAAGAAGCTTGATTTTTTTAACAATAAATTAACAACTTTCGGTTTTTTGTTTTTTTTACTTGTGTTGGGAGACCTCGCTTCTTACCAAATTTCATGATTCTAGGTCAATGGGAGTCATCGTCAGGATTCTGGGCTTATTTTCATGTTTGCACGGATCAAAATATACTCAAACTTTTAAACTTTACAGTTTTGAAAATCTCTACTTGTGATTTCCCTCACTAATGCAGAAGCTGTATCTGCAACGATATGCTAATGAAAGTTCATTTTGGCGAACTGATAAGTAAATACAAAATCGTAAATTGACAAATTTTGTTAGACCCAGATGTTTTATTGCTAGCTGCAGCGTTGGTTATTATTTTTAACACGTTTATATAGCCACCGGTAACCACCTCCCATCAAGTGGTAAGTAAGTTTGCTTGCCATGTGACCACTTCACAAGCAAATATGTTGCCTCTAGCTCAGCTCTAAGGGACAGTAGACCTTGATACCTCTACGTGTTCCTGAGAAAAAGGATCGTGACAGACAGAGAGACACTCGGACGGACGGACAACAAAGTGATCCTATAAGGGTTCCGTTTTTTCATTTCGAGGTACGGAACCCTAAAAACAAAAAGAAAATACACGATTTGACTTGTGAACCTCCTCCGTTTTTTCGTCGGTTAAAAAGATAAATGAAGTTTTTCTTATTCTTAAAATGCAGAAGAGGAAGGAAATGTATTTAGCAATACATCATCGGATATATGAAAAACTATTACGTTAAAGAATATAAACTGCATCCGAGGATCAAGACTAATGAAGTGTGGTTTTAGCCTGTTCTAAACACTGAAACAATATTACCGTGCACTCGACTATACAACGTTGAGATTTAAATATAATTAAAATATCATACTACTTAGCAAATATCATAAATAATATTTAGGCAATCAACAATAATATCCAGTTTAACTTATAAGAAACAATTAATAAATGAATTTCTACCTATGTTAATACCAATTATTATACCTTTTCTTGATGTTTAAAATTAAAAATTAAATGTATTAAAACATTGCAGGAAATCTTACCTGAATTGGACAATGGCATACTGGTAAATTATTATTATTAAATACGAGCCCTTTATTGGAGATTAGACCGAGCGATCATCCTAAAAAACATGTAACACCATTCACTACCACTGTGTAACCACGAATGTTATCATTTTCTATCGAAACAGGATTGAGCTCTCCGATAGGTAATACACAGCCGAGAAAAAAAACAACGTATTCTTCAGCTTTACATATTTATATAGAGGACAGAAGCCTTACATTTTATGACCATTCTCAGTGCCGGAGGTCTTTTGTGTCCTGTGGAATCTCAATTGCTTCCAAATCGATGATATTCATATCAAATTCATTTAAGACCAATTTATATAAATATTTTGGTCTTAAGTGGTTCAGCTACATTAAAAAACGTTATTCTTAGTGAAAAACTATTGAAAGCCATTTTATAAATTTTCTTTCTTTCTGAAATTTCACTGTTCCTTTAAAACATATGCCCAAAATTATTTTTAAGTATCCAGTATACTTAACAAAATTATTTTTAAGTATACTGGATCACACACATACATAAAATATAGGTAACGTCTTTAAAAACTATTTTAGAATATTCTATTTTAATATTATTCATTCGTAAAATTAATGCACAGTTTATATATTAAGAGTACGAATAGATCGTTAATATTTAAATTTATAGCGGACATTGAACACAAACATCGGTAGGTATATCTAAAAGCGTTCAATATAAAATAGTATTTGTTGCTAACGACAAAAATTATCTTAAAGGATGTCATAATAACTATTGTTCAAGTTTTGTGACAACTACTGTAATTAAATAGTTAGTAGTTAGTAGTAGTAGTCTTTATCTTAGTGCACCTCGCACTAAGATAAAGACAATAATCATACTGGAATGGTTTGAATAGGTACTCTACGACAATTCATTCCTCTAAATTTCGATACGTGTTTAGGTTCTTTTAATTTAAAATACTTAATATGATACTATAGACTAGAGCAGCGATTCCCAAAGTAGGTTCCGTGGAAAAGTCGCCAGGGTTCCGCCAAATTATTTAATATATCCATAGTTAGGTTACTTCTTACCTACTTTTTTCTTTTAATATCTTTCTAATTCTGTCATCTTTAATTCCCAAAGTGACCGTTTGACGGCAATCGGCTTGCCTCCTATTACGTGAGTACTCTCGTACTGTTTTATACCCCTTCGGGGATACAGGCGTGAGTACCTATGTAGTTAGGTACAAACATAATTTTGAAATAGTACAAAGTATGTATTGAGAAGAAATGGTTCTTCTGCTATGCGATATGGTGCTCGCTAGCGAGAATCTTCGGCCCCCGGACGCGTTTATGGAAATGCTACTTCGGTACGTCCCCGTGGGCTGAGACGAACTGAATTAGTATTTTCAAGCGATCAACATGATACGTCTCGAAGGTTACGTACTGAAGTAGGGTTTATAAGTAAGAAACCCTCATCCTACTCGTCGCTCGCACGACGGGACGTATTGGCGTAGGATTCTTAGTACCAAACGCACAAAAAAAATTAGTTGTGAATATACGTCACATAATTTGGGATGGTGTCTGCTAAGTTTTAAGTACTGTAATAAGCTTTTGTAGCAAAGAAATAGTGCCAACACATGAATAATTAAGTTATTAGGTACATTTTAAATAGGTTCATTAAGGAATGAGTTTTTTTAAATGTAATTATTTTAGTAATTATTTGCATAAAAAGCCGTATCGCGTGCCTTTTCTAAGAATATTTTGTCCGTTAAGTACTAGAAATCCTATGCAAATACGGTTTCCAGTACATCTTAATGTGTATTAACTTAGATACCCTACTGCAGTACGTCACCGTCTGAGATATATCGGAGTAGCATTAACGCGTGTTTATCGCCTGGAAATACTAATTCAGTTTGTCTCAGCCTGCGGGGACTCATTTCTATGTACGCAGCCCGGACTACGCTATCCCAGATATGCTCATACGACTGTTGGACATAAGAGAGCAGCTGACCTACTCTCCCTTAATATGATATGCTAATATTCCTGTTAAGTTTATTAACGTAACGTTTGAGTGACATATATAACCCCCCCCCCCCCCTCCCTCTACCCGGGAAGGCTAAACAAGTGCGGGAGAATTTAAAAAACAGGGTATGTCCATGAATGTAGGGTTCCATGAAATAATAGGGATTTCATGAGTGTTCCGTAACCTTAAAAGTTTGGGAAACCCTGGACTAGAGGACGGAGTATATTTTATTTTTATGCCACCAACTGCGAACTAAATTACCATTACGAACTAAGGAGAATAGTAGTTAGTTTTTGTTCAAAACATTCAATTTATTATTTTGTTTATTAAGAATTTATCTCAAAAAATTAAAAATTCATTTTTTTTTTCCACAATTATCGTGACATTAAAAATACTATCAAAGTGGTTAAATACCTAGAAATAATTTAAGCGAATTGAACTTGAATAATCTCGTATAAAAAAAAAACGAATAACAGCACATTATTTTTAAGCAATTTAAGCATAGAAATAAAAAATACAAGATTCTTTTGTGTCATCAAATTATTTCTTGTTACAATATAAATTTTTAACAATTTGAAACTTAAAAAAATACTTTAAGGTATGATTTTTGGTCTGGAATCTTTGTAATCATCAAAAATATTAAATGAAATCAAAAATTACTTTAGTGAGATTGTCGCTTAATAATACTTTAGAAAGTTAAAAATTTACATAATGTACAAATTGCCGCCTGCGGTATTTCCGAATCGATCCGGACCTTCAAACCTTCAAAAAAAAAGAGCGTACTTCTACCTTAAAAGCCGGCAACGCACTTGTGACTCTTGAGTGGCAGGTGTCCTTAGACGGCGGTAGTCATTTACCATCTGCTGACTCGTCTGCACGTTTGCCGTCTATCGCATAAAAAAACCTAATGAAAATGAGGATGCTCAATAGAATTCAGTGTAATATGTAGAATTGTAGATACTTATACACAGACTTCCTTAACACGTAGAAGGGAGCTCCAATTCCAGCACAGCCAGGCCAGGCTCATTCCGCTCTGTAGGTATGAAGCTACAGCTGGAACTAACGTGCTACGCCGGCCAGGTAGGACGTTAGTTCGAAACTCACACACGCGCCTCGTTGTTCGTCCGTTCGTCGCTTACTATAATTATATTACCTACTACACAATGTATAGTACTAAAAATTACTTAACTAAAATGAAGGCAAACGCATATCGCATGGTATTTGGTTGTTATAAAGACAGGACATGGAAAGGTAAAGAAATGCACGTCTACCTATAGGTAATTAGTAGGTATCTACCAAATGCTGACTTTTGTTGTCCTAAATTATGTTTCCCGTATTTAAGTGGTTAGATTATATTATTATCTATTATTATTAGACAGTATAGTTAGGTACAAGTTCTGTTTACAAGGTCAAGTTTAGCTTTGATAAGTATATTAATTTATTAGGACCACAACAACTGATACTCATCTTCCGTCCGTTTGTAATGTCATAATGACAGTTTTTTACTAAATGCATCTAAATGTTTACACGGTACTCATACCAAAAAAAATATTTTAACATTTTTGTCTGTCAGTCTGTTTGTTCCGGCTAATCTCCGGAACCAGTGGACCGATTTCCACGGGACTTTCACTGGCAGATAGCTGATGTTATAGGGTGTAACTTAGGCTACTTTTATTTTGAAAAAAAATTGTGTCGGGGCAAGAGGTTTTCTGTACTGGTACTATTATGTATTCTAAGCTGGTTTAAAAGCGAATTACTTCTTGAAGGTATATACACATCAATTTATATAAAAATCAATGCAACTTTTCATTGTAATTTTATAACTCAAGAACGGGCTCACCTATCATAACCAAATGTTTAGGCTTTGTTCGGACTATTTAGTAGATGGTTTATGTGAAGTTTGCACAAAATCGGTCAATATATTCACTTTATACGTAGCGCAGCACGTACCGGGCTGCTGGTATAATATATATAGTCAGTCAGTAACAGAATTGGATTAAATTTTTGTTTTTTCTTTTCAACTACCTATTGTTTTTCAAAGCAGGTAGAAATTGCTAGACACAAGACCGTATATCCGTTAATCGTTAATTATGTACCTTTTATTTTACCAAAAGGTTTTGACGTGTTGAATTGGATGAAGACAAATGGCTGCAAAAATTCAACTTCATGGTAGATATCACAAAGAAAATAAATGAGCTAAATCTAAAACCTCAAAGAAAGAGAAACCCAGCCTAGGCCTTGCTGGAAGAAAAGGTTTGTTAACAAAAAAACTAAGTAGTTTTTTTGTTAACAAACCTTTTCTTTTTCTCATTTATCGCTTTTCATGTCTTCAATAAAGAGAAGTCTCTTTATTGAAGACATGAAAAGCGATAAATTACTTCATTTTAAAAATCTAAAGCAATATCGCGATAAAACCAATGCAACTATTGAGACGAATTACTTCAGCATAGCTTTAAAAAAATTACGGATGGATTCGCTGAGAGATTCAAGCACTTCAAAACAAATAAAAGTACTCTTGCGTTTAAAGTAAATCATCTCAATACAAATACAAATGCGTTCAACATTGAGCCATTTGAAATTGAATCTGGTGCGCTTCAAATGTATTTGCTGGATTTGAAAAGAAAAGCCTTGTAAAGAGGTAAATTTACAGAACTGCAAAGTAAGTTGGAAGGGTTGGAGGTCCAGAAAGGCATGCACGTCACGCGGCACAAGTGGACAACTCTAAAAGAAATACCAAACTTTCAAAGGGCATGCAAAGCCAATGCTCCCATTGATGTAATTATTCAATAACTTTGAATAAACCATTTTATTATTCTAGCTAAAGTATGTTTTGTGCTAAAATATTTGTATGTTTTTTATATGAATATGATGAATGTAGAATGTAGAAAAGATAACGAGTCGTAAGCGCACAGGTAGAAACGAAATGCGATTGTGAAATGTCATAGTTGAACATTTAGACGTAGAGATGGCGGTATTAGAACGATTTAAATATTTAAAAACGAACGATTTAAAAAATATTTGCATGCGCATTTATGTGTATCAATTTTTAAGGCGAAATACAATCACTTTCTTAACAGGATTCACACTAGGCGAGCGGAAATAACAAATACTTTGATTGATTAAGGATTTTATTTTTATTGACTTTAGACTTCGTAGTTTTAAGACCTTAATTACGATCTTAATAATAGCAATAATTTAGTTACAAAATGGGTAATTTTTTGGTATTCACCACATTGCTGGGCAAACAAAAGCCATAAGCGGGCGATGTGCCCGCTTATGGCACATACCTTTCATGATTCTAGGTCAATGGAAAGTACCCTATAGGTTCTAATTTGCCTGATAAAAGTTCGAATTTGGTCAAATCTAAGGCTTAATGGCCGTTTCTTTTGACTGCGTTGACTAAGAAGCTTGATTTTTTTAACAATAAATTAACAACTTTCGGTTTTTTGTTTTTTTTACTTGTGTTGGGAGACCTCGCTTCTTACCAAATTTCATGATTCTAGGTCAATGGGAGTCATCGTCAGGATTCTGGGCTTATTTTCATGTTTGCACGGATCAAAATATACTCAAACTTTTAAACTTTACAGTTTTGAAAATCTCTACTTGTGATTTCCCTCACTAATGCAGAAGCTGTATCTGCAACGATATGCTAATGAAAGTTCATTTTGGCGAACTGATAAGTAAATACAAAATCGTAAATTGACAAATTTTGTTAGACCCAGATGTTTTATTGCTAGCTGCAGCGTTGGTTATTATTTTTAACACGTTTATATAGCCACCGGTAACCACCTCCCATCAAGTGGTAAGTAAGTTTGCTTGCCATGTGACCACTTCACAAGCAAATATGTTGCCTCTAGCTCAGCTCTAAGGGACAGTAGACCTTGATACCTCTACGTGTTCCTGAGAAAAAGGATCGTGACAGACAGAGAGACACTCGGACGGACGGACAACAAAGTGATCCTATAAGGGTTCCGTTTTTTCATTTCGAGGTACGGAACCCTAAAAACAAAAAGAAAATACACGATTTGACTTGTGAACCTCCTCCGTTTTTTCGTCGGTTAAAAAGATAAATGAAGTTTTTCTTATTCTTAAAATGCAGAAGAGGAAGGAAATGTATTTAGCAATACATCATCGGATATATGAAAAACTATTACGTTAAAGAATATAAACTGCATCCGAGGATCAAGACTAATGAAGTGTGGTTTTAGCCTGTTCTAAACACTGAAACAATATTACCGTGCACTCGACTATACAACGTTGAGATTTAAATATAATTAAAATATCATACTACTTAGCAAATATCATAAATAATATTTAGGCAATCAACAATAATATCCAGTTTAACTTATAAGAAACAATTAATAAATGAATTTCTACCTATGTTAATACCAATTATTATACCTTTTCTTGATGTTTAAAATTAAAAATTAAATGTATTAAAACATTGCAGGAAATCTTACCTGAATTGGACAATGGCATACTGGTAAATTATTATTATTAAATACGAGCCCTTTATTGGAGATTAGACCGAGCGATCATCCTAAAAAACATGTAAAACCATTCATTACCACTGTGTAACCACGAATGTTATCATTTTCTATCGAAACAGGATTGAGCTCTCCGATAGGAAATACACAGCCGAGAAAAAAAACAACGTATTCTTCAGCTTTACATATTTATATAGAGGACAGAAGCCTTACATTTTATGACCATTCTCAGTGCCGGAGGTCTTTTGTGTCCTGTGGAATCTCAATTGCTTCCAAATCGATGATATTCATATCAAATTCATTTAAGACCAATTTATATAAATATTTTGGTCTTAAGTGGTTCAGCTACATTAAAAAACGTTATTCTTAGTGAAAAACTATTGAAAGCCATTTTATAAATTTTCTTTCTTTCTGAAATTTCACTGTTCCTTTAAAACATATGCCCAAAATTATTTTTAAGTATCCAGTATACTTAACAAAATTATTTTTAAGTATACTGGATCACACACATACATAAAATATAGGTAACGTCTTTAAAAACTATTTTAGAATATTCTATTTTAATATTATTCATTCGTAAAATTAATGCACAGTTTATATATTAAGAGTACGAATAGATCGTTAATATTTAAATTTATAGCGGACATTGAACACAAACATCGGTAGGTATATCTAAAAGCGTTCAATATAAAATAGTATTTGTTGCTAACGACAAAAATTATCTTAAAGGATGTCATAATAACTATTGTTCAAGTTTTGTGACAACTACTGTAATTAAATAGTTAGTAGTTAGTAGTAGTAGTCTTTATCTTAGTGCACCTCGCACTAAGATAAAGACAATAATCATACTGGAATGGTTTGAATAGGTACTCTACGACAATTCATTCCTCTAAATTTCGATACGTGTTTAGGTTCTTTTAATTTAAAATACTTAATATGATACTATAGACTAGAGCAGCGATTCCCAAAGTAGGTTCCGTGGAAAAGTCGCCAGGGTTCCGCCAAATTATTTAATATATCCATAGTTAGGTTACTTCTTACCTACTTTTTTCTTTTAATATCTTTCTAATTCTGTCATCTTTAATTCCCAAAGTGACCGTTTGACGGCAATCGGCTTGCCTCCTATTACGTGAGTACTCTCGTACTGTTTTATACCCCTTCGGGGATACAGGCGTGAGTACCTATGTAGTTAGGTACAAACATAATTTTGAAATAGTACAAAGTATGTATTGAGAAGAAATGGTTCTTCTGCTATGCGATATGGTGCTCGCTAGCGAGAATCTTCGGCCCCCGGACGCGTTTATGGAAATGCTACTTCGGTACGTCCCCGTGGGCTGAGACGAACTGAATTAGTATTTTCAAGCGATCAACATGATACGTCTCGAAGGTTACGTACTGAAGTAGGGTTTATAAGTAAGAAACCCTCATCCTACTCGTCGCTCGCACGACGGGACGTATTGGCGTAGGATTCTTAGTACCAAACGCACAAAAAAAATTAGTTGTGAATATACGTCACATAATTTGGGATGGTGTCTGCTAAGTTTTAAGTACTGTAATAAGCTTTTGTAGCAAAGAAATAGTGCCAACACATGAATAATTAAGTTATTAGGTACATTTTAAATAGGTTCATTAAGGAATGAGTTTTTTTTAAATGTAATTATTTTAGTAATTATTTGCATAAAAAGCCGTATCGCGTGCCTTTTCTAAGAATATTTTGTCCGTTAAGTACTAGAAATCCTATGCAAATACGGTTTCCAGTACATCTTAATGTGTATTAACTTAGATACCCTACTGCAGTACGTCACCGTCTGAGATATATCGGAGTAGCATTAACGCGTGTTTATCGCCTGGAAATACTAATTCAGTTTGTCTCAGCCTGCGGGGACTCATTTCTATGTACGCAGCCCGGACTACGCTATCCCAGATATGCTCATACGACTGTTGGACATAAGAGAGCAGCTGACCTACTCTCCCTTAATATGATATGCTAATATTCCTGTTAAGTTTATTAACGTAACGTTTGAGTGACATATATAAACCCCCCCCCCCCTCCCTCTACCCGGGAAGGCTAAACAAGTGCGGGAGAATTTAAAAAACAGGGTATGTCCATGAATGTAGGGTTCCATGAAATAATAGGGATTTCATGAGTGTTCCGTAACCTTAAAAGTTTGGGAAACCCTGGACTAGAGGACGGAGTATATTTTATTTTTATGCCACCAACTGCGAACTAAATTACCATTACGAACTAAGGAGAATAGTAGTTAGTTTTTGTTCAAAACATTCAATTTATTATTTTGTTTATTAAGAATTTATCTCAAAAAATTAAAAATTCATTTTTTTTTTCCACAATTATCGTGACATTAAAAATCCTATCAAAGTGGTTAAATACCTAGAAATAATTTAAGCGAATTGAACTTGAATAATCTCGTATAAAAAAAAAACGAATAACAGCACATTATTTTTAAGCAATTTAAGCATAGAAATAAAAAATACAAGATTCTTTTGTGTCATCAAATTATTTCTTGTTACAATATAAATTTTTAACAATTTGAAACTTAAAAAAATACTTTAAGGTATGATTTTTGGTCTGGAATCTTTGTAATCATCAAAAATATTAAATGAAATCAAAAATTACTTTAGTGAGATTGTCGCTTAATAATACTTTAGAAAGTTAAAAATTTACATAATGTACAAATTGCCGCCTGCGGTATTTCCGAATCGATCCGGACCTTCAAACCTTCAAAAAAAAAGAGCGTACTTCTACCTTAAAAGCCGGCAACGCACTTGTGACTCTTGAGTGGCAGGTGTCCTTAGACGGCGGTAGTCATTTACCATCTGCTGACTCGTCTGCACGTTTGCCGTCTATCGCATAAAAAAACCTAATGAAAATGAGGATGCTCAATAGAATTCAGTGTAATATGTAGAATTGTAGATACTTATACACAGACTTCCTTAACACGTAGAAGGGAGCTCCAATTCCAGCACAGCCAGGCCAGGCTCATTCCGCTCTGTAGGTATGAAGCTACAGCTGGAACTAACGTGCTACGCCGGCCAGGTAGGACGTTAGTTCGAAACTCACACACGCGCCTCGTTGCTTCGTCCGTTCGTCGCTTACTATAATTATATTACCTACTACACAATGTATAGTACTAAAAATTACTTAACTAAAATGAAGGCAAACGCATATCGCATGGTATTTGGTTGTTATAAAGACAGGACATGGAAAGGTAAAGAAATGCACGTCTACCTATAGGTAATTAGTAGGTATCTACCAAATGCTGACTTTTGTTGTCCTAAATTATGTTTCCCGTATTTAAGTGGTTAGATTATATTATTATCTATTATTATTAGACAGTATAGTTAGGTACAAGTTCTGTTTACAAGGTCAAGTTTAGCTTTGATAAGTATATTAATTTATTAGGACCACAACAACTGATACTCATCTTCCGTCCGTTTGTAATGTCATAATGACAGTTTTTTACTAAATGCATCTAAATGTTTACACGGTACTCATACCAAAAAAAATATTTTAACATTTTTGTCTGTCAGTCTGTTTGTTCCGGCTAATCTCCGGAACCAGTGGACCGATTTCCACGGGACTTTCACTGGCAGATAGCTGATGTTATAGGGTGTAACTTAGGCTACTTTTATTTTGAAAAAAAATTGTGTCGGGGCAAGAGGTTTTCTGTACTGGTACTATTATGTATTCTAAGCTGGTTTAAAAGCGAATTACTTCTTGACGGTATATACACATCAATTTATATAAAAATCAATGCAACTTTTCATTGTAATTTTATAACTCAAGAACGGGCTCACCTATCATAACCAAATGTTTAGGCTTTGTTCGGACTATTTAGTAGATGGTTTATGTGAAGTTTGCACAAAATCGGTCAATATATTCACTTTATACGTAGCGCAGCACGTACCGGGCTGCTGGTATAATATATATAGTCAGTCAGTAACAGAATTGGATTAAATTTTTGTTTTTTCTTTTCAACTACCTATTGTTTTTCAAAGCAGGTAGAAATTGCTAGACACAAGACCGTATATCCGTTAATCGTTAATTATGTACCTTTTATTTTACCAAAAGGTTTTGACGTGTTGAATTGGATGAAGACAAATGGCTGCAAAAATTCAACTTCATGGTAGATATCACAAAGAAAATAAATGAGCTAAATCTAAAACCTCAAAGAAAGAGAAACCCAGCCTAGGCCTTGCTGGAAGAAAAGGTTTGTTAACAAAAAAACTAAGTAGTTTTTTTGTTAACAAACCTTTTCTTTTTCTCATTTATCGCTTTTCATGTCTTCAATAAAGAGAAGTCTCTTTATTGAAGACATGAAAAGCGATAAATTACTTCATTTTAAAAATCTAAAGCAATATCGCGATAAAACCAATGCAACTATTGAGACGAATTACTTCAGCATAGCTTTAAAAAAATTACGGATGGATTCGCTGAGAGATTCAAGCACTTCAAAACAAATAAAAGTACTCTTGCGTTTAAAGTAAATCATCTCAATACAAATACAAATGCGTTCAACATTGAGCCATTTGAAATTGAATCTGGTGCGCTTCAAATGTATTTGCTGGATTTGAAAAGAAAAGCCTTGTAAAGAGGTAAATTCACAGAACTGCAAAGTAAGTTGGAAGGGTTGGAGGTCCAGAAAGGCATGCACGTCACGCGGCACAAGTGGACAACTCTAAAAGAAATACCAAACTTTCAAAGGGCATGCAAAGCCAATGCTCCCATTGATGTAATTACATATTCAATAACTTTGAATAAACCATTTTATTATTCTAGCTAAAATATGTTTTGTGCTAACATATTTGTATGTTTTTATATGAATATGATGAATGTAGAATGTAGAACGAAATGCGATTGTGAAATATCATAGTTGAACATTTAGACGTAGAGATGGCGGTATTAGAACGATTTAAAGATTTAAAAACGAACAATTAAAAAAATAAACATTTTTGTGTTTTACACATTTTTTACGTATATATTATGTAGATTCTGGTAGTCCATAAATAGTAGTTATTTTTTATTATTAACTCGGAATAAAATAACGATAACAAAAGGACACCAAGACAAGTATTAAAAAAGAATAGGTTTTCACAACCGCATTTATGTGTATCAATTTTTAAGGCGAAATACCCTCACTTTCTTAACAGGATTCACATTAGGCGAGCGGAAATGACAAATACTTTGATTTATTAAGGATTTTATTTTTATTGACTTTAAACCGAAGTCTACGAATAGTTTTTACGAAAACTACGAATAGTTTTACGACCTTAATTACGATCTTAATAATAGCAATAATTTAGTTACAAAATGGGTAATTTTTTGGTATTCACCACATTGCTGGGCAAACAAAAGCCATAAGCGGGCACATCCCTTTCATGATTCTAGGTCAATGGAAAGTACCCTATAGGTTCTAATTTGCCTGATAAAAGTTCGAATTTGGTCAAATCTAAGGCTTAATGGCCGTTTCTTTTGACTGCGTTGACTAAGAAGCTTGATTTTTTAACAACAAATTAACAACTTTCGGTTTTTTTTTCTTTACTTGTGTTGGGAGACCTCGCTTCTTACCAAATTTCATGATTCTAGGTCAATGGGAGTCATCGTCAGGATTCTGGGCTTATTTTCATGTTTGCACGGATCAAAATATACTCAAACTTTTAAACTTTACAGTTTTGAAAATCTCTACTTGTGATTTCCCTCACTAATGCAGAAGCTGTATCTGCAACGATATGCTAATGAAAGTTCATTTTGGCGAACTGATAAGTAAATATAAAATCGTAAAAATGCCAAATTTTGTTAGACCCAGATATTTTATTGCTAGCTGCAGCGTTAGTTATTATTTTTAACCCGTTTATATAGCCACCGGTAACCACCTCCCATCAAGTGGTAAGTAAGTTTGCTTGGCATGTGACCACTTCACAAGCAAATATGTTGCCTAATGGTAAGCGACTTTGAACGGGATGCTTTTGTAAACGTAATCAAATTTCACTGTGTAAAAGTACGTGTGATCTTATATCTGTATAGTTTTATATACAACTTTTTACAAATTCGTCTTAAAATGAATAAGGAACGAAATTATCATGGATTGTCCTAGCTATACAAATTAATATTTATTTATTTATTTATGTATTTATTTATTTAGAACATGGAAGACTTACAGCTACGAATGTTAAACACGATACAAATTTCAATAGTAACCTGAAAGCCAATTACAAGTCTTCACGTGTAGAGCTATACTAACAATTTGTTGTGCAATCTAAAACTACACAAAGACTAAATTAACTGAAACATGATTTCAACGACCCGCTTGGGTTATATGTGCATTCTAGGTTTTAGTTGCTATTTACAAAAGAAAAAAAACGACTTAGGCACCTTCTTGCCGAAGGAACACTGATAGCGAAGGGGTCAATATCGTGCTATTTACATAATTTATTGAAGTATTTGCTTGCTCGTACAATATAGCTATTCTGCCTATAATAAGATGTAGTTCTAGGTACACTTAGCGGTGGATTGAAACGAGTTGATTTACATGGAATATTAAAATATATTTTGGCTAAAAGCTCGGGGCAATCTATATCATTATTTAATAGTTTTAAAAGGAACAAATAGTCAGCTATTTCACGTCGATCAGAGAGCGGTAATATGTGAATCTTTCTACAAAGTTGTAGATAATTATTAGAGTGATATGGAAGTTTTTGATGGTAACACAGGTATTTGATAAAACGTTTTTGTATATTTTCCAAACGGTTGATTGACCTGATAGCGTGGGCTCCATATAAGCGAGGCATATTCAAGATGGCTTCTGACAAACATGCGCATGATAAATCCGAGTGCTTTAGAAGCCTTCTTAACGATGTTGTCGATATGTTCGTCAAAGATCAATTTGCTGTCGTAATGTACACAGATATTATTTTGTCGATACGATAGTATTTTGTCTAGGCAGGATTGTTCCACTCAATATATAGTCATTGACTTGTATGGTATGTTTCCTGGTGAATGTAACCACTGAACATTTTGAAGGATTGAGGTCGAGCTTATTAATCTTGCAATACTCGTCGAAACTATATAAGTCCTCCTGTAATGCAATCGCATCTGCAGACGATGCTATTGTTTTGAAGATCTTCATGTCGTCTGCAAAGCAGAGTAGCGAGGACGAACGCAGACACGAGTCAATGTCATTCACATATATCACAAACAACAAAGGTCCGAGAAGAGACCCCTCCGGGACTCCGCTTGGGACCGTAACCCAGGTAGACATGTAGTTATTTAACACAACAGCTTGTGACCTATTATATATATAAGAGGAGAACCACCTGAGAAGATCACCACGAATACCAATGTCAATATTCAATATTCAATAATATAGCCTGTACCTAAAGTTAAATCCTCCGTCGAGTTCAAGTTTCAGAATTAATTTATGTCTAATTCACATAAGGCTGTTAATAAGACAAAAGATGAGCAAAGAACTAACTAATATACGCTCGACTAATAAGACATTGTCACTGTGCTATCGTCTGCAAATTGAGTCACAGGATCGTCAACAACTCTAGGCAGGTCAGTAATATATAAAATTAAAATAATATTACACATACATTTACGCAGCCATTTATGGGCGAACGTTCTTCTGATAAGATGTAATATTCGTTGTAATATTAATCAATACTTAGGTACGATTTTAAAAGTTTTAGTAGCGCCTAGCTTTTGCATTTAAACGCTATGATTCACATATTACAGTAAATAGCGCACACTGGAATTCTCCTGTCCATATTAATCAAGACCATAACCATTATTAAATTATAAATAGCTCTATTAACTGTGTTCTTATTTCTGAAACCCTTTTGATCATCGCTTAATATTGTGCTTGTCCTCGATTGTCGTAAATAAATAATATGTCCATATTTTTACACTTATCTACGGTTCTTATAAACAGAAATGTAGTCTAAAAAGCAACGTAAAAAGGTTCGTTGACTGAGATTGTTCCACCGGGCCCACTCCGAAGTGCCATGAATATACCCATCAGCGGCCCGTCACCTGTCACCTTGCGCACCTCTGGGTCTTCCGCAAGACGATAGCTGTAAGAAATACTTCATCTTAGAGTAATGTCACGATTGAAAGTCTGCTGCTTCATGTCTCGAACATTGACACAATAAACGATCCTTACTTGGTCTTCGTGAAGGAAATAGGGTATACTATTTTTTTGCAGATTTATCTGGATCTAGGGAATGTGTCAACTTCAAACATTTAGACAATAAATGACTACATAAGAAAAAAAAGTTTTCATAATAAAAATAAACAGGGATACAATAAATTCACAAATATTAAATTCAAGGATCCAATAACGAATGAACCGACCATAGAAGAAATGATAGCAAAAGGCTAGTAATAACTGTTTTTTTTTTCATTCAAAAACATTTTTAAAATCATAGCAAGAATTAGCCACATTTATTACAAACAATCAGATTTGACGAACAAATCGAATTATTGTTAGAAGTAACGAGAGAAATATAGCGGCGAGATAATATAATAAAGCGGCGGTAGCTTAATGGCTAAGGCTTCGGACTTGCGATCAAGTGGTTGCGGGTTCGAACCCCACTCAGTGCACTACCGTCGTGAACCCACTCCTAACACAAGCGTTAAGCTTAGCTGGAGGGGTTAGCGAGATTACTAGTAATGTGTGACCCACGTTCCTAGTAAACCTGTTTTTAAAATAAAAATAAAATATATATATATGTCCGATTGTGTCGCGTAAATAGCTAACAAAATGGTCAGTAAAGGTCAGCCATTATCAGTTGTCTAGCTCTAAGAAAATAATCATTGACATATTTGTCAAAGTAATGTAAAAGTAATAAATTATTTTCCAAAGTCGGGCACTAAAATAACTTTACATAGTGGGAAAATTGTCAACAAAAGGACACTAAGACAAATATTAAAAAATAATAGGTTTTCACAACCATAGGTGTAAAATAACTTTACATAGTGGGAAAATTGTCAACCAGTTTTACTTTAAGGTTTTTAATTTAGTTTATAATTATCAAATTCACATTAAAAGTGAAAGATTTGTCAACAGTAAAGCGTAACGTCATACAAAGGTCATCATCTGCCTACCCTTGTCCCAATTTTATTTGGGGTCGGTGCAATATGTTTTATTCTCCCATTCTACCCTATCGTTCGTCATTTCACTGCTTACTCCCTTTCTAGCCATATCTTCTTTCACACAGTCCATCCATCTTTTCTTTGGTCGTCCTCTTCTCTTGTACCCATCAACATCCATACATAAAACTCTTTTCATCACGTTTTGCTCATCCCTCCGCATCACATGTCCATACCACGATAACTTATTGCTCCTCAGCTTTTCATCCACTGGAGCTACTTTCAGGCTCCCCCTAATATATTCATTTCTCACCTTGTCCATCCTAGTCACATCACACATCCATCTCAATTTTCTCATTTGGGCTACGTGCAGGTGTCTCTCATAGGAAACTTGGGATCACAAATGGTTCCTGTTAACTGCCACGCCACTTCATCCACCCTGTATTGATTCGATGCTGTACAGTGCGGTCTATTTTGTGATCGCTTTGAAGAACTGAACCGAGGTACTTGAAATCGGGGCAGACTGGGATCGCTGTTCCATCCAGCAAAATGGTTTCAGGACTGGAGAGACCCCCGAAATCGCAGAACATGAAGTTTTGGTTCTACTGATTTTCAAGCCATATATTATATAGCCAATATTCTCCAGTCTGTGTTGCCATTTTTCCAGTCTACTGTGGACCTCGCATCTATCTTCACCAACCAACAGAATGTCGTCTACGAATAGCATGCACCAAGGTGCCTCCTCCTGTATGTCCCATGTCAGAGCATCTATTACCAACAAGAAGAGGTATGGACTTAGAGCCGATTCCTGGTGCAAGCCTACAGAGACACTGAATTGTTCGGTGTTTCCAGCCATCGATCTCACATGAGTGTTAAACTCTCTGTACATAGCACGAATCAATTCCACATACTTAGCAGGCACTCCTTCTTCTTTCAAAGCCCACCACATAACCTCTCGGGGTACCCTATCATACGCCTCCTCTAAGTCAACCAACATCATATGCAAGTTTTTGTGCACGTGTCTGTACTTCTCACATAGTTGGCGTATTGTAAATATGACATCTGTTGACCCGCGCCCCGGCATAAACCCAAATTGGTTTTGTGTTATGGCACTTTCATTTCTTACTCTTCTTTCAATTACTTTCTCCCAAACTTTTATACTATGAGACATGAGCTTTATTCCACGATAGCTGTGAACTGAGACACTATTCATCAGGGATTACTTCTTCATGCAACATCTTATTCAAAAATAAAGTCAGCCACTGATATCTGTCCTCTTTCAATAACTTCCAAACCTCAACTGGTATACCATCGGGCCCAACTGCTTTACCATTTTTCATACTTCGTACTGCCGTTCTAACTTCGTTCATACTAATCTCATTCACTTACCTGATATTCATATGCACATCGCTAACACGCCGCTCCAATTATTCTCCTCATTCATAAGCTTTTCAAAATAAGTCTTCCATCTGTCTTATATATCTTCATCTTTTGTCAACACCTTTCCCTCTTCATCTTTCATATGTCCCACTTGCTTGATGTATTTTGCCCTCACTTCCTTGAGCTTTGTAATGCGGTGGAGTTCTTTTTGTCCTCTAGGTTCTTGTAGATGCCTGTACATATTGTTTTGAGTTTGAGCTCTGGCTACTGCTACCACTTTTTTTGCTTTCTTGTTCCACTCTTTCTAACTTCCTTAATTATTTCATTGGCCAGTATAACTTGAAATGTCATTGTATAGACTTACTTGCCATTACGGGTGATCCCAAATACTGGACGCATGTAATTTCATTAAACCGTTTTTACATCATTTTTAAAGTTGTAAGACATATTTTTTTAAAACTTAGCTTTCTGCACTCCTATATATAAAATGTAAATATTCCAAAATTCACGTTACTACGTTTGCGAAATTTTATTAAAAAGGGGTACAAAGAATTCTCTTCACATATTAATATAATGATGACTGAAATGGTTCTGATTTGATTTGACAATCATCTACCCTGTTGTAGCTTACTGATATTATTTATTTTCATTATTTATTCTTTAACACATGGCAAATGAAAAGTAAAAGTAATTCTTAGCTAAGTATATAAATCACTGGCTCCGTAGTATTTGTAACTCACATTCATTAGACCTCAATATTACTACTACACAATACATGTAAGCAACATTTTAAAACTATATGTTGTAATGCGTAACTACACAATTTACATATTTAGTAAGAAGTGTTTATCACACCTTCGGTATCACAAAGCTATATGCGGATATGGATTTGTAATTTTATAGGAGAGCCATTTTAAATTAGGTACTTTTTGTGTAATCTTACCGAAAGTTCGATATGTGTAATAAAATGTTACCTCCTACTCATAAATGAGGTATCTCAATAAAGAAGTCTTCATTCTAGACCTTGCTTAAAAACCCAGTACCCCTATACAAATACTCAGAGTTCTGGGCCTGACCGGAGCCTTGTATCAAGGAGATATGGATGGGTAGGTATATCACAACAAACTTACGTCCTCAAAGTTGCCAGTGGTTCATTGTTCTTGTTGCGGATTCCGGTTAAAGGATCTATCGTAATAACATGGCATCTAAAACAAAATATTTTTTTACATATCAAATAACTCAAAACTAACTAAAGTGCTAAAGTGCTTTGAAGGAGCAAATTAACTTTTGTGGGTTACAATAAAACCGGCTTTATCTAGCTTTAACTTTATGTTAGACTATATTTTGATCTATGTATTGTGCAATAGTTTAATTATGTAAATCAATATATTTGCCAATATGCCACTTTCTTGGGAAAAGGGTAAAATAACAAGGAGCACTTCTAATGTTAAAAACGTAACCCATGCATGTATATATTTGTTTGTAAAACTATAAGAAACTACTGGAGTAGTTTTGTAGTAGATGCTGAATATTTATTAAACGGAAGGTTGGCACCAGCCAACCTTCCGTTTAATAAATATTCAGCAATGCATGCTGAATAGCAGCCTTCAGCATCAATAGGTACAGGGGTGGTCTTATCGCTCAAAGCTACCAAGCTAAGATAAGACTATTTTGATATTTAAGAGCCATTGTTATTTTATACCACAACACAAAATAACAATGACTCTTAAAATAAACATTACATTACTTGGTTACGAATAGTCTTTATTGCATACTTACAATAAAAAGTATTTTAAACCAAATAATCTAATGTTTTCTTGTAAAAGGCTCACCAGCTCATCAAAAGAAAATCATCAATTTAATAAAAAACATGTTTTATATGAATGTAAACTTAATTAAGTCTGAAGTGTTTTCTAAGATAGAAGTAATTCACATCGTCACAAGTCTGATCAATCACTCATTCTCTCATCTCCCTCCCTCTCTCTCTCTCTTCCATCTTTCTCTTTCCCACTCATCTTAATCTCTCTAAGAAAATAAATGGTTTAGTACTGCTCTTTAAACAAAATTGAATACAGCACTAAAAGAATCACCTAAAGCAGGGGTATATAACTTGAAATATATTTTTTCCAATTTTCACGTATTTCCAGTTGTCTTCGTCAAATGGCTTAGGCCCAGACACCACAATATTGGGCCTGAAGTGAATGTCAGTAACTGGATCTTTTAAACGTGAGTTTAATTCATCTACTGACGCCTCGTTCACAACATGGTAAGATGATATTGCAGCTAAGGCACCCTGAAAATATATTTTGAAGTTTAAATAAACTGCTACTAGGTAAGAAATCGTTCACATTATTAGATTGTGAATTATTTGGAGACCTCAAAACCTGACTACTACCTACTGGTAACCAATGTGCGGGTCCTTCTTATTTTCCACGAGAAGCATCCTCGCCTGATGTTTTTACAAAAGAAATACTTCGCAGTCAATGTTATAATTGATTTTACTCTCTTATTACTTGCCACGAAATGTTTGGATAAATATCTATTACTATGTAGTTTAAAACTTTACAAAGGCTGTCCGATTTAAAAAAAAATCATAATAAGTAGTATGTTACATAAATACGTCCTTTGGCTTAAACACACATGATAGGGCCAGTGGGAAAATATTAAGTCTTTTCATATGAAATTGGTGTTTTGTCGAACTGACCACTTCTATCTGGCGTTTAGTAAGGAATTGCAAAATTCAAATATAGGCTTGTGAAGGATTGGTTCCAACGTTTTCGTTCTGGAAATTTTAACCTACAGGAAAACCTCGTGGACGACCGGAAACAAAGAGGAGATTAAAAGAGATCGTAATCGCATCTCAAACCACATCAGAATTAGAAGCAGGCTTCGATATAAATGTTAAAACAATTTTAATACACCTGAATCAAATTGGAAAAGTGAAAAAGCTAGAAAAATGGTTACCGCATGAATTGAGTGAAACATACAAATAAACACGCGTTGAGTTTTGCCTTACATTACTCAAGCGTTACAATAACGAGGGGATTTTGAATCGTATTGGTGATGAAAAATGGATCCTGTACGATCACCACAACGGTTGAACACGGGAGAACCAGAAAAATCTTGTCCCACGCGAAAGTTGACTCAAAAATAGGTACTCGTGATATATAGATAGAGTAGCAATGGTACTCTGTTGTATTTAATCAAAGTCAATATAACTTCAAAAAGAAACGTTTTACTTTTTCCATATAAAACCTCAATTTCATATGTAAAGACCTAATTAGTCGTCAATATAGGCCAACCACGTAAAACTTAATTAAACAAACAAATTATATTCTTTGACTCATAAAAAGAAACTAAAGAAGGAAATCGTACAGTGCTTATACACGGGTTGCTGGAAAGCGTGTTGCATTTTCTGTATAATACTATTGTTGCGGCTTGGGAACAGTCCTTATTAATTTCCTATCTAAATATCAATACCTAAATCCCCACTTCCCTTATCCTTATGCACATGAAGCTAATTCCAATCAGCGCCATCTAGTGCGCTGACACTCAATAACAACCCCTCTAATGGCCGCGTTGCGCGCTCACGTTGTCGCTCGTGAAAAATATTAAAAATCATTGGAAATAGACTGATCTCTGTAGTGAAAAACCGTGCACCTTTGGTGTGGAGTGTGATCCCCTGTCTGTGCTGTGTGGGACTCTTGTCTGAACCTGCCAAACTAGCTCTGATGAACCGGGTTCGTGGAAGTGCTTCCAACTGGTGAGTTCTCCCAAACTTTTCCCGTTTCTGAAGCTGTTAGTTTGCTCCTGCTTGATATCACTGGGTTTCGACATACGCTAGATGGTGCCCTAGGTTACCTTCCGCTGTGAACCAACCAGCAATAGCTTATGCACCAACAACTATAATAATATAGAGTGTCTTTTCTCGTTTCCATTTCACTGCTGGTTATACAATAGATCCGACCACGCTTTCGAATGACGAAACATCGCAACACCATAATATTATAACAACATAAGGTATGTATTGAAATTAAAATCTACTACTTACTATATCATTATTTTTAAGTTTTTTAAATATTTTCTTGGCGTCCTTAAACATGCTCGGACTGTTTTCTTTTGCATAGTAAGCCAGACGTAATGTATTGCATTCACTATCCAAACATCTGAAAAATTAAACGTACTTATAACGAAAATATGTAGATATTTTGCGTGGTACCTCGACCATAAAAGCAGCTTATAAGTTTTCAAGAAAGTCAGTTCTAGTTATTGATAAATTATTTTTCAATACATAAACTATTAAAGAATAATTTTCTAATCATTGACCCATTTCATTACCTTCTCATGAGTATAGTAACAGGTGGTGGTAGACGGACTAATATTACGGACTAATATAATAAGCAAGCGGCGGTAGCGTAATGGCTAAGGCATCGGACTTGCGATCAAGTGGTTGCGGGTTAGCACCCCACCCAGTGCACTACCGTCGTGAACCCACTCCTAACACAAGCGTTAAGCTTAGCTGGAGGGGTTAACGAGATTACTAGTAATGTGTGACCCACGTTACTAGTAATCCTTAAAAAAAAAAAAATATTGATCTCCTCTATTTGTCCTCAATTAGGCCGCATTATCGAAAACTGGTCCTGAGTTTGGTTTTCGAAAACTGGTCCGAACAGATACAGAGAGAGAATATTTACTTGATGTGATCCGATGATTATTCCTAAGTTTGGTGTCTCTGCCTTCAGTTTTGTTATATCAGACAATGTAAGTCTCAACATGATTTTGATGTATACAATGTAAGTTTAGCGTCACTGAGAAACCCTATTTTAAACTGTTACTTTAAATCCAGGTATACTTACTTGATTTGTTACAAACATTTATATAGTTATAGACTTTAGTTTAGTTTAGTTTAGACTTATAACATTAATTGAATATTTTTTGAAATAGTTAATGATTGATGAGTGCTTGCGTCCATACGACATCTAATTTAAATTAATTCCTGACAATAAGGATCTGTAATGGCTAATGACTTAAATGTTTTAATAACTTACTTGCACGTGTAATTGGTTCTTTATTAATAAATAACAAAGTAACGTGTTAATAATGGTAGTTTTATGTTTTCACGAGAAATGTTAGATATTGCCGTCAGTAAAATTACAATCATAATATAACATCTACGATCATCTCGTATGAGGTTTTGCTTGTTTTGTGACGATAGATCATTTAAATAACCTATAGGTACTTTTAATGCCATATAAAAATCTTCGTATAAGAATATACCTGCGTATATGCATATATTACATGGCCGTACCGCGGGAGGATTATTAAACTTCCATAGACGTCTTCGTGAAGTTTATAGCGCAAAACAAATACGTTTTATTCGCTCCCTTAAATCAAAGGTTGGGGAACCGGCTTAAAACCTTTTTATTTTATTACCAAAATAATTTAAAAAATAAAATAAAACTATATCTTAAGGGCTTTACCGAGCTTCAAAGTTTTGAAAAATGTTCTCTTTAGATGTAATTAACACATACACAAAGTTTCGATTTGCATGCATCTACACGTTACCGGTGGCTTCAAATTTATTAGGTATCAACATGCGAATTCCCTTAATTTGTTTTGAGGACTTTCTTGGATTGACTCGTGATTGTTTGTTTGTACCTAACCAAAGTAATTTTTATGCTAAAATGTACAGTTGTGATTGTGTTAAAAGCGAATTTTGTGATTTTTAAATAATAAGTTCGATATTAGGACCATATAGAGAACTTGACGATCGGCAGATACTAACCATAAGAGATGTCTTTAAATTTATTTTATTTGTCAAAAACGAACTGAAATTAAAATATAATGGAAAGTGTCTATCCGATTCATGACTTTTAATATTAGAAGCCTTAATAAAAAAATCTTAATTTCATGATAACCCTAGAAAGATTTAAGTCCATTTCGATATAAGTACTTACTTCAACAGAATGCTGGCTTGACGAATCTAGTATAATACCACAGATGCCGTCATATACTTCGTACAGTACGAAAAAAAAGATTAACCAAAACAGTGGGGTCATAGTGTACGCCAGGAATACATTGAGGGTCTGTGTGTCAGAACCAGACATTAATGAGGTAAATTGTTTACAAATTGTGCTCTCAATTCAGTCACTATTCTTGGCATATATCGCCCACCATCGTTTACGAATACAAATTATTTTTTGTGCTCCCTTGATAGTGCTCTGACAAACTTTCCCAACAAAAACTCAACCCTAATTATTGCAGGCGATATCAATATAATTATAAACCTACTCTCGACCACAAGCGGTAATGATTTAGAATATACATATCTCATTGCAAAACACGGTCTCCGGCAATAACAAAACCGACAAGGGCGGATACCTAGATCACATTTTTGTGAACAGCGTCCACAATGCAGTAGGTGTAGTGTGTTCTTCCGACATAACCGATCTGGTAATACTTGGCTTAGCCCTTAACAAAGAAAAGGCATTATCTCGTAATAGAGTAACTATAAAACGGGTCGTCGCAGCTATAAGGAGAGAACTAATGGAAGAAGACTAGTCGCTAGTATTTGTTAACAGAGATATTGACCATATAGTAAAAACTTTCAGTGAACGACTTGATGAAATAATTGATAAGCACACCCAACAAACTACAATAACGGACACAGCTAAAACGGACACTATTAAATACCTTGATCTGGTGATTGACAAAAAATCTAAATTTTAAAACTCACATAAGCTTACTATCACACACACAGCTACTCCGATCATCAGCATCGACAGATATCTTGAAAACCGTATACTACGCCTTAATTCAGTCACTCATGACAAATTGCATTGCCTATTGGGGAAGTGCTTCAAATACAGTGATGATACAAGTAGAAAGAGCACAGCGATTGGTTCTTAAAACCATGTTGAAAAGCCCTTCCAGTACCCAACACAAATGTTGTACAAGTAAAGTGAAATATTAGTCAGTTATGTATTTTGAAAACAGTTCTCAGTGTCCATAGAACGAGTCAATTCGAATGATTACACAAATCTTTTAAAACGGATATATACAAACAACCAGTACCTACAATCAACACATGCTTCGCTAGGCGATTTAAAACAATGCTCAGTGAAAGAGGTAAAGATTACGGTTACAAAATGGCTCACTTCTCTATCGTATGACTCAACTTAAAGTCTTTTAGTACATTTATCATGAAAAAAGTATGTATGAAATAATATACAAGTACTTATAAAATTATAAATATATACAAATTTATATATGTATGTAACACACACCAATATTATGTATAATTATAATAATATTATAAATTTACAAGTAATAAATAAATAAATTATATTCTCACCATTATTAAAACTTGTTTTTACATTATATAATAATATAAATGTTTGTTAAGTTGTTCTTGTAAAATTGCTTATTATTGTTTAGTTTAAATTACTTTTAAGTCGTCGCCCGAGCAATGTATGTGGAAAGTTGTAACCGTATCACCCACAGGCTTGACGGGGATAATATTACTTTGTACTCTGTGGTGTGGGACCACCGGCATTATTGTTAGTAATTACTTGGGAATAAATTATTTTCATTTTCATTTAAATACTATATTGGATTGTTTTTGAAGAGATCAACAATATTTCGACCAAATATTAGATTACAATTGTAACCAAGGAACAAGTTACAAGAACTGTTTCAAGGATCTCGAACAGAAATATCAAATTTTGGACACAAAAACAGGTTTACATTTTATGTTTTTCCTAAATTTTATAAGCTTTATTTTATTCTCTTTGTTTGGTGCTTTATTTAATTCATTTCAGAAATAAAATACATTTTAAACTTCATTTTTGTCTTTTTTTAAGCAAATGGTTCAAGTCTGTAAAAATTTAAGACTTACAAAATTTCAAAGTGTGGTGGAGCCCTCAAAATGACAGGCAATTCTAGTTATTTTTTGGTCGCGCTTCCATTATAACCATAACCTTTCAGGTATTTTATGATTTCCATTGCAGTAGAAGTCTATATATAAATAAGTTAAGGAGTCGTTTTCATAATGAACATTTTACTGTATAACGTGTCCATTACGGTTTATGTTAAAATACAATAATAGATATTTTGAAAATAGGACATTTATAGCAACATTATGATTAATTAGTAATAAAAATAACTGGTATAGGTATGTTTCTAGACAATTTATCAGTCTTATAATATATCAACATTAGATTTAAAAAAAGATTTTACTGAAATTATTGAAATGATTTTTAAGTAAATTTCATCTGAATATAAACCAAATGATAAGTAAGTAAAAAGCTGCATGTAAATAATTATATTTCTTGTGTTATATTATGAATAAAACGTAAAGCACAATTATGTTGAATGCAACACTGGTAAAACTGTTTAATAATTTTGAAATGTGATTTTTATATTATGTTTAAGATATATTTATTAGTTTTGTTCCTAAGTTTGAGTGTGATTTTGTCAAATTATAATGATTAAATTTTGTTTTTAAATTCACCATTGTGACTCTGTCTTTACTTTTCATTTGTGTTATTTTTATGGAACCATACCACAAAATAAACACAAAGGAAATGTACACTAATTTTGAAAACGACCAAAAGGCCGTTCAATATCTTTTTCTCTTCTGTTTGTCAACCGATTTGCTTTTTAGAGTTCCGCTCCTCAAAAGGAAAAAAGGAACCCTTATATGATCACTTTGTTGTCCGTCTGTCTGTCAAGACCATTCTTCTCAGGAACCCGTGGACGCACCAAGTTGAAATTAATAGCAAATACATAAGTCAAGCTTCTAAGTCAACGCAGTCATAAGATATGGCCACTTAAGTCTAATTTTTGACCAAATTTGAACATTTCGCCGATAAATCAAAACCTTTCTTTCCGTTCCGTTCTTCCCAATGACCTAGAATCATGAAATTTGGTAAAAAGCAAGGTCTCATAGCACAAGTACAGGAAAAAAATCCGAAAATTGTTAATTTGTTGTTAAATTTTCTTCAGGAACCCGTGAAGGTATCAAGTTGAAATTAAAATTAAATACTTATGTTAGCGGTTTCTTAAAGCTGTAAAAAATCAAGCTTCTAAGTCAATGCAATCAAAGATACGGTCATTAAGCCTTAGATTTTAACAAATTCGAACACTTCGCAGGTAAATCAAAACCTATAGGGTACTTCCCAGTCATTTAGAATCATGAAACTTAGTAAGAAGCAAGGCCTGACAGCACAAGTAAAGGAAAAAATCCATAAGTCGCTAATTTGTTGTCATTTCGCATAAAAAAAATGGTTTTGTGATTACAAACTTATATTTTGCAGTTGGATTATTGACTTTGTCAAAGCAGTCCGCAAAGTTAAGTTTGACCACTCGGACCACTATTTTAATGATGAGTAACGAAGTGTTTATACACACTTGCAGATCCATCTACTGACTTCCTCTCCGCAATCATATGTGACGGGTAATGTATACACAGTTGTGGGTAAAACTTTTCGCATTTTCACTACCTGAAAGTAATCATACAAATATGAGGTCACATATTTAAGATATCATTACCATGTGTTATCAAATACAAAGGTTGAATTAAACATATATTTGACCAGGAAAATATAAAACCTGACCGGTGTTGGTCGAGGCTTCTTTGCAATTGTTCCGGATGTCGTAATAAAGCTGTTCCCGGTTCCCTCCTACTTAAGGCGCAGTACGGCACACCGTGTGGTTTTAGTCGGTCGGAAAACCCCGGTGGGGTGACGGCCCGAGGGGGTGTCCACACGCACAAAAAAAAAAAAAAAGGCTTCTTTGCAATCAACTCAAGGGCTGACATGACTATCGGCACAATGATTGCCGAATTCACATCGCACATGTCGACCACCTCGTGGGCCAAATCCAAATATTTCATTTGTTTTTCTTTTTCAGCCCTTAATGATTATTATTATTTCTAGAAAACCTATGTGATTTGTAATCAATTCTCAAACACGTCCCAGTGTTCTTTGTTAATTATTTTTTTTTTAAGAACTAAGGTCTCAGTTTGTATTTCACGTTATGGGTCTTAACATCTTCTGCAGTGTGTAATTCGGCGGTAGTATGTTAGTAAGTCGAGGAACTAGAAAAGCAGTCGTTCCTTCGCTGTAGGTATTGTGTGCGGTACTTGACGTACGCAACATACATAAAAATGTACCCACTGTGTAAAATATTAGTGACCGAATATGTTAGTATATGTGAGCACAGTTACTTGGTTAAAATTAGCTTGGATTTAAAATGACAAAAAAAAACATTACGATCAAGATCTTTTAAGAATTTAACTTTATTCGCCCCAAGTATTAGTGAAGTGACTTTATCCAGCGCAGTAGCGGTACACGCCTCTAAAATGTCTACTTTCCCAACCAAGAGTCTAATTAATTTGTAAAACACAAAAACATCCACTAGTCCAATCAATCTACAGTTAGTAAAAAAAAATATAAACTTTTTTTAAATAGTAGTTTACTGTCGAAAAATAATGAAATAAAAAATTACAGCAAAATAAAACCTTGTCAAAAACAAAATTTTGTCTTTTTTTGCGATGACATCTTTGTATTTAAAATTTACAAATTCAAATTTTAAGTAATTGTGCATGATAGTATAACTCTTAATGAAGAAAAAGAGCTTCGAAAAAATGCTCCACGTTGTCGGGGAGCTGTACACGAACGATTTTATGAAAACGCGTTTTTTTCATAAAAATCGAAATTTCACGGTTATATTTAAAAATTTAGCTCCAAAAAGAATGTGAATTTTCAGATGGCCAAAGCAATATTTTTAGCAAGAAAAATTTTCTAGGTGGCTTCAATAAAAAGTTAAAAATAAATGAAAAACGCGTTTTTTGCATTTTTCTCCATGTATAAAGACACTAATCAATATTTCATAACATATCAATGGAAAGATAATGTTAATACCTACAACTTTCCAATTTAACTTTTTCGGTTTTGAGCTCAACTTTTTGTTTTATTAGCGAAAAACTATTTTTTTGACTTTCTCAAAAAATTTTAGGTTAGGTTCGCTATTAAAATTCCAGAGGAAAAACGCTATCTTCCTTAGAATTAATTGTTTTACACGCTCATTTTTTTTCCTGCCCTCAATTGTCTGGAAATTAACATTGTGGATCGGTAGATTGATTGGACTTACATTATGGAACCAATAGCGAGTAATATCGAATAGGAATTGGAGTTTAATTCACTTGTTGACACATAGTAAATTTTGCGATTATTAAAAGCGTACTTACCTCTTCTAAATTAATTTTGATGGGCTCCATTTTCGGATGTTGCAATACTAGGGTACTCTCATTTTCAAAAGAGGACTTAATTTTCATTATTTCCGGATAATTTATGGTCTTGATACAATAATGATCCTCCGTATCTATGATCATAAATATTCTGCAGAAGACATTTTCAAATTAAAAATATATTGTAAATTATGTAAAGCATTATAAATTTTAGTAGTATTCTAATCAAAGAACCGACGAAGTATCTGGATCTCTCGTATCATTTCTAGGTTGGTGTACAAATGATAATCTATTTCTAAATTCAAAAATATGTAAAACAATCTAGCCACCCGGCCACGTCTCTCAAGTTGGACCAAACTGCACCCATTGTGCAAAATTTCATTAAAATCGGTTCATTAGTTTAAAAGTTCATCGCGAACAAACAACGTGACACGAAATTTTTATTTATATAGATAGATAAAGAAAGATGCGCAAAGATCAGTACCTTTTTCTCGTCTGTATGTCAACCGATTATCTTTATTATTATTTTTTGTGTATTAGCTATAGACGTGAGTGAGTGTTATGATAATTAAATAAGTCATAAACATAACTTAGAAATTACACGAAAATGTTCAGTGGATAAAAAACCTCGGGAACAACATACTTGTAACATGTATTATTTTGTTAAGATCTTGGATATTTGTATATGTAGGTATAAAAACAAAAACCACGAAAATAAGATAGCAGACTGTCTGCAAGGAAGATGGAGGAAGCGAAAAGGGAAAGAGAAACTAACACGCGGCCGTGAACATGGCAGCAAAGGTGTAGGTCATCTTTTCCGAGCGAACGACAGACTGTATGAGTGTGTTAACTCCAGGCTTCTTTGTGGCCGTTTAAAAGTGAGAATGAACCTATACATAAGTCTATGCTCCGGACATGTCACACAAC
Source organism: Euplagia quadripunctaria (assembly GCA_963859945.1). Taxonomy (NCBI): domain Eukaryota; kingdom Metazoa; phylum Arthropoda; class Insecta; order Lepidoptera; family Erebidae; genus Euplagia; species Euplagia quadripunctaria. Next base: position 9,807,228 of record OY982577.1, read on the forward strand.
CAGGCATACAGAGAAAAGTTCTGAGAACAATTGCGAACGGTTTGTTATTGCGAAGGTCGAATGAACAAATGGTCATGGTTGGTGATTTTAATGCAAGTGTTGGAGAGAAACGGGATGGGTACGAGATCGTGCTTGGGCATTTGAACCTGAGAGAGTAAATGACAATACTATGTATTAGTTAAATACATGCTTGGACTATCTGCGAGGAACGTGTGGTTTCACCAACTGATCCAAATGTAAACTTGGTTGAGAAAAGTTGAACATTAAGTAAGGAATTTCTGATTGTTGATGAAAGAATGAAGATGAGAAAGTGTTGGATACTAGAGCTTACCTTGGGCTTAGTTTGAAAAGAGATGTATGAAAGAAAGTTGAGTAGCAGACTGGAGCAAGAAAAGAGTTACCTTAGTTCTGAGAACGTGAATGCAGTATGAACGGTATTTAAAAGAAATGTAGTATCGTGTGCTGTTTATGTATGTGATGGGAATAATGGAAGAAATAAAAGTGTAAGAAAGCTAACTGCTGAGATGATGCAAGGGAAATAATGGTAGAAGAAAAGAAAAAGCCTGGCAGGATTTATTAGCGATCGAAGCCACTAATATAACAAATGGAGGCAACAATGAAGATGATGTCGAGGAAAAGAAGGAAACGTATCGAGACATAAAAGCTAAACTGAAAGAATGCGGGGAAAGAAAAAAAAGAGGCTTGAAAAGGTTTCAGCGCAAGTTTCCAAACTTCTAAAAGCTCGTAAAAGAAACGCGGGGGATGTTCATGTAGGAGTTGGCAATCAGCTTAAATATCCATCGGGAACAGGCCCCACTCCTCTCCTCAACTACGTATTTGTTTTATACTGCCCCCACCTACCCAACGCAATTGTTATAACGGCAGAGTCAGTATACCTGCATCTCGTTCCCCAAATCAAGGTCCCGAGACGCAAGGACCTTTATACGGCAGGTCTTACCTCCAACGCCATGGCGCCGGCACTAATTAAGACTAGTTACCCGTATGCCTATCGGTCACAGGGAATCGCCACTCGTGAAACCACACTCGCAGCGACCCCCGTTCGTAACCGGTACTGTAAGGCTCACATCCCGCATATTTTTGCATATGCTCGCGGTAACACCGCTAGGTTCGTCAGAGAAGCCAACTACCAGTTTCCAGCTGGTACCGGAGCTGTGGGCACGCTCACTTCCTGATCTACAATCATGTGTAGGTCTACCCAGGCCTACAGACGGGTGTCCGGATCAGTGTCTAGTCACCTTTCTACTTGCTTAGCAGGCAAGTGCCCGAGCTGCATCGGTCCGACGGGCCCTCTGCTAAGGGACGCTACAAGCCCCGCAGCGGAAAACCAAGGGGCCCTTCGCCTTAGACCGGTTCATTCCACTGCTCGCTGCGCGCGAGATCGGACGCTCCACCGACACATAGTGGAAAAGACGACATGCCCTTTCTCTGCAGCTAACCACAAACCACCACGAATCCAACTCCAAAACCGGTATCTGACGGCTTGTGCCATCAGAGGGCTCAGGAACCGGTTCCCGTAGTACCCTGATCTAACAGCCGGGCCCGGAGTTCCAGCTGCGAACCTATCTACTCCGGGTGACTAGTAGATAGGGATAGGGAACAGTACTTTCTTCTGGATGAGAGGTCCCTATGAATAGAATGTAACGATCAAGTTCTTTCCTTGCGCTGTGTGGTGGAAAAGTGCCTGGCCAAAAACCAGAAAGTATTTTGCGCTTTTGTAGCTGGAAAAGGCTTGGATAAGGGGAATGAGTTATGGAAGGTATTATCCATATATGGTTAGACAATCGTATGATACGGGCTCTTAAGTCTTTATGCAAGGACTGAAGGGCCTGTGTTCGAATCAATGGTTCCTACACAGACTGGTTTGATATCTCAAAAGGAAACAGACAAAGACTTGTAGCATCATTTTGGTTCTTCAACCTTTTCATAGATAGTCGCATGAGTGAATTGAAAAAATCTTTTTAACAAAAAATTAAACCGACGAAATAACTAAAAAGCAATAAATAAATAAACCTCTTAAGTCTTGAGCTTATTTACATAAACTATCAAATTTTATATAAACTTATTTTGAGTGGGCGCCAAACAACAAACTGATTATCTAAATTTTATATGTACCTACGTAGAAATGGACATGGCTATACGTAGGTAATTAATCATTTTATTATTTGGCGCCGACTCAAAATAAGTTTATATAAAATTTGATAGTTTATGTAAATAAGCTCAAGACTTAAGAGGTTTATTTATTTATTGCTTTTTAGTTCCTTGACATGGGACCACCCTTGAAGTATACCCTATCTAACAAAAAAAGAATAATCAAAATCGGTTCATAAATAACGAAGAGAGGGCTGAACAAACCTAAAAAAAAAAAAAATATATATATATACGGTCGAATTGAGAACCTCCTTTTTTTTTCGTCGGTTAACAATGTTTGTCCCTACTAACTGAATTAACATCAAGGAGTGTGGCAAAAACAGACTATTATGTAAATGAATACTTTGACACAAAATTGGCTTCTAAACATAATGTTAGATCTCAATATAAAATAATTTAAATTTATCAGGCATTCATAATATAATCTATTTTAAAAGTATTTATGTAACATTATTAGAGGATACGCACTCGTCCAATCTTTGTCTCGTTGAACCACACAATATTGATTGCCACCATATGTATAAAATAGGCTACATGACAACTGTTGTTAAAAGCCATGGTTAAAATCGGGGGAAAGTTTTCAATATCTTAATTGTATATTTCTAAGACTTAGTGATGCAAAACCAAAGGTAGAGATAAGAAAGGTCTAAATGCAAACTTTGTCGCCAAATTTCGTTTCTTAAAGTTGGTACTATGAACAACTCATATTAAATCTTCTGACGGAGTTTCAGGTTTTAGGTTGTAACTGTGTTGTTTTAGGTATGATTTGCCTATACTTTAGAGAAGTAATAGGTACTGTGAAGGTGAACTCTTACATACCTATCGCGAAGGAAGCCTTTCTTCAGTCCGATATTAAAACATTCAGCCTGATCTAATACTGTTGGAGAACTTGATTTTAGTGGGTAAGCATAAAGACGGGTTACGCGACCAATCTCAACCCATTCCTCCGGTAGCTGGTTATTTTTTCTTTCTTGGTAAAGGTGATAGGCGTAATAGGCTCCGCCTATTGCACCGATTGCAGACACAGCCACAGTAACATAGAATGAAGCTAGAAAAAAAAAATTATTTCTCAAAGAGTTTTTATCGGTAGACTTCAAATAAAATTTTTCAAGTTCAAATTAGCTTAAAATAAGCGTTTTAAATTTTAATATTATTAACTAGATATTACGCGTATTGTTCACGACTAATTAGGCGTAAGTAGTAACCGTGATACATACTTTCAAACCACGTCATTGCCACCTTAAGACTAACCCGACCCACATTCACAACGCTGCTCCTCCTCACACACATTCCTCCCCTTGCAGATTAATAATGACAACTTTAAGGCAGGAACCCTCTGCTCCATCTGTACGGCACATTGGCACAGGCCAATGTGCCGTACAGATGGAGCAGAGGGTTTTATTTACGTCTGTACGAAGACACAAAACCCTGAGTATTTAATACTTGTTGCGGTCAGTTCACAGATACAGATATTTATTCAGTAAACAGATATTTGTTGAGGAAGGTTTATTTGCCTTCCCTATATATATGACTTCGTTTAGGTTAAGCAGCTCCCACCCAAACGAGGGAGAGTGACTGCACGATTGAAACGTAGCATCTGCTACAAGAGTAGCAGACTCTTCAATGGGCTCGTGGACGAACACCAGCAATGAGGTTAAAGTGCATCATGAAGGATTGTCTGAAGAAGCAACTTGGAACCCTCTTCTACCGGATGACGCAGTTACGCACTAGACTCCGCTGACACTTCCATTAAGATCAGATTTAGGTGGAGAACTATGTGAGGGTGCACCTTGCCAACCTCGTAGTGGCCATCGGTATGGGTAGCAGTTATGGCTAGTGACGACGATTATGTCCATGGTGCAGCGCTTCGGCTAAGTTCTGCTGCATATACAGTATAGAAAGTCCGCCAATTAACAGACATAGATACTGCCTCTCTAGTATCCTTTACTAATTTCCACAGTGCCATGTCTTAGCTTCAGCTCTGAGTATGTTATGCTCGCCTAAAAGTCTTGCCGGTGGTGGCGTATGTGTAGTGTCGTTCAGCTCCCTTTATTATTGTTGAACTGGACCATGGCTGGCTTGTGCGTCATGCTCGTGAACCGAGTACCATTAGTCGAGGCTGGCATTGTCCTCAGATTTAATTTCCGCTTAAAAGTAATGTACCAAGTAACTTGCAAAAAAACACGTCGAAAAAGAGTATCCTTGGAGTTTCTTGCCTGTTCTTCTCCATAGGATCCATATACTCGAACAATCAACTAGCTTCACGACCGATTTTTCTTTTAAATAAATAATTTTGATTTAGATTTTGAAAATTTATAAATATTTTTAGTAATGTATTATTAATGTATACGTTCCTAATTCCTTGAGATAAAACTATACTTGAATTAAAAACCATTACCTGGATTACCCACTGTCATATTTATAAAAGTTAACGCGGTGTTAATAAACAAAGATACTACAGTGGATATCTGTAAGTTATTCAAATACTGTAAATGATGCACAAGCGGTAAATGTGAGAACTGTTATACGCCACCTCAAGTAACAACTAAATAAATATGAACTCGTACCTACTTTTTAAACACGTATCGACGATATTTACGTCGTCTTCGTCACGCCTGATTTCTAAGGTTGGTTGTTTTTTTTTACTTTACTGTCAACTTTACTTTATAAGGCGAGTTTCATCCTGAAACACATTACGCTTAGCGCTCGGTGCCAGCTAGAGTTAGGTCTGCCTCATCCAGCAGTTTATTCTGCGTCCCTACACCAAGCAGCAGCGTACCAAACGGCTACGTTTCAAATAAAGCCTTTTTCACAAACAGCGTTGTACTGCTACGGATTACGTGTAACTATAACAATCTGAGGTACGGGTATTTAATAACTACTTGATAAAAAATTTCGAACTCATTCATCTGCTATTCTCTGAAACATGATAACAGGTTTATTCGTTTTAATTTCTAACGGTATAAAAACAATTAATAAAACTTTTTCACCTGCTATATTTGTTTCGTAATTACTGGACAGTTTTTAACTTTAAAAATCGGCCAAGTGCGAGTCGGACTCGCACACGAAGGTTAAGGGATCCATACCATCGTGCAAGTTGCAACATTTAACAAAAACGCTAAAAAAATCGCTCTGTATGTCACATTACTTACAATAACATAAATATCAGTCGGTTATGAAATCCTTTAACCACTTTAATTGTTTACATTATGTACGCTTTGGTACAATAATATTTTAGTACCAAAAGTACGTCCAATGACCACATAATTGACATTCGTTCGTTCGGTAATTCGCTATACTGTCGGCACTGCCATAGCTTGTTTGACGTCATAGCTGCAATTCTATTCAATTGTATTAATAAACAACATATTATATTCAGCTTGCATTTTGAACCAAATACATTAGAAACAAAAAAACTGAACAATAGAATAGTAAGTAGTACTAAACAAAAATAATAATAGTAATAAATGTTAAATGTTCCACGATATTTTTGAAGTTTCCAGAAAGGTGTCGAGTCAGTTAGGTTATTATTAGGGTTCCGCCCATCAAAAAGGTAAAAAAAGGAACCCTTATAAGATCACTCTCTTGTCCGTCTGTCTGTCGGTCTGTCCGTGTGTCACTACCGATTTTCTCAGGAACAGGTTAACCTAGCAAGTTGAAATTTATACCAGATACTGAGGTTTATAGTCCCTATTAAGTGTATAAAAATCAAGATCCTGAACACGATAAAAAGATATGGGGATTTAGATTTTCGCGAAAACTTGTAAGTACCAAAATTTACCTTAATTTTCAACTTTTTTATTTTTCGGAATTTTTTCTTTACTTGTGCTGTAAGACATTGCTTTTAACGAAAATTAACAATTCTAGGTCAACCGGAAGTACCCTATAGATTTTGGGTCGAAAACCTATAGCGTACTTCCCATTTACCTAGAATCATGAAATTTGTTAAGAAGCAAGGTCTGACAGCACGAGTGGAGGAAAACATCCAAAAGTCGTTAATTTGTTGTTATATCACATAAAAAAAAGTTTTTGGGATTACAAACTTATACTTTGCGGTTGGATTTTTCACTTTGTCGTACATCGCACCCGCAAAGTTAAGTTTGTCTTTCGAAAAAGACGGGCAAAATTCATTGAAAATTACTTCCCGAGATGGACGTATAAAAGTTTGTTTGCTTACGGAATCCTCGGTGCGCGAGTCAGACTCGCACTTATCTGGTTTTTTTATTAATCAAACAGCGACCGTTGCATCCTTCATCATTACCGGTTTTATATACCTACTAAAGAATAGGAATTTGAATGATAATATTATTTTGACCGAATGTTGGCTCTCCTGTAATGTTCACATATTTTCGCTTGACAACTGTACATCTGACTTTAAATAGACTTTTGATACTGACCTACAATACAAAATACTATCACACTCGTATCCATATTTAGGCCGGCGTCGGGTGTTAAGAAATACTAATAGTTACATATGTTACCGTGAGTGTCCAAAGCGCAGTGTATGTTAAGATACACTGATGTTTGTTAACATCCACCAAGCCAGCTGGATAATGTCCGTTATTTGTTCTTTTCGTTACGATTTCGGTCATTCACCATTGAATGGTTTACACCACGACGACTTGGTGTATCTTCATTATGAGCGACGCGACGGTAATATGAAAATATGATTTAGAATAATTTAGTAGGGTAGGTCAATTAAACAGAAATGGTTAGGTTAGGTTATTACCCTCGCGTTCCGGATGTCGTAATAAAGCTGTTCCCGGATCCCTCCTACTTAAGGCGCAGTACGGCACACCGTGTGGTTTTAGACGGTTCGATTCCGACACACCGCCCCACCGAAAACCCCGGTGGGGTGACGGCCCGAGGGGGTTTCCACACGTACAAAAAAAAAAAAAAAAAAGATTATTACCCTCGCGGTTCCGGATGTCGTATTAAAGCTGTTCCCGGATCCCTCCTACTTAAGGCGCAGTACGGCACACCGTGTGGTTTTAGTCGGTTTGATTCCGACACACCGCCCCACCGAAAACCCCGGTGGGGTGACGGCCCGAGGGGGTTTCCACACGCACAAAAAAAAAAAAAAGTTATTACCCTCGTATCCCGTAGAAAAATTACCCTCAAGTTGCCGGGGAGAAGTTGTTTTTTGACATTTATCTTTTTTGAACAAATAAAAATTTTGATCGAACAGTTAAGAACAGTTAACGAACAGTTGAAAGAGCAAAAAAAAATGTAAAAAAAACGATTTCTCCCCGCCAACTTAAGACAGCCAAGTGGGACAACGGACAAGATTACCTTTTTTATTTTGCGTGGAAACCCCAACAACGGGTCAAGTTGATAAAATCTGGTCGAGTTTTAAAACTATACTAACACAAATAGCATAAATTATATATAATTTATATAGAGTAGAATAGTCTTGAGTTTTAAAATAATACATGTGCCTTTTCACTAAAAACGAGAATTACTTTGCTATAATTACGTGTAAAAACTAGGATAACACAAATATAGCAACACTGCTTAAAGTTGTCAAATCAGTCTTGTCAACGTGTCTGTAGTGTGTGAGGAATGCTCAAATAAAATAATTTATTCGTAAAATGTATAGTTTGTATGGAACAAAATAACTTCCATTTCATTACAACTAATTTCAGTAACTGAAAATACAAACTAAAAATATGGTTCTACTCGGTAATGATGAGGTAAGATAATAGTATATTAAATGACTTCTGTCCCACGTTCGTGTTTTTTGTGATTCATGAAATAATTCAATTTTCAGTTTCTTGTAGAGCTTTCAAAGTTATTCCAAAAAGCTCGCAGCTCAGGATCAATTACTATGACAATGAAAAGATGTGAGTATTTACATTATACCTACAAAATGTTTGATAAGCGAGTGCGGAAAACACATGATATATTTTGATTTTAGATGATGGCCGGACTAAACCTCAGCCGCGAGATGGAACTCCTGCAGTTAAAAATCCGGAATACAAATGTTTGATAAGAGCACAGTCTGGAAGTAAAAAAATTTCAACAGTCATAGAGCAAAAAGAGGTGGAGAAGTTTAGCACAGCCTATTCTAATTTATTAAAAACAAGTGTAAATGGATTGAAACGATTAAAAAAGCCGAAGAAAAAAGCCCTGGCTACACAGTAATTTACTTTGTAGCCGCGACAATGTGTCAAGACTGAAGATATAGTGCGCAATATACATAAGTGTTATGAACCAGATGTGAATGTGAACTATACCACTGTGTTGTCCTAGCTTGTAGGATGAGGTCCATTGAAGGGTGCTCTTCTCTCTCTGTGAGATCTGAAGAGTTGGAGTCTTGCCTGTCATTGCTAGTGATGCAGGCGCAGTCAAGTCATTGACCACTGTCCAATGCACCTGTTTTTATAATTACGTTACAACTCCCTAATAAAGTTTTATCAGAAGTGCTGCTATATATCATTCTTTATTCTTCTTTTAGTATAATTAAATTTGTCTTGACCTTTTGAACTCCATTGTCACATATATGTGACAAACGCACTATGATACAAAACCTACTCATAAATGTGAAAAACAGAGATTGTCACATATGTGACAAACGCACTATGATACAAAATCTACTCATAAATGTGAAAAACAGAGATTGTCACATATGTGACAAACGCACTATGATACAAAATCTACTCTTAAGTGTGAAAAACAGAGAGTAGGTAATGTGTTTTTGTCACAAAAGTACCGGTCTAACTATTTATGTTTTGATACATTATTTTTGTTCCATATATGTGACAATGACATTCAAAAGAAATAATACACATGCTCCAAACAATAGTATAGTTAATGACAGCCAAGCCATCAACAAGTTCGACAGGCTGTCAAGGAACCTGACAGTAATTATATGTGACTCTGACAAAGGTAAGGTTGTAAAAGGGATTGGGTTCTGGAAATATAGTGGATGAATGAATCTCTGTGAGGTCTGTGCATATTCGCTTCTGGACAGGGTTTTATTGGAATAGTGCTCAACCATCAACCTGCATGATCATAGTCCAATTGCAATTTCAATTTACATAACTAAACAGCATAATCAATCTCAATATTTTCAGAAGGTTTCTGTTCAATTATGCTACAAAAATATGTAGGTTAGACAGCACTTCTACATAAGATAAATATGCATAACAGTAACCACTTGACATGAGGTGTTTGTTTCCAACTTGTTTGTTGCATAAAAATTTGTGTCAGACCAAATCAGGATTTAAAGTCGAAACCAAACGTTCGGCCTCAGTATCCGTTTCGGCTGAAACCGAATCTTATTTTCAAATCTTTTGATTTTTTTTCATGATTTTGACTTTGAAGATTTTGATATCTTAAAAGGATTTGCCCATTTGGTAAAGAGCTTTTGGCCCAATGGCGCCCATGAATGAAATAAATTGTAGGCATCAGGGTTGAAATCGTAGATATAGGAATCGCTTATAATTTTTTAAATAGGACTAGGACAATTAACAAAATTCAATAATAAAAAACTCAGTATTTGCTTTGATAGCCAAAGCCGTATGACCCTTGACTGGCAAAAGAAAGGTCCTAAGTTCAAACCCAGGTATTTCGTCTGACTTTTTGTAAGTTATATTATTCTTTTATGTTATATGAGTGTATTAGACAGCTCTGACAGCTGGACGTTTCACCGGTTATTAAAAAAAAAGACATCATCTAGAAACTGGGCTGGGGGATTTATATTAGATTGAAACCTTGTCCAGCCCAAGAACCAAACTATGGTCATAACATGGGCACAACACCCTACTGTCCTGCGACCAGCTAAAAAAATCTTCTAAGCCTTCGTGTATCCACGCCACAATTAATATGGATATACCTATGTATTTTGTAAAATACAGAACACGCTAATTTCGTATCGATGTAGATAAGTTGTCAGGGAAAAAATACAGTATTTCATTTGTGGCAAAGTTTAATATTAGTTACTTATTATTTAAGAACAAATCTTTATTTGTTTTATTAAGATTTAAAGACTTGCTTTGTTTATAATATAATAAAATAATTATTAAAAAAAGATTTTGCACATTGCTTTTTAATTATGATCTTTCAAAATGATTCTACTTAAAAATTGATTTTTAAATACGCAAACCTGGGCCTATTTTTCTAAGTTTTTTGTACAACCAGTTGAGTAACCTAGTTCTTTTTTTATTTTACGCTTAAATAATAATGTCTAGGTTGACAGTCTGCAAAGTATGAAGGAAAATCAATTTAATATGTATGAAGGTAAGAAAATTTATGACACCGTAAAGATACGAAAACTTAATGAAACTTAATTTAAAAGTGAAAGCTTCGTTTGGGCGAGAGAGGTGCAGGTAAGTGATATTTGTAGCTGAGCTAAACGAGCGAGATGAGGAATTGAATCAATTGACGTAAATGAGCTAGTGAGCTTAATGAGTGATATATATCTTTACAACGTAATAAACATCTTTTCATCTCAGTGACACATTTTGCGCATCACTAGTTTGCGGTGTTCCCTTTTGGGTCTATCGAGCGTACATCTACGCTTAACTTATTTATAATATTTTTCCTGAACATAAGAAGCGTTAAGATTGAATTACATTTTTCTTTTTACCTAAGCTTTATAATTTAAGAAGCTTTATTATTGAACTTCATGCTTCTGCTTTGCAGAAGTAGGCATATTAAATTTCGTGTTTCTTACTTTGAAAATGAAGGACTTCCATACAACCGTTCATCCCTTATTTGCTAGTGGATGCTTACAACATAAAAGGCATTAACTACCAAAATTTCAAGTTTGTAGCCCAAGCGGTTTTGCGTTGATGAATCAGTCAGACAAGTAAATATATATATTAAATATAAAGAAAACACAGATTTATAAATTGATTAAATATATTTTTTTAATTAACTTTATATTTTATTAATTAAATGAATAATATGAATTAAGGATGTGTTAACAATTACAGCAATATCACAACATGAGACCAAATACATTTAACAATATTAAATAGGTACATTTACTTGAAATTATATTTATATATATTTTTTTTTACGTGATACCTGACATCTTCGATATTTGATACACACTTTTAGCTGCATCACTTCTATATAAAAATATAATTTAATTTTTAGTCATGTTTTTTTTTAATTCTTAGTGTCATCCATTATGAACATTCCTAGCAATATAATACTGTCAATCTACCTAATTATATTATGTGGATTCAATTACTACAAAACTAGTTAAGTTCTTCGAAATTGACATAATATGCTTTAAACATAAAGGCTTATTATTGCACAAAGTCATCACTGTTACTTTATGAAGTGAAAGGCCAAAGGGATTCCATCGGCAGGCAAAGGTAACAAAGGCGTAGACAACACATAAATATTTAATAGGTCTGACGTCCATGGTTTATATAAAGTGAAAGTATCAATTAGGGATTAACTTTTAGTATCATTTTATAGTTAATGCAGTTGATGTAAATTTTAAGGTAGGTAACACTGTCATAGACATTCAAGACTTTAAATGCAATCACTAGACAGATCGCATGGACATCTAACCATATTATCATATTACTAACTAATTTACGAGTATTACAAACTTTTTTATATCAAACTAATTATTTGTGAATAAGTGCTACCATACTGTCAATTACATTTTTCGTCAAAATAAGTTAGAGATACAATTTAATAATGACAACAAAATATAATTTATTTCTCACTCTAAATATATATAAAAATACACAAGAATCAAACATAACATATGCTGTACTGTCAAATGAAACCAGTACTTTTCTGTTTTAAGCAATAATGCAAATAAATCCAACAATTTTATTCAATATAACATTAATATACTTAACTTTTATTTTAATACAAACATGCAAGCCAGTCTAATCGAGTATTTTACAATATATTACTATTTCCACTGATTAACATTTGGTATAATATTTTAAAGTCAAAAAGTAAACATCGACTTCAAATGTTACTTAACATTTTTCGAAGTGAGTCGTTTGAGACATGCATTCCTCACTTGGTCATTTCCAATGCGTTCGGCTTCCTGCAGCACACGACGTAGATCATTTGTCCGATCGTTGCGAGCCGCTAGAATGTAAGCACTACTCACGTTACGACATACCAAGTAACATGATATCTGCAATGAAGAGACAATGAATGATGACTAACAAAGTAGGTAATTGAAGTTACATGGGCTTGAAGGAACATTTTACTGCTCATACTGTCGGTCATACCTTTGGGCTCAATTGGCGTATAAACCATTTTGGGCCAAAATAAGTTATACTCGTATATAAATATATATATCGCATATAATTCGCAAAAAAGAAAATGTTTATACGACCTAAAATATTAGGACAAAAAGTCATTCAGAGCATAAAATATTGGTGTAAAAGTTTTGTTATGGTGTACCAACCATAACTTTCTCAACTCAAGACGTAAAACATTGAGATAAATATAAAGAGTTGCAATCACTTAAAGAAATTTTGTTGGGTTTTGTTAAAACTTAAAACTAATTGACGCTACAGCGCTGAAACAGTCATCATTTGTCTAACTAAACACTAGGAATGCGCAGCGCTGCAGCGCACTGGGGCATCAAATTTTTCACGATCAGAAGGTCGCAAGCGCCGTGAATTTCATGGCGCTTATACGTTTCGTTCATCGAACCTATGCTGGATGAGCTCCTATGGACTTAATTAAAAAACAGAACGGACATTTAACTTAAATAAGAACTCGTGTTAAAATAAACAAAAAATATAAATATATTTTATAACGAAAAATGACAATAAATAAATAAGTATTTAACTTTGACTGATCTTTACTAATGTAATGTTACAGATCACATCATTTATTTCAATTGAACCAATTATAGGTATTAATGAATTGTCAGTCACACTAAGTCAGTCGGGAAGCTAGTCGCCTGTTCCAATAAGTAGATCCTGTGGAGAAAACAGGCAAAAAACTTCAAAAACACTTATTTTAAACACTTTTTTTTCAAATCTCTGGTTACATTGCTTATAAGCGCAAATGTAATGTGAAGACAATGCAACGTATTGTGCTAAAAATATAATGTAAGTAATAGCAGTTCCGAGATGACCAGCCCCATATTAACGACGTTTGTCGTTAATATGGTACCATCACATACGCCACCATCAGTAGCACTTGTAGGCGAGCTACGCCGAATATCTGTTCTGCAATGTTTTAATCTATGATAATTAGTTCAAGCATTCAGTTCATCCTTAGTGAAAGCGAGACAGCGCGAGGTGCTATTCATTGATAGAAGCGAGATAAAACTATTGTTTTAATGGCGAAAAACTATGAATTGGCCACTATGAATTTTAATTTTTCTTTTATTTTACTGCAATCTGGCACAAAATCATGTTTTAATGAGTGCTAATTTTTGTTTTTATTTACCAGAATGTAATATAATGATGAAAAAATAACTCACAAGTATATTTTTACGTTTTACAAATACGAAACGTTCGCTGCTAACTACACATGCGCCAGTGTACACTGAACCACAGTCGAAGTGCGTATGAGCTCGTTGTAGCTCCGGAACCACAACTAAGTTCGACAAATCTAATGTTCTAAACGCCATATGTAGTACGTAGTACATTTAAATCGATGACGTAAAATGGTTTTTACACTATAACGTGTTAATAGTTTTACCTTGACAAAATGTGAGACGTCATTATTATGCTATGCAGTTATAATTATGAACAATAATAAAAAAAGGTTAATTTCATAAATTCATAATTCCTTCACATTCTAGAAACAATCAATTAAGATTGTTTTTGTTAGGATCCGATTATTTTTTATATTTTATTTGATATTAAGGGTTTATAAACCAAAAAATCTTCATCTAGGGGTTTTTACGACAATAATTGTAACGTTAAATTTAACAAAAATGGATATACGACTATGAGAGTTAGTTTCAGGCAAATTTTTATGGTCGTAATCAAATTAAACGGTTTTCTTAAGACGTAAATCCAAGCTAATTTTGAAACAAAAGTAGATATATAGGTTTTGATAATTTAGCCTTTTTCATCCAATAATTATAAGATTATTTTACCTTGAAAGGTTTTTTTATGAGTTCTAAAACAATAAAGTTATGAATTTTTATTAAAAGAAACGTTTTTTGCTCTCCTTAAAAGTAGGGTTTTGGTTTATAAGCCAAATAAAGAGATATTTCAATAAAAAGCAATACTTATATGCGATCAACACTCATAAGACGAATTTTAGCAACTGGTGATTTTAGAAGCTTGCGGCGAGATATTCTCTAGACACGAATAATGCATAGATAATCTAAAGATAATCAAATGTTACTTAAGGTGGCTGCGCGCGTGACGTTTATGTCTAAGAATATTTTCTTTTATGTAACAGCTAATTTAAGTGTGGGCCATGTGCATATTTCTATCTAAATATAGATTTGGGGCAAAATAATTACAAAGAAGTGTTTACCTTAATAGTAACGCTGTGAATGTCGGCTATAAGAATCTCAGCTTGTTCGTCGTACAGTTGACCACGGGATTCGCAGCGCGTCACCACCGCGCTTACTCCCGACTCCAAAACTTGGTCACTCATCAAACTGAACAAATAAATCTAATGCAATAGAATATCAAACAATAAATAAACATTTTTTTTAATAAACAGTTATTGTAAAGAAACAATAATAATGGAGATACTGTACTAAAAGCTAAACAATAATTCGGAAATAAAATCGTGGGGCGTAGCATAATCTGAGTAAATACATAATGTATGCTAAATATACCAAATTCCAGACAAATCTGTCAACAGGAAGGGAGTAAAATTTAAATTACTAAAGTTGACCCAAAAAACAAATAGTCAACCTTTTATGTTCCCGGTTAAAGCTTTTAAAAGGAATATCCTACTAATATTATAAACGTGAAAGTTTGTGAGGATGTATAGATGTTTGTTACTCTTTCACGCAAAAACTGCTTAACTTGGTATGTAGATAGCTGGAGACCTGGATTAACACATAAGCTACTTTTTATCCCGATATTCAAACGGTACCGGGACATACGGGGGTGAAACCGCGGGGCGCAGCTAGTAGCAATTAAACTGAACCTACAACTTGTTGGCAAACATCTTTAAATATTCAGTCTTCGAAACTGTTTGATTTTTTTTTACCACATAAAAATCTGGCGTGTTCTGATCTACCACGGTATTCTAATTGTTACTTAACTAAAAAATGTGTATGTACCTAGCAGCAGTTTCCTTAGACGCTCTTATGCACTTGGCCAATGTCTTGACTTCCATAAATCTATCAGCGTTGACTAAAAATCTTGCTACGTGAATATAAATGTTCATGGAGTCTAGCTTGTGCTCTGTTATGATCCTGGAAAAATGATAAATTGTTATTATATAATATTAACGCAACTGTTGCTTACTTTGGTCAGTTATAGTACCTATAAGTAAGTGGAAATATTCCTGAAGAATTGATGTGTTGGGCATAAAGGTATTCAATTCATTACATTGTATATTTACAAAAAAATTATAAACAATTGAAAAAAAATTAGCCTATAAGCCTAAAGATTTTTATCAAAATACTCACTTAAACGCTAATTCGAATCCCACTTCTATGGTAGGTCCACTTGCCAATACAACGGCAACCAGCCTTATTTTATCAGTGTTAGATCCGAATAACGTGAGCGGCCTAAAGTCAGAACTCTCTGAAACCCTCCGAGTATTATGTATGGGAATTGCTTCACTAAGTACTTTCTCAGTCAATCTGCCGCTTGCTTCACATGATGCCAAAAATTTGGCCAACTCCATTTGTCGTGTGATCGTCGCCATAAGATTGTCTATAGTAACTTTGTCTAAGTTGAAATGGAAGGATCTTGCGTCACTCGTTTCTGTAATTAAGATAAGTGTTAAAAGTAACAATCTGAGACTGGCTATAGGACTGCAATTTCGACAAATCTATACTAATATTATAAAGCTGAAGAATTTGTTTGTTTGGTTAAATGCGCTAATCTCAGGAACTACTGGTTGGAAATAAAAAATCTTTTACTGTTGGATAGCCCATTTATCGAGGAAGGCTTTAGGCTAAATAACATCAGGTTACGACCAATAGGAATGGAGCAGTGCCCATAAACACAGATGAAATTGCGGGGACGGCTAGTTTAATTATATATTAATAATAATAATACCTTGCCTTATCGCACTGAGGCAATCTCTTACAGGCAACCATGGGATGGAACGAACATAGGAAATCGATTTAAGGGCAGTATGGTGTACGCTCAGTATTAGATTTCTTAAAGGTAAAAAAAACAATTATAAAATTATTTATGTAGTGAATACTGGATGAATAACGCCCATACATACAACAATACTGACATAAAAGGCGTAACCTCTACTCCTATAACAGTATTAACTAAAGGACTACTATTAAGATCCAGTCATATGAGGAACAATATCGGTGATCAGATAATAATAATTGTGTGGAATTCAAATAATATCAGTGATCAGATAATAATAACTGTGTGGAATTCAAAGAATATCAGTGATCAGATAATAATAACTGTGTGGAATTCAAAGAATATCAGTGATCAGATAATAATAACTGTGTGGAATTCAAACAATATCAGTGATCAGATAATAATAACTGTGTGGAATTCCTGAGAGCAAAACTTGTAATGTACATAACACACATCTCTCTATATTATTTTAATAGCATGTGTACTAACTGACAGGCACAGGCACGCAGTGCGACAGGTGGTGCAGAGCTGCAGTGAGGTGGTGGTGGCGCGCGTGCAGCGCCGCGAAGAAGCTGGCCGGGGCGGCGGGGCCGGCGGGACCAGCGGGGCTGGCAGGGCCGA